>JAFEMH010000230.1:175000-637500 GCA_022495995.1 Adenophora triphylla var. japonica
ATAGAAGTTGCTGTCAAAGGCAAGAAAGAGGATTTTTCACACCAAAAATCACCACCCCCCACGGTCCAAACTGGTTTTCACCCTTCCCGAGCTCCCGTTTTGTCTCGATTCACGTGAAACCTTCGTATTTCGATCAAATACGCACCCTACAACTTCGAAACAACCTTTCGAATCACTTTCCGTGTCCCGTACACACCTCCCGAGCCAAAGGAGTCGACCCTAGCCATAGGTATAACTCCCTCTCTCTGAATCTTTCGTTCCGTCTCGGTTTACGCGCCAGTCACTATAACTGTTTCGAACGTCGTTATCAAAATGTAGACGCCTCCGTCTAACGGGGTCCGATACGTTTTAGCCCCTCGATCCTCTTCTCTTTCCGTAAGAGAAGTAATCACGGGTTAAAACGGCGTTCCGACCCCGTTCCGTTTACTTTCATGTCATTTACAATTCCGAGCCGTTTGGCCTCGTTGATCGTCATTTACAATTCCGAGCCGTTTGGCCTCGTTGATCGTCATTTGCAATTCCGAGCCGTTTGGCCTCGTTGATCGTCATTTACGAATCCGGATCGTTTGATTCCGTTGACACCGCTTTAAATACTGTCATTTACAAGTCCGATCCGTTTGGATTGTGATAGTATTTACTTTTCAAAGTCCGAGTCGCAACCCGATTCGTTGATCGCATGTCATTTAATACGTATTTTTCCCGTAAAAATCGTTAACAATGTAATGCCCGGTTCAAAACCGGAGTTCGTCCGTCGAACTCTCTTTCAAAACGCGCGAAATGACGTTCGGCCTCCGAATGCTCATCTTCAAACTCAAAGCCGCCATTTGACACTTAAAATCATTTAATACGCATTTTTCCCGTAAAAATCGTTAACAATGACTCGTATGGCTCAAAGTCGACGTTTGCCACGCAAACGCTCATTTCAAACTCAAAGTCGACGTTTGCCACGCAAACGCTCATTTCAAACTCAAAGTCGACGTTTGCCACGCAAACGCTCATTTCAAACTCAAAGTCGACGTTTGCCACGCAAACGCTCATTTCAAACTCAAAATCGACGTTTGCCACGCAAACGCTCATTTCCGTCTCAAAACCGACGTTTGTCATTCAAACGCTCGTCTTTTCAAACAAAGTCACATAATCAACGTTTGACATTCAAACCAAGATTAAGCTTGTCATTCAAGCCCCCATTTCAAAACACACACACACACACACGATTTCGAGAAAGGTAGAAAGACTCGTCATGCGAGGCGTTTCGGGCGATCTCGTAATACTCTACCCGAAACGTAACGTGACCTCCGAACCTAACAATCTCTGGTACAAAAAAGCTTTTTACTCATTTTTGCTACCAATAAAAATGATCCCCTGTTTTCAAAGCCTTTTCCTAAGTTTTTGCTACCAATAAAAACGACACCTTTTCACAAATAGCCGTTTCTCAACGTTTTGGGCTCAAAATACAAAAACCGCGTGGCGACTCCTCATTTTGTTCCTTCCCATGAAGCGAGGTCTCAGACACCAACCCCCCGCGAAAGACAACCGCCTTTTCCGCGCCCCCTCGCCCCGCGCGCGAAAAAGATCGGGTAATTTCAGTTGGCGACTCCGCTGGGGAAAGATACTTTTTTTAAAACTGCCGATGTTTTCTAAAAAGCCTTCCGTGGGTCAAACTTTCGTTTACCCTTCCTCGTTTTCGTGTGTGTGTTACTTTAAACCTCGAACGGTTTTTGTTTCAAAGGCATTACATTGTCAACTTTTCAAAATCATACCATGTTTGTGCATCCCCATTCATGTTTGATTTTCATGCTGTCTTTTGAACTGTGCATCATAAATTATTTAAGGCACATTCTGAAAAAATCTCTGTTTTACTCAGAAAAAGAATTTTAGTGACCGCACACTACGCGCACATGCTGCCTCGGAACACCGCACTTCACGTGCACTTGCTGCCTCGGTACACTGCACACTACAACCCCTAACCCGGGATGGCCTTATCAGTTGCACTCCGATTGGTCTGCCAGACACCTTTCGGGGCGCACGGGGTCGTCCCAAACATCCCATCCTAGCCCGTGTAAGCCATGCACTCTTTGTGTCACACTTTGTCCAAGACCCCGGTTGGTTTTTGGCTTAGCTCGTGTCATAAAGCCTAAGTGTATGTTTTTCACGCCGGGCCCGCTCCGAGTCAAGCTCGAGAGTTTTAGACCGAAGGTCGTTCCCGACCCGAAGTCTTGAGCTTTTCAGCCTTGACTTTGACGCGGAGCTCTGCCGAAAAATATACCCGAAGGTTCAATGTGACACCATGTCACCAAACCTCGCCGTATGTACCGTGCCAGCCACAACTTGGCCAACGCTAAAAAGCTAAGGTCTCTCGCACAAGCGAGTCAGGAGAGGTCATGCCCAAATTTTGGCACGACTCCGCCTTAACTTAAGGACGTTGACCTCGGCCAGAGTGGCCCGTACGCCGCACACGTCGAAAGTTTGCGTGATCAGCTAGCCTTAAGTTCACTTTTTCCTTTGTCGGTGGAACTCGCTTGCCTTATCAGACCTCGCTCGGGATAGTCCGTCCTGAGAAAGATGATCTACAATGGAAACGAGGGGCTTATAAGCGTAGTGACGAGATCCACTGATTAGAGCTCTAGGATTAGTTGCGAAAAAAAGACACGCTCTTTTCCAACCAATTAGGACTACGAGAAAACGCGCTTTAAGTAAACTTTAATCGGTAGCTGCACATTGCACAAGCCCGAAAACCTTGAGCCAAATACCCTTTTCCGAAGCCTAAACCCTTCCTTTCGTTCCACTGCGGCGAGCGAGAAAGTGGTTCGATTTCCGGGTCGGCGCCTTGCCGGGATCACGGTAACGGCACCGTCGAGACGGTTCTTCGGTTCCCTCGGTTCCCTCGGCCCGAGAATTTCCGACATGTCTAGCTCACCGAGAAATCATGACGGGGAAGGACCCCGCCACCGTGCAATGATATGACATTGGAAGAAGCCATCCGGGCTTGTGAGGTTCACAAGAGGGCGAAAGAAGATCGGCGGAATTTCGTGGTACGGCTTACGAATGAGCGTGGTATAGCGGCTATCCCCGGTCGAGACGGTACTTTTGTCCTTGTCGAGGATGACGATTCCCAAAACCGAGTTCACCAAACCTTCAATCAGGTTCCTCCCCCGCCAACTTACGGGATGCCTTCCAGCCAAGGAAACAGCCGACCTAGGCTCCATGTTGCCACCTCTCAGGGCAACCACATCCAATTTTGGTCGGCCCGGTGCTACACCCATCACTCAATATCACCGGCGCACCGCTGGACCATCTCGAGGATGCCAATATCCCTCAATACCCTCCGGGTTCGTCCCGTTGCCTATACACGAATCCCCTAAATACCGGGGACAAACCCCGATACGGATTCGTAAAAGGCTCCCGTATATTCTCATATACCAAGCCTTCCACCTCCAATCACTACCGCTCACGTGGTAGCACCGGCGCCGAGCCTCACGGTCCACCACTGGACCCAACCTTAGCACTGGATGGTCGAGCGGATGAAAGACACGAAAGCCACCATGAGCGGCTCAAAGCAGAAACGCTCGAAATCCACCGATCAGGGAATGGTCACGCCTCTCCCTGCCAAGTTCAGAATGCAGGAAATGGACCGATTCGATGGGCCCGAATGTCCTCAAACGCACGTCGACACTTACGTTCTCGGCATGAGAGCAAAAGGAGCAACCCTCCGGCAAATGGCCGACCACTTCCGGCATACGCTCAAAAGTTCGGCGTTACGATGGTTTCGAGGGTCAAGCTGCGGATCGCCACACACAGGAACGGATCGGTAACATCTTCCTGGAACGGTACAGATCCAACTTAGAGTGGGAAACAAGTCGCGAGGACTTAATCACCGCTTTGAGCGAAGCGGATGAAAGTGTTGGGGAATTCTACAAGAGATGGAGCTGGAAACTCTCCGAAATCATGGAGCCACTCTCCAAAGACGAACAGATGCGGATCTTCAAGTCTTGCTTGAGACCGTCCATCAGAACTCTCATCAGTCACAATTTCTTCCCAGATCTCCGGGCCATGGTCAATGCCGGCTCACAGTTCGAGAAGGATCTCAAGGAAAAGTTGGCTACTACACAGCCATACAGATACCGCTCAACAGCTGCATTCAATCCTGCACCGGCCCCAGCAAAGGGAAAGATACGTCTGTCAACTACGTCCATCAGGGACAACAGTCGGGTAACAGAAACCCAATCCCGCCAAGCAACAATTCTACTCAGAAGCAGCCTATCGTACACTTCGACAAGTTGGACATGCCACTTGTGATGAATGTGTATCCGAAAATTTTCCCATTTTTTGTTTGAAAAAAATCAACGAAAACGGAGTCGCCACGCCATTTTAATTTTGAGGGCCAAAACTTTGAAAAAAGCCCGAGATCAGAGATTTAGGTTCGGAGGTCATGTTACACGCCGGGAAGGACGTTAGTGTGCACTCGGAATGCCTCGTAAAACGAGTCTTCCAAGCTGAAAATCATTTGTGTGTGTGTGTGTGTGTGTTTTGGCCAAAATAAGTTGAAACTCAGAAAAGTAAAAATTGGGATATCTTTTTAAGACTTTAAACTGATCCCATGATTTTTTGGAGGATTTTTGGATTGAGATTTGGTACTCAAAAGACCTTTTGAAGTTGAGAGCCATTTCTGCCAGAATGAAAAAGGCAGTGGACCTTTGATTTTGAAATGGATTCAAGGGTCTTAAAACTTCATAATCTGGATAAACTCAGAGAATGAAAGTTGTTCTAGACACCATAAATAAAGTTTGTGAAAAGTAATTTTCCATTTTGGAGAAGATTTGAGGGGTCAAAACCTTCTGGAAACCTCAGATATGAGATCTGGATTCCCAGAAGCTGATGAACTAGCCTCTGAAATAAAATTTGAAAAGAGGAGTTTTACTCATCCAAAAAATAAAGTAAAAATATGTCTGGAAAGATATGGATGTTGGCTACAAAAAGTATTTTGTAGTCAACACCAAATTCCAAGTTCATCTGTGTCCAAAAATTAAGACCATGGACTGAGGTCTGAGAAAATTGCTACTGGACAGCAACTTCTCAAGAAAGAAAATATGATTTAAAGGGGGGTTTTGCATCCATGCTTGTCCCCATTTCCCTAGGTTTTGGTTAGTGATCACTAGACATTTTAGTGGTGAATCAACTATACCAAACCATCCTTGGGGTACATTAGGACTAAGCATTTCATTTGCTTGGGAAGGGGATTTTTATCCTTTGAAAATGAAATTTTATGCTTGAAAATGGTTTTTAGGGTTTTGAAAATGAGTTTTCTTTGCAAGAAAGTAAGAGAACTTGAAAATAATGTTGATCTTTGTAGAAGATCATCCATGGAGATGGTCTTCCATGGTGATCTTCTTAGATCTAGAGCAAGAAGATGAAAGAACTACATTTTGTAGTTTGAAGATGCATGCATGGATGAGATTTAGGGTTAGGAAGAGGAGGGTTTACCAATCTTCCTTGTGTTCTTGAGTGTTTGGCTTGAGTGTATGAGTGTTTAGGGCTTTAATATGAGAGTGAGTGGATGAGTATGAGTTGGGAAAGATTGGAGAGAAAATGGTGACAATTCAAGTGAATTCTCACTGTTTTCTCTCTATATTTCGCCAGAGGTTCGGTGCAAAATGTGTTTTTCCTCCTTATTTTT
The DNA here is from genome assembly GCA_022495995.1 of Adenophora triphylla var. japonica. Lineage (NCBI taxonomy): Eukaryota > Viridiplantae > Streptophyta > Magnoliopsida > Asterales > Campanulaceae > Adenophora > Adenophora triphylla. The sequence goes on from JAFEMH010000230.1 coordinate 180,675, forward strand.
GTGACTGGAGGGCTCAATTTATAGCCCTCCTGAAAATGGAAACCTATCCGCGCGGACAAGTCCCCTCAGCGTGCACTGTTCATTAAATGCAGCTCCAGCTTTGGACAAGGGGAATATTTCTTTTCAAAATTCAAATTGACCGACGGATTATGTTTCCAGCATTTCTATTTGTGGTTTTATTCTTTTGTTTTTCTTTTTTAAGATTCTTTTTAAGGTTTAACCTTAAATAACAATGCCCATTTTACCCTCACTTTGTTAGAAAAGTTAGGATTGTTAGGAATTGTTAGAAATGTTATAACTTTCGTTAATTTTCTAACGAAAATTCTAACAAGCTCAAATTGGAGCACTTACAGTAGCCCTTCGGCGACGGCGCTTTCGAAGGAAGCGGGGTCGTCGATAAGAGTAAGGCTCCATATTTGGCGAGGATGATCGAGTGATCGGGTGGGTGAACCTAGCGATAGGCTACCTACGTATCCCGATTGGGAATCAAGCCGATCGTAGTTCGGGTCTTTGACCACAGGAGATGATGGCGTTTTAGGTGCCTCGAACTTGATGAGCGAGTTCTGCGGTCGGTTCTTTGGAAAGAAACTCTGCTGGGGATAAGAGATGACCATTTTCGGTCGATGGCTATCATCCGCTCTGGGGGATAGGAATGACCATTTTCGGTCTCTGCTGGGGATGATTGCGATTTATCGCTTTCCTAGTGATAGCGTCTTAGGTGCCTCAAACCTTGGAGATGGCGTTTTAGGTGCCTCGAACCTTGGAGATGGCGTTTTAGGTGCCTCGAACCTTGATGATGATGGCCTTTCGGTGGACTTCGTCTGCTGCCGAAGGAGAGGGTGACCGTTTTGGTCGAGGGGCTGGACCTAATGATAGGCTACCTACGTATCCCTGGCGGGGAATCAAGCCCTTTCGTAGTTCGAGAACTACTCGAGATTCCGTTGGCTTTTGGGATTCCGTTATCTTTGCTGGGGATTTCGTTAGCCTTTCTTTGAGGAAAATCGGACGTATTCGTCAGGGAATTGGTCTTACGTTTGGCTCAGTTGGAAGATTTTGATGAAAGATACGGGATCTCGTTATCTTTCTCGGGGAAATCGGTCTTACGTTTGACCGCCGTTGGATGATTTTGATGAAAGATACGGGATCTCGTTATCTTTCTCGAGGAGATCGGTCTTACGTTTGACTGCCGGGGAAGATTTTGATGAAAGATACGGGATCCGTTATCTTTCTCGGGGCACTCGGTCTTACGTTTGACTGAGGATGATTTTGATGAAAGATACGGGATCCGTTATCTTTCTCGGGGCACTCGGTCTTACGTTTGATAGCCGGGAAGATTTTGATGAAAGATACGGGATTCGTTATCTTTCTCAGGGCACTCGGTCTTACGTTTTACTGGCGGGGGATGATTTTGATGAAAGATACGGGATTCGTTATCTTTCTCGGGGCACTCGGTCTTACGTTTGCTATAGGGAAGATTTTGATGAAAGATACGGGATCCGTTATCTTTCTCGGGTCACTCGGTCTTACGTTTGACTGCCGGGGAAGATTTTGATGAAAGATACGGGATTTCGTTATCTTTCTCGGGTCACTCGGTCGTACGTTTTACTGCCGAGGGTGATTTTGATGAAAGATACGGGATCTCGTTATCTTTCTCGGGGCACTCGGTCTTACGTTTTACTGCCGGGGAAGATTTTGATGAAAGATACGGGATCTCGTTATCTTTCTCGGGGCACTCGGTCTTACGTTTGACTGCCGGGAGTGATTTTGATGAAAGATACGGGATCCGTTATCTTTCTCGGGGCACTCGGTCTTACGTTTGACTGCCGGGAAGGATTTTGATGAAAGATACGAGATTTCGTTATCTTTCTCGGGGCACTCGGTCTTACGTTTGACTGCCGGGGAAGATTTTGATGAAAGATACGGGATCTCGTTATCTTTCTCAGGGCACTCGGTCTTACGTTTGACTGCCGTAGATTGATTTTGATGAAAGATACGGGATCCGTTATCTTTCTCGGGGCACTTGGTCTTACGTTTTACTGCCGGGGGTGATTTTGATGAAAGATACGGGATCTCGTTATCTTTCTCGGGGCACTCGGTCTTACGTTTTACTGCCGGGGAAGATTTTGATGAAAGATACGGGATCCGTTATCTTTCTCGGGGCACTCGGTCTTACGTTTTACTGCCGGGGGAGATTTTGATGAAAGATACGGGATCCGTTATCTTTCTCGAGGAGATCGGTCTTACGTTTGACTGCCGGGGAAGATTTTGATGAAAGATACGGGATCTCGTTATCTTTCTCGAGGAGATCGGTCTTACGTTTGACTGCCGGGGAAGATTTTCTTGACAAGGGGCTGACTTTGTCAAGTTGGGGACTGAACTGCAGAGTCCTGAAATTTTAAGGGGCAAAAGGGTCATTTTGACCCTTGCAATCCTGTCCGCGCGGAGAGGACCTGAAAATCAGGGGTATTAATTAGGGCCAACGCCCTTTCTCTTCCCCATTCAGTTTTTTTCAAAATTACGAGAACAGAGAGAGAGAGAGCTGCGAATCCGCCATTGTTGGCCTTAGAAGCTTCAAAAATCTTCCGATTTCTTCGATTTTTTGAGCAATGGAACACGGGGAAGGCGCTTTTCAAGGCCAAGGACGTGGCCCGGTAGCGGAGAGGCGATTGGAGCTCGTCCGGATGAGGAGGCATTACAATCTTTCGCAATCGGTTGCGGAGGAGCATTACCCCGATGCTTGGCAACATTGGGCTTCGGATTCGAATCTCCGAACGGTATACTTTGAAACCCTTTGATCCCTTTGTTGATTTCTTGTTTGAAATTTGAATTTTAGGTGATTTTTGAAATTTTTTTTTTTGAAATTGAATATTGCATGTTGATGATGATGATTTTTTTTTTGAAATTGAATATTGATATTGATGAATGATGATTTTTTTTTTTTGAAATTGAATATTGATATTGATGAATGATGCAATGCATGCATTTTGTTTGGAAAGAATGGGCATTTTGCCAATATGAGATGTATGTATGTTTAGGATTTTTTATTTTTGAAAAGTGGGACGGATTTTTCCTCCCGTTGCATGTAAGATGGATGATATGCATGTATGCATTTTTTATTTTTTTTTGAGATGATGGATGATATGCATATTATTTTATGAAAATGGGACGGAGTTTTTACTTCCGTAGGAATGCATCTTCTTTTTTTTTTGATGAATGCATTGGGACTTGCTGAAAACTGTTTTCTTTTATGCGAGAAAAATGGGGCTATGCTCATTGTATGCTGTTATGCTGTCGAAAATTTTTAATGCATGTGTATGCCCTTTTTTTTTGTGTAAATGCAAATGCACTTTTTTTTTGATATTTTCTCTCTCTTTTTTTTTTGCAGGGCGGAAACCGTTTTATAACGGAGCAGCTGAACAAAATGAAGACTCGAGGATCGGTGGAGTCCGTGATTGACTTGTGGGATCGGCTTCCGGATGCGGGCCGAGGAGCTTTGCCGAGTCCGAGACAGATTGTTGTTGAGACGGGGCTCTGGGAGTTCGTCGAGTGCTTGAGGGGGCGGTCAAGTTCCCTAAGAGCAAGGGCTTGATGTTTGCTCTGGCGCGGCATTGGTGGGGACGCGACCCACACCTTCCACTTCTTACGGGGCGAGGCTACGGTTACGCCCTCCGATTCTGGCTGCGATTACGGGCTGTCCTTTAATGGACGCGGCATTGAGTGGCGGGATGGCTACAACGATGCGATCTGCGAGGCTCTTACGGGATTTTCCCCTATTCCCAAAAGGGGATGGGGATGGAGTATGCCGTGGTCTACGGTAAGATCGTGGAGACCATTGTGAGTTACGAGGCTGGGGAGGAGAGGATAGGCGCCGATCAGATTGCCGGGGCCTTCTTGTGGTTTGCCTTTTTCGAGCACCCTCTTTGGGCATCTTGAGGGACGGCGGTCTTTGCCTTGTTGAGGTCCTTGGAGGACATGGAGACGGCGGGAGATGTCTCGTGGGGAGAGGCCGAGTGCGCGAGCTTTATTTTGCTCTTGATAGGTACGGCGGAAGGGCTGTGAGCTCTTTGTCTTGCTTTGAGTTTGCCACTGGAGGTATAAGCTCTCTTTTTGCTTTCCCTCTTTTTTTGAGCACGCACTTTTCTTTTGCCTTTGGATTGATTGGATTTTTACCTTTCGCAGAGTATGGGCGTTGGAGTTTTCCACGTCACGATGTGGCGGCGGCGGCGGAGTACGTCGGGCGTATCCGGCCATGCGGTCTTGGTCCCAAGCATGCCGGGAGAAGATAAGCTCCGGGGCGTACGACTCTCGGTACGCGGATTGCCTTCCTTTGACGGAGGCCGAGACGGATGTGGGGATGATATTCTTCCCACAGGATCGCTTTGAGGTGGCGCAGTGAAGGGCGAGATACGGATTGTGCGGCGGAGGATTTTGAGGGTCGACTGCGATGCATATTATGCGGGAGAGAGGGTGACGCGCCGGCATGGCGTGAATTCGCCTTTGAGGACACCGGTGGAGCCTCCCGTCGATATGATGCACCCGGCGATCGGTCCGTGACTGGGATGATTACCGAGCCGGCCGGCACTTCTCGGATTTCGTGGCGATTGAGCCATATGCGACATTCGTCTTGAGGAGGCGAGGATGCCTCGGGTTACGGATAGGGAGGGGCTTGGGATCCGCGGTACCCTCGGACGGATTTTTCCTATATCGGGATGGGGTCCGATTGAGGGTGCGAGATCCCTCGGCCCGAGCGACTTCCACGAGCTTTCGGCCTCGTCAGGAGTATGAAGGTATGGCTTCACCTTTTCCCCTTCTTTTCTTTCTTTTGTTTCATCATCTTTAGCATCACCTCTTTTTTTTTTTTTTGACGCTTTTGCTTTTGTGCAGTTTTCGGAGGTGGTCGTCGAGAAGGCGACGAAGCAAGTGATCGGGGCCAAGAGATTCATCGGGAGGATGGTCGCTTGTGGGGCTCCTCGAGGCTAGAGCGAGGCGACCACGGCCGGCGCACATCGGACGGGAGGCTTCCCTATTCGCTCGTAGACTTCTTCGAGACTCCTCTGTCTCCTCTCCTTGATCCCCGCGCGGTGCGCGCCTTCGGATCACGTCATTCTCGGGGATCCACACGGGCAGGGACACGTTTGGCAACATGGCGGGTCGTCTTCGTACGTCCGGGAGTCCGACGCCTTCACCTTCGGATATGATTTTTCGCGGATCTCGGCTTGCCCTATCGGAGCGTGCCGGTTGGTCTGATGAGCCTCTTTACGGAGACGAGGACGATTACGAGCCCGAGATTTTCGGGGCTCTGAGGAGCGGGCCCGAGTCGTAAGAGGGGCCGGGGGCGGACATCGGGCGCTGGAGACTCCGATTGATTTTTTTGAGATTTGAGATTGAGATTTAGATTTGTACAGCTTATGCACATTTTTTTCTCTTTTTTTTTTTTTTGGATGTAATAATTTAGGATTTCATTTATGTTTGCTTGTTTTTTTTTTTATGCACACTCTTTTTTTTTTGGAATGTAATAATTTAGGATTTTATTTATGTTTGCTTGTTTTTTTTTTATGCACACTCTTTTTTTTGGAATGTAATAATTTAGGATTTTATTTTATGAATGCAATGCAATATGAATGCAGTGTTGCATGAGCCTTGGTTTTTTTTTTTTGCAAGGGTGTTTGGTATATGGGTGGTTTGGGGAGGTTTTTTGCACAAGTTTCGAGCAACGGGACGGAATATTCCTCTTTTGGTGTAGCGGCTTGAATTTGTTGCAGATTTTTTTTTTTGGAAAGCAATCCTATCCGCGCGGATGGGGGCTGCATCGACACTGTCCTTTAATTTTGGTTCGGACACTGGTCTTGCTTTATTTCAAATTCAAATATCCTCTTCAACCTCCAGTCCCAACAGCCATTTTCGGGGAGAAAGAGAGAAAATCCATGGAAAACTTTAGAAAAGCTCCATCAAAATTGTCCCAAGAGTCCCAAATGTCATTCTTCAACAAGTTCAAGGATTGGTCCCGGGAAATCATGCATGAGAGGAGGTTCTTCTTTGAAGAAAGATACAAGGTGAAGTGCTTATGGTCTCTCAAGGAATTGATTCCGGATTATGAGCTTTTGAGAGCTTCTTCATCATTTTGGGATACTAGAAGGCATGTCTTTTGCCTTTCCTTCAACGAGATTGTTCCGACTGTCGAAGAATTTCGGGCCTTGCTTAGAGGTCCGGAGGTGGAAGAGATAGCGGTTCCTTTGCCCGGAGGGGCTTCTTTTGCTGACAGATTGTGCGTCCTCCTTCATCTTTCTCCGGAGGAAGCGCAAGGTATGATCCGCGGTCCCGATCATTTCGATATTTCCGGTCTTCCCGACAGATTTAGGGGCCTAGGTTTGGTAGATGATGCCTATTGGGATGCCTTTGCACTTTGTATGTTTGGCACCACTGTTCATGGTCTATTCCTTTGGGATCTGTCATCGATCTCGCTGGATGTTGTCGTTCACTGTCGCACAGGCGAGATGTCGTTCCTTTGATTCTTGGGGAGACTTTTCATGCTCTCGGCAGTTAGCTACGGACGGCGGTATATGCGCGGGGCAGCCCGTTCCTCTTGACCACTGTGGGCGATGGAGCGTTTGGGGGTTCTTCGGGAAACCTCGATATGATCGGGCCTTGGACTTTTGCCGGGCGAGGTGTTGATGTAGATTTTGATGATCGGGGCTCGTGGGAGCGTTGGATGGCGGGTCGCTGAGGCTGAAGATATCGGATGGTCGGTGCCTCATTGGCGGGTGGAGACTCGAAGAGTGCTTCGGGATGGGTCTCCGTGGTCATGCTTCGGGGCTTTCTCGGTCTAGCTTCTATATTCCGGCTTTAGTTACGAGACGGTTTGGCCTGGAGCGAGAGTTCCTTTGGAGGGCTTTGATGATGTAGCCACCGGGGTGGTGGCTCTGTTTCTATGGATGATCCCTCGGTGTTTCCATTTCTTTCCCAAGCATGGAGGTATGATGCCTTTCCTCCTCGGGTCATTCTCGGGCGTCAGAGGCCGGTGTTCGACCACTTGGTACCTGGATTGGTATGAGAGGCATGCAGGAGAGACTCGGGTGGCTATTTTGAGACGGCGTGAGGCCATTGTGGGTGCGGAGGACCGAGGCTGTTTACGAGAGGAGGAGGGCCGAGGCGAGGGCCAACCCTCATGACAGAGCGGAGACGCTCGTGACCGATTATGAGGCTTACGTCAAGAGACAGGAGAGGAGGGCTCCTATGCTACCGGCTAGGTTACGGGAGATGAGGGATGACGCTAGGGCTACTAAGGCCACGACGGAGGCTGGTTTGATAGACCCTGTCCCTATACCGAGCTTGGTAGGAGGAACACCGACATTTTCTGTTCGAAAAAGAAGACTCGAAGGGGGAAGAAGAGGGGAGAGGCCGGACGAGTGGCTTGGAGTGACTACGAGGTTTCCGAGTATCCCTTTCTTGTCATGGCGACACATTAGTTTGATTATGTATCTTAGTTTTCCTTTAGCGAGGTTGCCGGTTGTAGGAATGAATCGGGCTTAGACTCATCAAAGAGCTTTTAACTTGTAATGAATATTTGAATTGCTTTAGAGTTTTGGAGACGCTTTCATGGTACGATCAATTGTATTGATGCCAAAGTATGGCTTTTATTTGTGCTTTAGACCGAACCGTTTCCGGCTGCCTACGTTTCCCTCATTTTGAGGAGCTCAGGTCTTCGTAGTTCAACTCTGATTTTTTTTTTTTTTTTTTGTTTTTTTTTTGTTGTTTTTTTTTTTTGTTGTTTGTTTTTTTTTTGTTGTTTTTTTTTTGGTGCAACCCTGTTTTTTACCTAGGCCGCCCTTTTCGGGTTTTCAACCTAGTTGGGTATTACTCTTTTAGCACTCTCTTTTTTTTTGACTTCTTCTTTTTTTTGTTTTACGCGTAGTATCTGCGCAGCTTGTCACCATTCACTGGGTGTACAAAGGGATTCCCGTCGAGGTCTGCAAGTTGCATGGCTCCTCCGGAGAAGATCTTCTGGACGACATATGGCCCGACCCATACAGGCTCCCATTTGCCGAGGGGGTTGATACGGACTGGGGGCTTTTCTTTCAAAACGAGATCACCTTCTCGGATCTCCCGATGCTTTACTTTCTTGTCGAAGGCTCTGGCCATTCTTCCTTGGTAGGCTCGGATGTGTTCCATGGCCTTCAGTCGGCGTTCATCTAGTAGGGCCAATTCATCATGGCGACTCTGGAGCCATTCGACCTCGTTGATCTGGCTTTCCAGCAATACGGAGCGAGGGGATCTCTAGCTCGATTGGGAGTACGGCTTCCATTCCGTATGTGAGGGCAAACGGTGTTTCCCCAGTTGCCGTTCTGACTGATGTTCTGTAGCCCCAGAGTGCCAGATGTAATTTCTCGGGCCAATCTCTGCCTTGGACAGCCATTTTCCGGATGATATTTTCCAGAGTCTTGTTTGCTGCCTCAACGGCTCCGTTGGTTTGGGGCCTGTAGGGAGATGACTTGTGACGGGTTATTCGGAATTCCGCCAGCAGTTTTTCACATTCCCCTTCGAAGTGGGATCCATTATCTGAGATGACTCCTTGCAAGAGATTAGAAGAAGTCAGAACAAGGGAAATAAAGTTCATCAGGTTGGAGGAAGACAAATTGATGCAGGAGAAAGCGAATAAAAAGAGCACCACTCCTGAGCATTCTGGGGGCAAGATAGAAACATCTCATTCTAGATCCAATAGGGGCAAACCCTACTCTAAACTTGATCACTCTAGCATTAATACTGTCAATGATAATGGTGATGATGATGAGTCACAATATTCAATAATAGATGACTACTATTTTTTATTGACATTGCAGGAGTGATACATGCTATGGACAACTTAGGTGAAAAAGCAAGATGGCCCAAAAAGTCTGGCATGCCCTCCGTTTGGAAGGATAAATCTAAATGGCGTGCATATCATGAAGATTTTGGACATACTACTGAGAACTGCATTGCCCTAAGAAAGGAAATCAGCCATCTTCTATCGAAGGGGTTCCTCAAAGATCTACTAGGCAAGCGGCATGGGCAAGCTGATAACAAGGAGCAACAAGCTGAGAACATGCCACCTCCTCCAGTTCCAACCAAGGTAGTCAATATGATCAGCGGATGTTCAGACATGCAGTACATCTTACTCGGCTGCCAAGCGCCATGCTTCAGACTCAAAGGAAGATAGGTTGAACTTACCAGCAAGACCATCAGTGAAGGTTAGCGGCCAAGAAATAACATTTGATGAAGACGACAAGGGTGACATCTTGGATCCCCATCACGATGCCCTCGTTGTGACTTTACAAGTACCAACTACTTGGTGAAGCGTATTGTGAATTATAACGGGAGTTCCGTCAATATAGTAACAACTGACAGCTTGGCTAGCATGGAGATTCCACTCGAGCACGTTAGTAGGAGTTCATCTGTTCTGGTCAGATTCAGTGGAGAAACCAAGCACACTTATGGGGAAATCAAGTTTCCAGTCTACGTTGAAGGATTAAATTCTATGGAGAAGTTATGTGTCATAGAATGCAAATCATCTTACAATATCATCTTGGGGAGACCTTGGATTCACAACATGAAGGCAATTCTGTCAACTTACCATCAGTGCATCAAGCTGCCAACACGTTGGGGAGTTGTCAAGGTAAAGGGAGATCAACAAACGTCAAAGGAGTGTTACAAGGTGTCAATGAAGGTAACACGCACCCCTAGGAAAGCATAGAAATTAAAGAAGAGGGCACGAGATGTTCTAGAGGTGGCTGAACACGATATTAAGGAAATTCAACTTGATCCCTCCAATCCCGATGTCAAGTTTCCAGTTGGAATAGATATCCCTCACGAAATTGAGAAAGACATAGTAGAATTCTTGAGGTGTAGAGCCAAGTGTTTTGCTTGGAAACACGAAGACATGACTGGAATTAGGAAGGACTTCATCACCCACAAGTTGAAAATTGATCCTAGCATAAAACATGTCCATCAGAAAAGAAGGAAATTTGCACATGAATGCAACCAGATCATAAGGGAAGAAGTTAAACGATTGCTGAAGCCCAAAATGATCAGAGAAGTTGATTACCCAAGATGGTTGGCAAACGTAGTAGTCGTGGAAAAGAAGAATGGCAAATGGCGAGTATGTGTGGATTTCACAGATTTGAACAGAGCATGCCCAAAAGATCCATTTCCTCTGCTTCACATTGATTCTCCAGTAGATGCAATAGCTGGTCATGACATCCTGACTTTCATGGATGCCTCTTCAGGTTATCAGCAAATTCAAATAGAGCCTTCAGACTAAGAAGACACTTATTTTATTACCAAAGGCTGGTGAACAAGATGTTCAAAGAACAACTTGGAGAAACTATGGATTCTACATTAACGACATGGTGGTAAAATTAAGGCACATTGAACATCATGTTAAACATCTTAAAGAGGCATTTGACATCTTGGAAGCCTTCAACATGAAGCTTAATCCCTCGAAATGCAATTTCAGAGTTAGAGCATGAAAATTCCTTGGTTATGGTGACCAAGAGGGGCATAGAAGCATGTCCTGAGCAGATTAAGCTATCACCAACTTTGAGTCACCTAGAACCATTAAGCACGTGCAGAGACTTACAGGCAGGGTGGCAGCTCTTAACAGGTTTATCTCTAAGTCTTCTGACAAATGCAGGTTGTTCTAAGATGTACTCAGGAAGAACAAGTTGTTCCAATTGACAAATGAACATGAAACAGCCTTAATCCAACTTAAAGAGTACCTCACATCTCCACCATTTTTGTCCAAACCAGAACAAGGAGAACCTTTGTTCTTATATCTTGCGGTATCTGAAAACTCAGTCAGTGTAGTCTTGGCCAGAGAACAAGATGGTATGCAACATCCTGTCTATTACATAAGTAAGTCCTTACATGATGCAGAAACCAGGTACTCTCATCTCGAGAAGTTATACTTGCTTTAATTACTACTTCTACAAAATTATGCCATTATTTTGAGAATCATGTTATTATTGTCAAGACTAACTATCTTATCAGAAATGTGATGAGAAAACCTAAGATGACAAGTAGGATGTCCAAATGGTCAGTACAACTTAGTATTTATGACATACACTACGAAGCAAGGAATGCTATCAAGTCACAAGCTTTAGTAGACTTTATGGCAGATTTCAGTCCCAACTTGCAGCCCAAAGTTGAACTTGAAGTCCAATAACTTGAAGGCATTGGATCTCCTAGATATTGGATGCTATACACAGATGGTGCTTCAAATACTAGGGGCACAGGGTTGGGAATCATCCTGAAGTCACCTCAAGGGGACCTGATCCCTCAAGTTGTGGCTTGTGAGTTCAAGGCGACAAACAATGAGGCTGAGTATGAGGCCCTCATTATGGGATTGACCACTGCTTTAAATTTAAATGTTAAGCATATTAATGTGTTTAGTGATTCCTTGTTATTGGATAACCACTTTAACGGATCTTATACAGCTAAGCAAGCCAAGATGACAAGTTATCTTCAACATGTTAAGATGTTAGCTGAACAGTTTGCATATTTCACTTTTGAACAGATTCCACGAGAAGAAAATGCTGAAGCAGATGCATTAGCAAACATAGGTTCAAGTTGCAAAAGCATGCTGAACAATACCATCCTAATCATTCATGTCATGCATCCAGCCATAGATCAACCTGAAGTATGCCAACTTAATGATCATTCTGGTGTAGCAGCCATGCCCGTTAGTAATTCTACATCTTGGACGCTGCCTATAATTCAATTCTTACAGGATGGCACAATCCCAACAGATGTGAAGAATCCAAGGCCATTCAGAATAAAGGTATCAAGATTTATTTTAATAGACAATGTTCTGTTTAGAAAATCCTTTACAGGTCTATACATGAGATGCCTAAAACCGGAGCAAGCTGAAGAAGTCCTAAGAGAATTGAATGACTGTAAATGCGGCAACCATACTGGGGGCAAGTCACTGTCATCAGAGGCATTAAGAACATGTTATTATTGGCTAACCATGCAATAAGATGCAGCCAAGTATGTCCAGAAATGTGATGCATGTCAAAAACACAGTAATATCCTGCATCAACCTGTTGAACCACTACGTCCTATTCTATCACCTTGGCCCTTTATGCAATGGGGTATGGACATAGTAGGCAAGCTACCAAGAGCATCTGGAGGCAAAGTGTTCATGCTGGCTATGACAGGCTACTTCTCAAAATGGATTGAAGCTGAAGCCTTTGTGCAGATTAGGGATAAGGAAGTGATATAATTCATGAAAAGAAGTATTATAAGTAGATTTGGGGTCCCATCTGAGATTATATGTGACAATGGCTAACAGTTCATCAGCAAAAAGACGCAAGATTTCTACGCAAGATGGGGGATCAAGTTGATAATGTCTACACCAGTACACCCTCAAGCTAACGGTCAAGCTGAGTCTAGTAACAATTTGATAGTAAATAACCTGAAAAAACATCTTGGCCAAAAGGAAGGAAGATGGGCTGAAGAACTACCCTTGGTACTTTAGGCTGATAGGACTACTCTATAGAATGCAACCTGTCAAACACCTTATTCCTTGGTGTTCAGTGATGAAGTTGTTATTCCTGTAGGGTTTACTATCCCAATAGCCAGATATGGTCTAACAACTCCGGAATACAACAAACTTGTTCTCGCTGAGGACCAAGATACTATTGATGAGCTTAGAGATATGGCTAAGATCTGAATGGCGGCTTACCAGAAGAGGATTACTAAGTCATGCAACAAGAATGTGTGCATTAGAATGTTTCAAGTTGGAGACATGGTGCTGAGGAAAGTTTTTCAAAATACGAGGGAACTAAGTGCAAGTAAGTTTGCAGTCAAGTAGGAAGGTCCCTATTTGATTGATGCAGAAGATGGAAAGGGGGCTTATAGCCTATCAACCTTAGATGGTACGAGGATTCCAAGAAAATGGAATGCAATTCACCTCATGTTGTACTTCATGTAAGTTGTGGCTTGTCTTTTAATACCCCTCGAAGGTATATATTGTTATATTGCTATGCCATTTGGACTAAAAAATGCAGGTGCAACTTACTATAGGCTGGTGAACAAAATGTTCAAAGAACTTGGAGAAACTATGGAAGTCTACATTGACGACATAGTGGTAAAGTTGAAGCACATTGAAGATCATGTTAAACATCTTAAAGAGGCATTTGACATCTTTGAAGCCTTCAACATGAAGCTTAATCCCTCGAAATGCAATTTCGGAGTTAGAGCTGGAAGATTCCTTGTTATATAGTGACCAAGAAGGGCAAAGAAGCAAGTCCTGAGCAGATTAAGGCTATCACCAACTTGGAGTCACCCAGAACCGTTATGGACGTGCAGAGACTTACAGGCAGGGTGGTTGTTTTTAATAGGTTTATCTCTAAGTCTTCTGACAAATGCAGGTTGTTCTACGATGTACTCAGGAAGAACAAGTTGTTCCAATGGACAAATGAACATGAAGCAGCCTTCATCCAACTTAAAGAGTACCTCACATCTCCACCATTGTTGTCCGAACCAGAACAAGGAGAACTTTTGTTCTTATATCTTGAGGTATCTGAAAATTCAGTCAGTGCAGTATTGGCCAGCGAACAAGATGGTACGCAACATCCTGTCTATTACATAAGTATGTCCTTACTTGATGCGGAAACCAGGTACTCTCTGTTGGTGTAATGCCCAAGGCATTTAGTTATGTTGACTTATAACTTAATACCACTATGTAATCGTCTTTATCATTTATTATAGAGATTGTTTATTTGGATTATTATATGTTTGCATGTTTATTATAATAACCTGCATCCCTAGTTATTGTGAATAACTAGTATAAGTTGGTAACGGATAATCATAGAGATGATTATATGCATAGGGATGCACATTGCACTTAAGGGTACTTGTTAGAGAACAAGGTACTGGACATGACCTACCAATGACATTTATGACATGGTCAATAGTCATATATGTCATTATTAAATATCATGATAGTCATGTCATTGAAATCCTTTATACCTGAGATTATCATCGTATTCCACATGATGAACATTGTGTTTGATTTAGTCTAACACTATCTTTAATAGGATAGCAATAAGGGCTATGTTGACATGATTGGATTCTTGTAGGGAAGAATGATAAGTCAAGATGGGATCTGTCCCTCTTTTTGAGAAAGATGTTTGCTTGGGCCCCTCGATGAATAGTATTGATTAAATGTGTGGCCACACTCAAGAGATTTGATAGAAATCAAATGCACTTGGATTATCAACATATTCGGAATCGAGAAAGTATTGAACAATGTGAGTTGATGTGGACCATGACTCATGTTCAATATGACATCCTGGACAAAGGGATTGTGACATTTGATCTATCAAGGAATCAAGTTTTGATGTTATATTTGTTAGGTTTTAAGGTTACAAACGCAGCGGAAGACTTGGAAATAACAACAAAACCCTAGCCCTTTAATCCGTCTAACATGAATAATTAAAGCCATGAAATAGAATTTGCATACCTTAATGCGATTATGTTGATCTTTCATGGACGGATCTTAGATTCAAATCTTATTTGAATCGACGAACAACCTTCGAATGTTTGAACCGTAGATGAAAGATGTATCTTCTTCTTCCTTGTTCTACCTTGGTGATGAAATCAACAATGGGGATTTTCAAGATTTAGGAGATAAAGCAACCTCTCTCTAATGGTGGTCCACACACGAACGAACCAAGAACTCTTCTTGTTGGATTGCTAGATGATCCTTCCCGATTATTGAAACGTTTTCAATAATCAATGGCAAAAAAATGGAATTGATCAAGGCCTAGGATTTCATAAATCTAGAACAATGATGTATAGAGGTGAGAGAGGTTTAATGGCTGCACAAGATTGTATTTATATCCCATATAAATTCCCTAACCATTAGGGTAGAATCCTTGTTTAACTATAAAACCAATCCGGCCTTGGAACCGCAGTACGAACACTTTTTCACGTTGGGCACGACTCATGCCCTCAATTATGGAAAAACACTCGTGATACGAGTCGTGCCACAAAAATCAGTCGTGCGGGCTTTGGGAACGACTCGTGCCCAAGAGCACAAGTCGTTCTCAACGCCGGGTAAGATGTGTCGCGCGACCATAAGAGGCAATTTCCAATTTTTCAGGTGGCAAAGTATGTCACGCTACACACTTAGCCAGTGGCAAAGTATGTCGCGCCACACACTTAGCCAAAATTCCAAATTTAAGCCAGAATCAAATTCGTTCTTTGTGTGTGACCCAAAAGGAATTATATTATGTTGGTAGTGAGTCAAAACATGACCTCACAAGTCATAAGTGGTTTCTAGCAAACCATTATATCCACCCAATTAATATAACATCAAAGCTTTGATTTCTCGATAGATCCAATGTCTTAATCCCTTTGTCCACGATTTCCAATTGAACATGAGTCATGGTCTATGTCAACTCATTCCATTCAATGCTTTCTCGATTCCGAATATGTTGATAATCCAAATGCATTTGATCTCTATCAAATCACTTGAGTATGGCCATACATTTCATCAATACTATTCATCGAAGTCCCAAGCAAACATCTCTCTCATACAGAGAGCGACAAATCCCATCTTGACTTATCATTATTCCCTACATGAATTCAATCGTGCTAACATAGCCCTTATTGCTATCCAACTAAAGATAGTGTTAGACTACATCAAACACGATTTTCATTATGTGAAAGACGATGATAACGACTATCATGAGATTTAATCATGACAACAGACCATGTTATAAATCTCATAAGTAGGTCAAGTCCAGTACTTGTCCTCTAGCAAGTACCCATAAGTGTAATGTGCATCTCTATGCATATAATCATCTCCATGATTATCCATTACCAACTTATACTAGTTGTTCACAATAACTAGGGACGCAGTTCAATATAATAAACATGTAAACATATAATGAACCAAATAAACTTTCTCTATAATAAATGATAAAGATGATACATAATGGTTTAAGTTAAACATAACTAAAGCCTAGGGCATTACACCAACAATCTCCCACTTGCACTAGGCTCCATCTTTATATCGAATACCCATGGACCTAACATGACCATCATGCTTCTGCATGTGCGAGAGTCTTTGTAAGTGAATCCCCAATGTTATCATCGGTTGATACTTTGCATATCTTAACGTCTTCTCATTTTTATGAATTCTCGAAAAACGTTTAAGTGTGTGTTTGGATCGCTGTTGTGACCTTGGTTCCATTGCTTGCACTAATGGCACCACAATTGTCATAACAAAGATCCACCGATTAGTGATACTTGGAACATTTCCAAAATACTAAATGAACTTTTGATCCAAACTGCCTCTTTTAGCTTCATCAGATGTCGCTAAAATTTGGCCTTAGTTGTAGAATTGGCTACGATTTTCTGCTTGGAACTCTTCCAATAAAACCGCACCTCTAATAAGCATAAACACAAATCCTAATTGCAATTTTAAATTAACTTTGTCAGTTTGGAAGCTAGCATCTATGTAACCCTTACAACAAGATTAACTTCCAAACTTTCAAATAACAAGAAAGTATCCTTAGTTCTTCTTAAGTACTTAAGGATCATCTTGACTGCCATCCAATGGTTCACATCAGGATCAGATTGGTATCGACTCATCATGCTTAGAGCATACGAGACATTGGGTCTAGTACAAATCATGGCATATATGACAGATCCAAATGTCGGAGCATATGGAACTTCATTCATTCCCTTTTGCTCGCCAGTTGTCATAAGACAATGAGTATTGGTAAGAGTAACACTATGACCCATTGACAAGTTACTTTTCTTAGAATCTTCTAAGAACCTTATCAATGTGAGTACTTTGATTCAAACCAATTTATTATTTTAGATCTATCTCTATAGATCTTGATGCCAAGGATGTAAGCGGCTTCACCCATATCTTTCATTGAGAAAACTTTCCTTGACCAAGACTTGACAGTCTTAAGTGTCGGAACTTTGTTTTCCAATGAGTAAGATATCATTGTCAGAAAATAATAGAAATAATACTACACTCCCACTGAATTTCATGCATACACAAGGTTCATCTTCGTACTTGATGAAGTCAAACTCTTTGACCGATTCATCAAAATGAAGATTCCAACTCCTCGAAGCTTTCTTCAACCCATCTTATGGTTCTTTGAAACATGCATACTTTATTAGAATTTTTTGGATCGACAAAACTTCGGGTTGTGTACTATACACATCCTTCAGAATCTTTCCCTTTAAGAAAGTCATTTGACATCCATTTGTCATATCACATAGTCATAATATGTGGTTATGGCAATTGAAATTCTAATAGACTTCGGCATTGTAACTGGCAAAAAGGTTTCAACATAGTCAATACTATGAATTTGCCTAAATCCATTTGCTACAATCCTTAGCCATGAAAGTATACACCTTCCCATCCATGTCAGTCTTGAAGACCTTCTTGCACCCTTTATTTTTTACACCTTCAGGTAGCTCAATCAAGTTCCAAACTTGATTATCAAACATGGATTGTAATTTGGACTCCATGGTTCCTAACCATTTATCCGAATTAGGAGTGGACATCGCCTCAAGATAGGAAGTAGAATCGTCATTTTCAATGACTTCCACTTTATTACTTTACGATATGAGAAATCAATATTTCTTGAGTTCGGATCGTAACCTATCCGATCTACGATGGACTTGTGCATCTTGAACCTGTTCCACAACTCCTTGTGAACTTGGTTTCGTCCCTACTTTTGGTTCCATGTCATTTTCAGGTTCTTGAACACCTTCAAGATTAATTTTACTCCCACTAGATTCTTTATTTAGAAACTATTTCTCAAGAACGAATCATACAGAGCAACAAACATTTTGTTCTCTTTGCGGTTGTAAAATTAATATCTGAAAATAACCTTGTCAGATTTTGGTGCTAACTTATTAGAGACAAGTCTCTTCATATAATTTTTGCAACCCTAAATCTTTATGAAAGACAAACTAAGTTTTTTTTCATACCACATCTCATGTGGGGTCTTAGGAACCGATTTAGTAGGGACTCGATTCAATGTAACCGCATCATTTCTAATGCATATCCTCAAAAGGAAATAGGAAAGTCAACTTGACACATCATTGGATGAACCATGTCTAACAAGGTTCAATTCCTCCTCTCAGACACACCATACAATGTGGTGTTTCGGGTGGTGTCAACTCTGAAACGATTTCACAGTTTTGAGATGATTGTCAAACTCTTGGCTCAAATATTCATTACCTCGATCGAATCGAAGTACTTAATAATTTTACCAAGTTGTTTTGTACTTCATCTTGAAATGTTTGAAACATCTCAAACGATTCACCTTTGGACTTCATCAGATATACATAGTCATATCTAGATAAGTCACCGGTGAATGTGATGAAATACCAAAATCTTCCCCTAGCAATGCTACTTAATAGTCCACATACATCTCATGTATTAAGAATAATAAGTCACTAGCCCTCCCACTACTCTTAGTGTAGGGTGGTTTGGTCAATAATCTCAATAAACAAGATCCACATTCCTCAAATGATTCATAGTCATATGAGTCTAAAAGTCCATGTTAATGGAGTTTAGATATATGTTTCTTATTTATCTGACCAAACCGACAATGCCATATGAACGTGTTGTTCACATTATTCGGTTTAGATTTCTCACTTATATTATAGATATCTTCAATATTATTTTGTTTCTTAACATCAAGGATATGAAGACCATTTAATGACATATACAATACAATAAGGCATATTATTAAATGAATATAAAACTTCTTATTCTCAATAAGAAAATTATATCCTTCATCATTCATATAAGAAACGAAAATAATACTCCAACTCAAATTCGGAACGTAATAACACTTGTTCAAAACAAGTACTAGTCCAATAGGTAAATTGACTTCATAAGTCCCTACGGCTAATGCAGTAACTATTGCTCCATTCCCATGCATAGGTTTAATTTACCTTCTTTGAGTAGCTTTCTATTCTTTATTCCTTGCACATTTAAACAAATGTGGGATCCATATCCGATATCATATACCCAAGAACTAGAAGTCGAAAGGAAAATATCTATCATATAGATACTTGAAGTAGTAGCAATCATATTGCCCTTCTTCATCTTTTAGGCCTTCCTTTTAAGCCTTGCAACTTTGCTTCCAATGACCAATCTCATTGCAATGGTAGAAAACTGCATCCTTTTGAGACACTTTGGGTTTAGCCTCTTCGACTTTAGCAACATTTTCCCTAGGTTTAGCAACCTTTACATTACCTACTTTGTGTTTACTTTTAAACCTCTTTCTTGTGTTAACCATTAACACAACAAACCTCTCTTGCCTAGCTTGCACTTGGAACATTTCCTTTGTGCATTGTGCTAGAACAAAAGCAGCTTTCATGTGTTTAAGGTTTTTCATAAGAGCCTTTAAATATGGTGGCAAGCAATACCGTTAGAATCATCATCATGTTTCTAATGTTGCTCCTTATTTGCCCTTTGCAATATTTGCAGTGGATTTAGCAGGAACTGATTCTTCAAGAACGTACACTTTTGCTTAAGAACAATTCTTTAAGCTTCTGATCCAATCAGAATAGTCTGTACCGTTCTATTCGAACTTGTCCTTCATAATGATGAATCGCAATTTATTGTGTAATGTTATTTCTACAACAAAATATGCAAACCATATGAACACATATCAATATCAACACATTTACCATCTAAGAGCAAATAATGTATTTCACAAATACTCCCACTAAATTATACACCTTCAAATACAAGCATGTATCATATAATTGTAGTGGGTTAGATCCATATTTCACTTAATTTCGGTTTAACTGAGCTAATGCCCGAAATCAAGCTATTTAGGTAGAAACATCAATCATATCTCTATATGACTCTTAGATCTTTTTATGAGATTTCCTTAGACATCATATGTCAAAAACATGTTTTAAATCTCATATATGCCTTGGGTCAAATCTCATTTGAAAGCACAAATTAAGTCAAAACTTTTTTTTCAAACGTATGAGACATGGAACGATGCACCTGACTATGGCCAAAACTACATCAACTATAATCTCATCTTGATCACAAATTAAGATATAATGATGCACCCAACATTGGCTGAAACTACATCAAAATATTCTAAAATTTCACAAGTGTTCTAATCAAGGAATGACATAAGACTTAAATATTTAGAAGGTTTTACATATAATAAACATTGCATGATTTTATATGAAACTTATGTGTACATCATCATGAACATGGGAATTTCACATAAAATTCTACTTTAGGATCATACCAATAATCATGTAATAAATAACAATTATTAACTACATAATTACTAGTAAAAGCCCTTGTCCAATGACACGTGTTTTTTTTTTAATTAAAAAAAACAAAATTTATTTAAAAAAAAATTAAGGGCAAAATGGAAAAGGGACAACTTAGTGAGGGCAAAATAGGAAATTTGGCACTTGGAACTGTTCATTATACTGTTGCAAGGAGGGGTGCCATTTAAACTATAGATTCTATTATCAAAATATACGGATTCAAATAATCATGTTAATCATATTAAAATAAACATCAAATCCTAAACAAACAATTTGTTTTAATTTGAGAATTTACCAATCTTTCATTTAATCAAATTAAACAGACCATTACCCATGTAAAAGATTAATCACATTAACCAATTATTAATCATAATAATGGTATATCATATATACTTGTTTTCTCAAAACAACACACATAAAATCATAGATCTATTTCACATATAGCATGAAAAGTATTTAATCACATTAAATCTAGCATACCAATTTTAACCTAATCATGATAAGACACGGCTCTGATACCACTGTTGGGTTTTGGGGTTACAAACGGAGTGGAAGACTTGGAAATAACAACAAAATCCTAGCCCTTTAATCCGTCTAACATGAATAATTAAAGCCATGAAATAGAATTTACATACCTTAATGCGATTATGTTGATCTTTCATGGATGGATCTTAGATTCAAATCTTATTTGAATTGACGAACAACCTTCGAATGTTTGAACCGTAGATGAAAGTTGGATCTTCTTCTTCCTTGTTCTACCTTGGTGATGAAATCAACAATGGGGATTTTCAAGCTTTAGGAGATAAAGCAACCTCCCTCTAATGGTGATCCACACGCGAACGAACCAAGAACTCTTCTTGTTGGATTGCTAGATGATCCTTCCCGATTATTGAAACGTTTTCAATAATCAATGGCAAAAAAAAATGGAATTGATCAAGGCCTAGGATTTCATAAATCTAGAACAATGATGTATGGAGGTGAGAGAGGTTTTATGGCTGAACAAGATTGTATTTATATCCCATATAAATTCCCTAACCATTAGGGTAGAATCCTTGTTTAACTATAAAACCAATCCGGCCTTGGAACCGTAGTGCGGACACTTTTTCGCGTTAGGCATGACTCATGCCTGAGGGCACGAGTCGTGCTTATGGAAAAACACTCGTGATACGAGTCGTGCTACAAAAATCAGTCGTGCGGGTTCCGGGAATGACTCATGCCCAAGAGCACTAGTCGTGCTCAACGCCGGGCAAGATGTGTTGCAGGACCATAGGAGCCAATTTCCAATTTTTCAGGTGGCAAAGTATGTCATGCTACACACTTAGCCAGTGGCAAATTATGTCGCGCTACACACTTAGCCAGTGGCAAAGTGTGTCGCGCTACACACTTAGCCAAAATTCTAAATTTAAGCCAGAATCAAATTCGTTCTTTGTGTGTGACCCAAAAGGAATTATATTATGTTGGTAGTGAGTCAAAACATGACCTCACAAGACATAAGTGGTTTCTAGCAAACCATTATATCCACCCAATTAATATAACATCAAAGCTTTGATTCCTCGATAGATCCAATGTCATAATCCCTTTGTCCACGATGTCCAATTGAACATGAGTCATGGTCTATGTCAACTCATTCCATTCAATGCTTTCTCGATTCTGAATATGTTGATAATCCAAATGCATTTGATCTCTATCAAATCACTTGAGTATGGCCATACATTTCATCAACACTATTCATCGAAGGGCCCAAGCAAACATCTCTCTCATACAAAGAGGGACAAATCCCATCTTGACTTATCATTCTTCCCTACATGAATTCAATCGTGCTAACATGGCCCTTATTGCTATCCGATTAAAGATAGAGTTAGACTACATCAAATACGATTTTCATCATGTGGAAGACGATGATAATCTCAGGTACAAAGGATTCAATGACACGACTATCATGAGATTTAATCATGACAACAGACCATGTCATAAATCTCATAAGTAGGTCAAGTCCAGTACTTGTTCTCTAGCAAGTACCCATAAGTGTAATATGCATCTCCATGCATATAATCATCTCCATGATTATCCATTACCAACTTATACTAGTTATTCACAATAACTAGGGACGCATTTCAATATAATAAACATGTAAACATATAATGAACCAAATAAACTTTCTCTATTATAAATGATAAAGATGATATATAACGGTTTAAGTTAAACATAACTAAAGCCTAGGGAATTACACCAACAATATTAGTTAGGTGGATATAATGATTTGCTAGAAACCACTTATGTCTTGTGAGGTCGATGATTCGACTCACTATTAACATAAATATAATTCCTAAAAGGGTACACACACAAAAGAACGAATTGAAAAAAAAGCTGAAAATTGGGAAATTTGGGTCAAGGCACGACTCGTGCTCTGGGTCATAACTCTTGATGCTTTTGAAGTTCTGTCACGACTCGTGCCCTCAAGAATGACTCATTCCCTTGATCAGCACGAGTGATAATTTTGTCACGACTCGTGGAACGACTGGAAAATAGGAATATACGACTCGTGGGTTTTGGGAACGACTCGTGGCATGAGTCGTGCCCCGGAGCACGAGTCGTGCCTGCGATGAAATTTGTTTCGTACGCGTTTTCCTTTGTTGCCTAGGTTTTGGTTTAGACAAGGTTTCTCCCTAAGAGTTAGGGATTAATAACAAGTTGTAACGATGTGCCACCAAAATTTCGTGGGAAAATTCGATTTTGCGTTTCTTTGAAAATCAAATAAAACCGGAAAAAAAGACGGAGTCGCCACGCCATTTTTGTTTTAAGGGCCAAAACTTTGAAAAATGCCCGAGATTAGAGATTTGGGTTCGGAGGTCATGTTACACGCCGGGAAGAACGTTAGTGTGCACCCGGAATGCCTCGTAAAACGAGTCTTCCAAGCTAAAAATCATTTGTGTGTGTGTGTGTGTTTTGGCCAAAATAAGTTGAAACTCAGAAAAGTAAAAATTGGGAATTCTTTATTAGACTTTGGTCAAATCCCATGATTTTTGGTGTGATTTTTGGGTAGAGTTTTGGTACTCAAAAGATTTTTGGAAGTTGAAGAACACTTCTGCCAGAATGAAAAAGGCAGTGGACACTTGATTTTGAAATAGATTTAAGGGCTTCAAAACTTCAGAATATGAGAAAACTCAGAGAATGAAAGTTGTTCCAGACACCTCAAATAAGATTTCTGTGAAAGAATTTTCCATTTTGGAGAAGAACCTTCTGGAAATCTCAGATATGAGATCTGGACTCCCAGAGACTGGTGATCTGACCTTCAAAAGAAAATTTGAAAAAGGGAGTTTTACTCACGCAAAAAATAAAGTAAAAATATTTCTGGAAAGCTCCGGATGTTGGCTACAAAAAATGTTTTGTAGTCAACACAAAATTCCAAGTTTATCTGTGTCCAAAAATTTAGATCATGGACTGGGGTCTTAGAAAATTGCTACTGGACAACAACTTCTCAAGAAGGAAAATGTGATTTAAAGGGGGTTTGGCATCCATGATTGTCCCCATTTCCCTAGGTTTTGATTAGTGATCACTTGACATTTTAGTGGTGAATCAACTATATCAAACCATCCTTGGGATACATTAGGACTAAGCACTTCATTTGCTTGGGAAGGGGAATTTTATCCTTTGAAAATGAGATTTGATGTATGAAAATGATTTTTAGGGTTTTGAAAATGTGTTTTCTTTGCAAGAAAGTAAGAACACTTGAAAATAATGTTGATCCTTGTAGAAGATCATCCATGGAGATGAACTTCCATGGTGATCTTCTTGGATCTAAGACAAGAAGATGAATGAACTATATTTTGTAGCTTGAAAATGCATGTATGGATGAGAGATTTAGGGTAAGAAGAGGGAGGTTGTACCTATCTTCTTTGTGTTTTGGAGCTTTGGCTTGAATGTAAGAGTGTTTGAGGCTTGAATATGATAGTGTTTGAGTGAGTGTGATTTTGGTTGAATAGTTGAGAAAAAGGTGACAATTCTATGGAATTCTCACTGTTTTCTCTCTATTTTCGCCAAAGTGCAGTGAGGAAATGTGTTCTTTTTTTTTTTTTTTTGTGACTGGAGGGCTCAATTTATAGCCCTCTGAAAATGTCAAAGATGTCCGCGCGGATAGGGTTGACAGCGTGCACTGTTCATTAAATGCTGCTTCAGGCTTTGGACACAAGGAATAATCTTTTGAAAATTAAAATTAAACAGCCAGTTTTTGTTCCAGCCATTTCTATTTTTGGTTTTTCTTATTTCTTTTGCTTTTTTGATTCCTTTCCTTGGTTTATCCTTAAATAACAATGCCCACTTTGCCCTTGCTTTGTTAGAAATGTTAGGAATGTTAGGAATTGTTAGAAATGTTATAACTTTCGTTAATTTTCTAACGAAAATACTAACAAGCTCAAATTGGAGCACTTACAGTAGCCCCTCGGCGACGGCGCTTTCGAAGGAAGCGGGGTCGTCAATAAGAGTAAGGCTCCATATTTGGCAGGATGATCAAGTGATCGAGTGGCTGAACTTATTTAATAGGCTACCTACGTATCCTTAAGAGGAATTAAGCCAGTCGTAGTTCGGATCTTTGACCCTGGAGATGATGGCGTTTTAGGTGCCTCGAACCTGATGAGCGAGTTCTGCAGTCGGTTGCTGGAAAGAAACTCTGCTGGGGATAAAAGATGACCATTTTCGATCTGATGGCTATCCGCTCTGCTGGGGATAGGAAAGACCATTTTCGGTCGGATGGCTATCCGCTCTGCTAGGGATAGGAATGACCATTTTCGGTCGGATGGCTGAACCTAATGATAGGCTACCTACGTATTCTTAAGAGGAATCAAGCCAGTCGTAGTTCGGGTCTTTGACCCTAGAGATGATGGCGTTTTAGGTGCCTTGAACCTTGAAGATGGCGTTTTAGGTGCCTCGAACCTTGAAGATGGCGTTTTAGGTGCCTCGAACCTTGAAGATGGCGTTTTAGGTGCCTCGAACCTTGAAGATGGCGTTTTAGGTGCCTCGAACCTTGATGATGATGGCTTTTTAGGTGCCTCGAACCTTGATTTGAAATGGCCTTTCGGTGGACTTTGTCTGCTGCCGAAGGAGAGGGTGACCGTTTTGGTCGAGGGGCTGGACCTAATGATAGGCTACCTACGTATCCCTAGTGGGAATCAAGCCCTTTCGTAGTTCGAAATCTACTCGAGATTCCGTTGGCTTTTGGGATTCCGTTAACTTTGCTGGGGATTTTGTTAGCCTTTCTAGGGAAAATCAGACGTATTCGTCGGGGAAATCGGTCTTACGTTTTACTGCCGGGGAATAATTTTGATGAAAGATACGGGATCCCATTATCTTTCTCGGGGAGATCGGACTTACGTTTGACTGCCGTCGAGTGATTTTGATGAAAGAAACGGGATTCCGTTATCTTTCTCGGGGAAATCGGTCTTACGTTTGACTGCCGTCGATGATTTTGATGAAAGAGACGGGATTCCGTTATCTTTCTCGGGGAGATCGGTCTTACGTTTGACTGTCGGGGAGTGATTTTGATGAAAAATACGGGATCCCGTTATCTTTCTCGGGAAGATCGGTCTTACGTTTGACTGTTGGGGAGTGATTTTGATGAAAGAAACGGGATTCCGTTATCTTTCTCGGGGAGATCGGTCTTACGTTTGACTGCCGTTGATGATTTTGATGAAAGATACGGGATTCCGTTATCTTTCTCGGAGAGATCGGTCTTACGTTTGACTGCCGGGGAGTGATTTTGATGAAAGATACGGGATCCCGTTATCTTTCTCGGGAGGATCGGTCTTACGTTTGACTGCCGTCGAATGATTTTGATGAAAGATACGGGATCTCGTTATCTTCCTCGGGGAGATCGGTCTTACGTTTGACTGCCGGGGAATGATTTTGATGAAAGATACGGGATCCCGTTATCTTTCTCGGGGAGATCGGACTTACATTTGACTGCCGTCGAATGATTTTGATGAAAGATACGGGATCTCGTTATCTTCCTCGGGGAGATCGGTCTTACGTTTGACTGCCGGGGAATGATTTTGATGAAAGATACGGGATCTCGTTATCTTCCTCGGGGAGATCGGTCTTACGTTTGACTGTCGGGAAATAATTTTGATGAAAGATACGGGATTCCGTTATCTTTCTCGGGGAGATCGGTCTTACGTTTGACTGCCGGGGATGATTTTGATGAAAGATACGGGATCCCGTTATCTTTCTCGGGAAGATCGGTCTTACGTTTGACTGCCGTCGAATGATTTTGATGAAAGATACGGGATTCCGTTATCTTTCTCGGACTTACGTTTTACTACCGTCGAATGATTTTGATGAAAGATACGGGATCTCGTTATCTTCCTCGGGGAGATCGGTCTTACGTTTGACTGCCGGGGAATGATTTTGATGAAAGATACGGGATCTCGTTATCTTCCTCGGGGAGATCGGTCTTACGTTCCGTCGAATGATTTTGATGAAAGATACGGGATCTCGTTATCTTCCTCGGGGAGATCGGTCTTACGTTTGACTGCCGGGGATGATTTTGGTTAACTTTGGTTAACTCTGTTAAGTCTAGGATCAAATTGCAGAGTCCTGAAATTTTAAAGGGTAAAAGGGTCATTTTGACCCTTACAAACCCTTTCGCGCGGATAGGGTTGAATTCCCAGGCTATTTTAATGAGGGCCAACGCCCTTCTTCTTCCCCAAGCAGTTTTTTCAAATTTTCTTCTGCATTTACGAGAGAGAGGGAGAAAATCGAGGAGAGAGCCATTTTTGGCCCAAAAACCTTCAAAAATCTTCCATTTTCTTCGATTTTTTAAGCAATGGAACACGGGGGAGGTGCTTTTCAAGGTCAAGGACGCGGCCCGGTCGCAGAGAGACGATTGGAGCTCGTTCGAATGAGGAGGCATTACACTCTTTCGCAATCGATTGCGGAGGATCCGTACCCCGATGCATGGCAACATTGGGCTTCTGATCCGAGTCTCCGAACGGTATACTTCGAATCTTTCATTCCCTTTGTCGATTTTTGCTTGAAATTGATTTTTGTGATTTTTCTTTTTTTTTTTGAAAATTATGAGGAAAAAATAAAAAATTTTGTTCTTGGCTTTGAATCTTGATTTTGATGCTTTGCATGTTGTAATGAGTATATGTGCATTTTGCTTAGGAAAAGAATTGGCATTTTCGCCATTTTTTTTTTGAAATATGAGACTATGATGAACAATTTCCCCATTTTGGGACGGACTTCTTTTGTTGCAATGTAGGATTCTTGCACTGTTGATATGAATGTGTGCATGCTCTTCTCTTTTTTTTTTTGAAAAAGTGGGACGGATTTATTGACTCCGTGTATGAATGTATGAATTTTTTTTAAAAAAATGGGACGGAGTTTTTACTTCCGTTGGATGAATGTATGATGATGGCTGATATGTATGTATGCATTTTTTTTTTTTTTGAAAATGGGACGGAGTTTTTACTTCCGTTGACTCTTTGTATGAATTTTTTTTTCATGAATGAATTGGGATTTGCTGAAAACTGTCTTTTTTGAGAAAAATGGGGCTAGGTTTATTTCATGCCGTTATGCTGCCGAATTTTCTTCAAAACTTTGTGTTGCGTGATGCATGTATATGCTTTTTTTTTTGTGCAAATGCAAATGTAAATTTTTTTTTGACATTTTCTTTTTTTTTTGTTTTATTGCAGGGTGGAAACAACTACGTGACGGAGCAGCTGAATAAGATGAAGACTCGAGGATCAGTGGAGTCTGTAGTTGACCTGTGGGACCGGCTTCCGAATGCGGGCCGAGGAGCTTTGGTGAGTCCGAGACAGATTGTCGTTGAGACCGGGCTCTGGGAGTTCATTGAGTGCTTGAGGGGGTTGGTTAAGTTCCCTAATAGCAAGGGCCTGATGTTTGCTTTGGCGCAGCATTGGTGGGATGCGACCCACACGTTTCACTTCTTCTGGGGCGAGGCTACGGTTACGCCTTCCGACTACGCTGCGATCACGGGTTTGTCCTTTAATGGACGCAGCATTGAGTGGCGGCGGGACGGCCACGCCGATGTGGACCCGCAGCTCTTACTGGCTTTACTCCCATTCCCAAAAAGGGGATGGGGATGGAGTACGCCGTGGTTTATGGGAAGATTGTGGAGATCATCGGGAGCTACGAGGCTGGGGATGAGAGGATAGGTGCTGAGCAGATTGCTAGGGCCTTTTTATGGTTTGCTTTTTCGAGCACTCTCTTTGGACACGCCGAGGGGACGGCGGTGTTTGCTTTGCTGAGGAGTTTGGAGGATGTGGAGATGGCTGGAGATGTCTCTTGGGGAGAGGCCGGGCTGGCAGAGCTTTACTTTGCTCTTGATAGATACAGCCGGAAGGCTGTGAGCTCCTTATACTGCTTCGAGTTTGCTCTGGAGGTATAAGCTTTCTTTTTTGCTTTCCCTTTTTAAGCATGCATTCTTTTCCGCACTTAATTGATTTGACTTTTACCTTTCGCAGGTATGGGCGTTGGAGTTCTTTCACGTCACGATGTGGCGACAGACGGCGGAGTACGTCGGGACGTATCCAGCCATGCGTTCCTGGTCCAAGTTTGCCCGGGAAAAGAAGGGCTCCAGAGGGCGCACGACCCTCAGGTACTCGGATTGCCTTCCTTTGACTAGGGCTGAGACGGATGAGGGGATGATATTCTATCCCTGGGATCGTTTCGAGGTGGCGCAGCTGAAGGGCGCTGAGATATGGACTGTGGCAAATGGAGGATTCTGAGAGGTCTGACTTGCGACGTCTATTATCTGGGAGAGAGGGTGACGCGCCAGCATGGCGTGAATTCGCCTTTGTTGACACCGATGGAGCCTCCTGCCGATATGATGCACCCGAGTGATAGATCTGCGACCTGGGATGATTGCCGAGCCGGCCAGCACTTCTCGGCATTTGTGGCGATTGAGCCGTATCCAGTATTCGTCTTGAGGAGGCTGAGGATGCCCCAGGTTCTTGATGGAGAGGGGTTAGGGGTCCTGCGGTACCCTCGGACGGATTTTTCATATGTCCAGGATGGGGTCCGATTGAGGGTGCAGATCCCTCAGCCTGAGCGGTTTCCACGAGCTTTCCGGCCTCGTCCGGGTATGAAGGTATGGCTTCTCCTTCCCACCTTTCTTTTTTTTGCTTTTGTCTTTTCTTTTCTTTCCTGTCATCATTTTTCGCTTCAACTGTTTCTGACGCTTTTGCTTTCGTGCGGTTTCGGAGGTGGTCGTTGAGAAGCCGACGAAACAAGTGATCGGGGCTAAGAGATTTATCTCGGGAGGATGGTTGCTTGCGGGGCTCCTCGTGCTAGAGCGAGGCGACCACGGCCGGCGCACATCGGGCGGGGAGGCTTCCCCTATTCCTTCAGAGACTTCTTCTGAGACTCCTCTTTCTCCTCTCCTTAATCCTCGCGCGGTACTACCTTTGGACCACGTCATTCTCGGAGATCCTTACGGGCAGGGACACGTCTGGCAGCATGGTGGATCTTCTTCGCACGTCCAGGAGTCTGACGCCTTCACCTTCGGATATGATTTCTTCGCAGATCTTGGATAGCCCTATCAGAGCGTGCCGGTTTGTCCTGACGAGCCTTCTTCCGGGGACGAGGACGATGATTCTGAGCCTGAGATCTTCATGGCTACAGAGGAGGCGGGCTCGAGCCGCAAGAGGGACCGGGAGCAGACGTCGGCCGCTGGGGACTCCGATTGATTACTTGAGATTGAGTTGATTTCTGAGATTTGAGATTTGTACAGATACTGTAACGACCCCAACCCTAGGCATCAAATTTTAATATTATATTAAATGCTTTTAATATTTATATTTATTTTATGTGTTCAATTATGTCTTTAAATTCTTAATTTAAGATAATTTGGGTGAGAAATGAATTTGGAACCTCTTGAGAATTTATTGGATATTAAATAAAGAAATTTGGGGAAATAATAAAAATGGAAAAATGATAAATAGTGCAAGGAGGTGAATTGAGTAGGATGAATTATTTGGATAAATGAGTTAAATTTAAATTAAAATGGTGAGGGTGAAAGCCTTAGTAGATTTTAATGGGGGGCCAAAGTTTGTAACCTTCCCTCCCCTTGCCAAGTGTCCTCCCCTAACCCCCCCCCCTCTCTTCATCCTCCTCACTCTACTTCCTCCTCCTTCATTCATTCACCAATTTCCTCCTAAGCAAACCTAGAGAAAGCTCCATGGAAGTTCCTTCTCCCAAGCTTTGAAGCCAAGCTATTCTTCCACCATTTCCAAGTCCAAGGGTAGTTTTGAAGTTGGATCACCTAGAGGAAGCCATCAAGTTAGAAAGATCAATCTTTCCTTATAAAATCCATGTGAGTTATTATGACTTTCCCTTCTTTAATGTTCATGAACTATGTTGTTGTTGTTGTTGTTATAATGGTTTTTGATGATTGGAAACCTTCTTGGAGCTTGAGAAAATTGGTAAATGTTAGAGAATGATGTTTTGGTTCTTAGTAGTTGATCAAGAGTATAAGAAAATGTGTTTGGTTGGATTAAGAGAGTTTAACTTGAAATAAGGTAAGGAAATGGGTGGAGTTAGTTTAGAAAATCAAACTTGAAATATGTTAATGAAATGGGTTGGAATTCTTGTGGTGAGAAATCTAGATCTATGTTATTTTGAGTTAGATGATTTAAGTTGAGCTATGTAAAGTGAGAAAAACCTTTGGTGTTCACATGAATAAAGGAAATTTAAAGGGAAAGAAACTAGGTAAAAAGGAGTTGGAAATTCGGATATGGCTGAAATTGGTCATGGGCGGTCGCCCACGGGGCTTGAGCGGCCGCCCATGTAGGCGTAAACTTGGTTTCCCTTTTGAACACTCTTGGGCGGTCGTCCAAGTGACATGGGCGGTCGCCCATGTCACCAGACCTTCCCCAGTTTCCTCTTTTGCTGATTTTCTCCAATAACCTCGTGGTATGACTCCCACCCATTATAAATTAGTAGAACCTAATCAACCCGGATACGAATTGATCCTCTTTAACCTAAGTTAGAGTAGGATACCTTGGCTTGGCCATGGCTTCTTATTTGGTCAAAATGGAATTGTGGGAGTAGTTAAATACTGTTCGAAAAGTGGTCCAGACTTGGGGAGTAGGTCTTGCACTTTTATTAAGATTATGCAAGGTTGAGTAACGACTTCGTAGGATTGGTTTATGGTACTTGGTGACTTTACTAGCTCCCATACCCTTGGTAGTTAGCTTGAATAATATTAAGAACTATAGGTTACACTATTTGTTACTGGTATATGTATTATTGTAGCATGCTTATCCCAATTGTGGAATTGTTGATTATGTGAATACTTTGACGTTCCAAGGGTGGACTATTTGGCCTATTGTATATTGTATCCCAATTATGGATTATTTGGCAAGTTGTTGTGTTGTATCCCGGTGTGGATTAATTGGTACATGATTGTATTGTATCCCGGTGTGGATTATGTGGTTATATTGTTACCTTAATTGAGTTCATATGCATTAATGATATTATGCATTGTGTATTACATGAATTGTTGTACTATGGTTCTGTTTAGCATGAGTATACATTACCATGTTATTATGTTGTTATCCCGTTTTGTGGATTATCTCAAGTATCTATTATGTGCTTGAGCGTGTTTATGTTCGGGTGGGTATGATGGATTTCAATCAATTATTGATTTGTTCAATAAGTGATTGAAGGTTCGTCATACCGGTGACCCTTCCCCACTCTGTGGCCACGGAGTGGGGCTGTGCTAACGACTGTATTGACCCAAAAAGCTTTACTGCACTGTTGCGATCGTTATAAGGAGGGACGAGATTATTGTTGGATACTATAATATAGGTATCCTTTCTTATATGGATCTCTCGGGCATGAGACCTATAACAGGTGAATGTGCTGGAGGCAATTCACCAAAGAGTGGAGTTTTACTCCCACGTTGTACGACTTATTGTTCGACGGGAAAAAGGTAAAATGAGGTAACGTAAGGTGTTTACCGCTTTTATAATGTGTTATGTGCTACCATGCTATGTGTTGCACTTTGTTTGGCATCTTGCTGCATATCATAATAGCTCATTGAGATTTATTCTCACCCCTCTCCCTTTACTGTTTTAGATTCCGAGACAGGTGACCCGAACCCGTGAGGCCGGGGATTTCATTGTGGACTTTTGCTTTTGGGGCTTGACAAGTTAAGTATAGGAGTGGGTTATTAGAAGTATTGGTTAAGTATTCCTCTTTTATAATTTGTATGGAAAACCCTTTTGTTAAACAAATGTTAATTAAGGTTTCCAATGTAATTGATCATATTACGGTTTAGTAAAGTTGTGGTTGGATTTCCTCTAAGTAGAGATATTATCAATTGATTTTTATTTGGAAGTTTGAAAAGTGGTTTTCTTTTAAAGGCAAACAAATGTTTAAAAATTTAAATGGATTTTCTTAGTTTGAGCTCCCTTAGCTCGGGACACGTGTTAGGTCCCGGGTTGGGGTGCTCACGGTTAATATCGAGCTTAGTTTAGAGGTCAAGGGTAGATGTCTAAACTAAGGGGAATGTGTGGAAATTGACGCCGAGTGTTTAATGCGGAGTTCGTTCTAATGGCCGGAAGCAAGGATGATCACGGGAGGTTCTAGAAAATGAAGGAGATATGGGTATAGGTGGAATTCGGGATGAAGAGATGATGAAATTATTCGGGATGTTTGTACAGGATATGGAGACTAGAGGATCGGTTCCGAATCAACCTGAGGGATGTCGAAGCGATGGATGGGAAAGGTTTGTGAAGATGAATCCGCCGAGTTTTAATGGATATCCGGGTCCGCTAAAGGCAGAAAAATGGTTAGAAAGAATGAACAAAATCTTTGAGGTTATGGAAAGTCGCAACGAAGAGAAAGTTAGGTATGCCGTGTTCAAACTTGAAGGTTTAGGCGATCGGTGGTGGCAGAATTTGAAGGGAAGTTGGGAGCGGGATCATACGCCCCCGAGACTTGGGATAATTTCACTCAACGGTTCGAGGACTACTTCATTTCAATGGTTACAAGGGATAAGAAGGAGATTGAATTCTTAGGACTAAAACAAGGGAACATGACGGTAGATCGGTATTCAGAGTCCCGGTTTGAGGAATTCGCTAGGTGTTGCCCTCATTTGGTATCGCATGAAGTGAAAAGGGTTAAGAAGTTTGTAACAGGTTTGAGGAGTGAGTATAGGAAGGAATTATGGATTGATGGTTTCGCCGATTATCAGACAGTCATAGATAGAGCATATAAGGTCGAGAAGGACATTGAGGAAAATAGTGGAAGGTCCGGAAGTGGGATTAGAAACAAGCCAAAGTATTTAGGACAAGGATCCGTAGTCATTAGAGGACAGCCAAGTGCTTTAACTTCAGGAAGTATGAGAGAGGAACTTGTGGTAGCTTCTTCGTCTAGGCCAATACCCAAGCAGTATGGGATGATTTGTAACTTTTGCAAGAAGGTTGGACATACCGAAGATCGGTGTTGGAGTAAGCAAGGCAAGTGTTTAAATTGTGGAGCATCGGGACACTTTAAGAGGAATTGCCCAAGGATGACGAGGGGACGAGCTTCAAGCAGCGGTCAGCTGGGTGGACGACAAAGAGGTAGTACCAAGAGAGATAACAAAGGGGAACCGAAAGAGAAGGTCTATGGTCGGGTATATATTTCGGGTTCAGGAGAGATAGATCCCTCAGAGGTCACTAGAGGTATATTCCCTGTCTCAAAGGTTAGGAGTCATATTTCATAGATCCTGTTGCATATCATTTATGTTTGGCATCACCTCTTGCTTATATGTGACATACATTGTTGAGAAATTGTTTTATTGTTGGAGGATTCTGCTCTTATGAGAGAATACCTCGAACCTCCTTTGGTTTACCACGACGATGATGTGGTTATGGCTGAGCATGTATTGCCGGTTGAATTAGTATAATTATTAAATTATGATTTTGAGATATACTTGACCTGGAGGGTTAAGTAGTGGTTGTGTATTAGTAGACTGTCATAATAAGTGAGTCTTCTTTTCTATACCCAATTTGATTATATTGGTATTTGATATAGATAAACCTTTATATGGTATTCTTGTTATATATGCGCGTAAGCCAGAAAAATGTTGGTTAAAAAGTGTAAAAGGTATTTGGTTGGTGTTAGACTTGCATAAGAAGTCTTTAGGAAAATTTTCGTGCTAGTTGTGAGTAGATGGTAATTGTATTTTCATCAAGGTATCGTATGTGTTTATTCTAAGTATGATAAGCGAGAATTTTTAAGCCTTATTTTGATGGCTTTAGGGTGATTAGGATTGATGATCTCCTTGTTAATTAAAGTTAGGGAAGATCGTGAAAATAATTTGAGAGTCGGGTTAATGATTTCCTTGTGAGGAGTCCCTGTATGCAAAGTTCGGCTAGTATGAGTTGGCTCGAGAGGATTTCAAATTTTTGGGTTCTATAGTCTTAAACCCGGATGTTACCATGGATTTTGTGAGGGTTGAGTCCGTAATCTTTGAGTTGGCAAATGCTATCGAAGAGATTTAAGGAATTCTTAAGAAATGAAAGATCGTTGCTTTAATTAAATTTAAAGGATGTATAAATGGTGTAGGATGTAATAAGTATGAATTATATTGACAGAGATGGAAATTAGATTGGCTATCGATTCGATCCTTACCTTACTTAACGGATGTGAGGGCTGTGTGAAATTTTAAGGTGCATTAAAGGAAGATTAGATTATGATATGATACGGAATGGGAAAGTGATAACGTAGGCTTTGAGGAGTTTGACTTAGATAAGTGAGATTTTCTTATCTTCTACTCGGGAGTAGCTACACTTGTGTTGCGTATTTAAGCAGGTACCTTATCTTTTTGAAGCTTCCTTTGAGAGTTGTTACCGATCCTAGAGTTGGAGAATTAAGTTAGTCGAAAGGAAGAAATTAGAAGACTACCCAAATTCTTGAGGAATAGGTTATATTGTGTGACGGATTTCCTTTCAACTTGAGAAGTTTAATTAACCTTAGCGAGTTTGCGTAAATAGCGAGGTATCATTCTAGCTTTGAGATAAAATCGTATGAGGCGTGGTTCAGGGAGATATTATCGATCTCCAATTTGTCGGGATGAGGTTAGTGAAGCTAGGCCTAAGGTAATTTAGCGCCAAAGTTTGTTAATTCATTGAAGTTTTAGAAAAGATTGGTGATTTGACTTAGAGACCGACTTAGAGTAGCTTATTGAGCGTTGGAAGTTTAAATGTAATGTCGTAATGTATTGGGTAACATAAGATATAATACTTTTGATTTAAAAATACTTCTTTGAGGTCGTGAAATTCGGGTTAGTGATGATGGTATGGTATTCTCGGAATATTAAGTTGTAATATCACATTATTAATGAAATTAGAATCTTGGAAAGAATCATAGCATTGATGAGACTAATTGAGAATGGAAGTCTTAGAGTATTCGAGTCGTGAAAGTGTATAGTAGAATCATGCCATTGAGAAATCTAAGTAAAAATATTAAGTTAGAATGTATGAAAAGTAACCTTTGCTAGTTTGAACCTTAGGGTAAATGACAATCAAATTCGGGACGGATTTTCTTTAAGGGGGAGTGAGTGTAACGACCCCAACCCTAGGCATCAAATTTTAATATTATATTAAATGCTTTTAATATTTATATTTATTTTATGTGTTCAATTATGTCTTTAAATTCTTAATTTAAGATAATTTGGGTGAGAAATGAATTTGGAACCTCTTGAGAATTTATTGGATATTAAATAAAGAAATTTGGGGAAATAATAAAAATGGAAAAATGATAAATAGTGCAAGGAGGTGAATTGAGTAGGATGAATTATTTGGATAAATGAGTTAAATTTAAATTAAAATGGTGAGGGTGAAAGCCTTAGTAGATTTTAATGGGGGGCCAAAGTTTGTAACCTTCCCTCCCCTTGCCAAGTGTCCTCCCCTAACCCCCCCCCCTCTCTTCATCCTCCTCACTCTACTTCCTCCTCCTTCATTCATTCACCAATTTCCTCCTAAGCAAACCTAGAGAAAGCTCCATGGAAGTTCCTTCTCCCAAGCTTTGAAGCCAAGCTATTCTTCCACCATTTCCAAGTCCAAGGGTAGTTTTGAAGTTGGATCACCTAGAGGAAGCCATCAAGTTAGAAAGATCAATCTTTCCTTATAAAATCCATGTGAGTTATTATGACTTTCCCTTCTTTAATGTTCATGAACTATGTTGTTGTTGTTGTTGTTATAATGGTTTTTGATGATTGGAAACCTTCTTGGAGCTTGAGAAAATTGGTAAATGTTAGAGAATGATGTTTTGGTTCTTAGTAGTTGATCAAGAGTATAAGAAAATGTGTTTGGTTGGATTAAGAGAGTTTAACTTGAAATAAGGTAAGGAAATGGGTGGAGTTAGTTTAGAAAATCAAACTTGAAATATGTTAATGAAATGGGTTGGAATTCTTGTGGTGAGAAATCTAGATCTATGTTATTTTGAGTTAGATGATTTAAGTTGAGGTATGTAAAGTGAGAAAAACCTTTGGTGTTCACATGAATAAAGGAAATTTAAAGGGAAAGAAACTAGGTAAAAAGGAGTTGGAAATTCGGATATGGCTGAAATTGGTCATGGGCGGTCGCCCATGGGGGCTTGAGCGGCCGCCCATGTAGGCAGAAACTTGGTTTCCCTTTTGAACACTCTTGGGCGGTCGCCCAAGTGACATGGGCGGTCGCCCATGTCACCAGACCTTCCCCAGTTTCCTCTTTTGCTGATTTTCTCCAATAATCTCGTGGTATGACTCCCACCCATTATAAATTAGTAGAACCTAATCAACCCGGATACGAATTGATCCTCTTTAACCTAAGTTAGAGTAGGATACCTTGGCTTGGCCATGGCTTCTTATTTGGTCAAAATGGAATTGTGGGAGTAGTTAAATAGTGTTCGAAAAGTGGTCCAGACTTGGGGAGTAGGTCTTGCACTTTTATTAAGATTATGCAAGGTTGAGTAACGACTTCGTAGGATTGGTTTATGGTACTTGGTGACTTTACTAGCTCCCATACCCTTGGTAGTTAGCTTGAATAATATTAAGAACTATAGGTTACACTATTTGTTACTGGTATATGTATTATTGTAGCATGCTTATCCCAATTGTGGAATTGTTGATTATGTGAATACTTTGACGTTCCAAGGGTGGACTATTTGGCCTATTGTATATTGTATCCCAATTATGGATTATTTGGCAAGTTGTTGTGTTGTATCCCGGTGTGGATTAATTGGTACATGATTGTATTGTATCCCGGTGTGGATTATGTGGTTATATTGTTACCTTAATTGAGTTCATATGCATTAATGATATTATGCATTGTGTATTACATGAATTGTTGTACTATGGTTACATTTAGCATGAGTATACATTACCATGTTATTATGTTGTTATCCCGTTTTGTGGATTATCTCAAGTATCTATTATGTGCTTGAGCGTGTTTATGTTCGGGTGGGTATGATGGATTTCAATCAATTATTGATTTGTTCAATAAGTGATTGAAGGTTCGTCATACGGTGACCCTTCCCACTCTGTGGCCACGGAGTGGGCCGTGCTAACGACCGTATTGACCCAAAAAGCTTTACGGCACTGTTGCGATCGTTGTAAGGAGGGACGAGATTATTGTTGGATACTCTAATATAGGTATCCTTTCTTATATGGATCTCTGGGGCATGAGACCTATAAGAGGTGAATGTGCTGGAGGCAATTCACCAAAGAGTGGAGTTTTACTCCCACGTTGTACGACTTATTGTTCAGACGGGAAAAAGGTAAAATGAGGTAACGTAAGGTGTTTACCGCTTTTATAATGTGTTATGTGCTACCATGCTATGTGTTGCACTTTGTTTGGCATCTTGCTGCATATCATAATAGCTCATTGAGATTTATTCTCACCCCTCTCCCTTTACTGTTTTAGATTCCGAGACAGGTGACCCGAACCCGTGAGGCCGGGGATTTCATTGTGGACTTTTTCTTTTGGGGCTTGACAAGTTAAGTATAGGAGTGGGTTATTAGAAGTATTGGTTAAGTATTCCTCTTTTATAATTTGTATGGAAAACCCTTTTGTTAAACAAATGTTAATTAAGGTTTCCAATGTAATTGATCATATTACGGTTTAGTAAAGTTGTGGTTGGATTTCCTCTAAGTAGAGATATTATCAATTGATTTTTATTTGGAAGTTTGAAAAGTGGTTTTCTTTTAAAGGCAAACAAATGTTTAAAAATTTAAATGGATTTTCTTAGTCTGAGCTCCCTTAGCTCGGGACACGTGTTAGGTCCCGGGTTGGGGTGCTCACAGATACAGTTTATTTTTATGCACATCTTTTTTTTGCTTCTTTTTTTTTGGGATGTAATAATTTAGGATTATTGTCACTTACTTTTTTTTTATTTGATTTTTTTTTTTGCACACTCCCTTTATTTTTGGAATGTAATAATTTAGGATTTTATTTTATGAATGCAATGCAGTATGAATGCAATGTTGCATGAGCCTTGGTTTTTTGGTAAGGGTGTAGATGTTTGGTGCATGGACCTGCTTGGACAAAGCTTTGGGCCGGGACAAAATATTCCTTTGGTACAGCGGTTTGGAGTGTTGCAAAGATTTTTCTCGATGGGGAGACAATCATGTCCGCGCGGATAGGACCTACATCCGACATTGTCCTTTAATTTTGCTTCAGATCTGGTCTCACTTTATTTCAAATTCAAATACCTTCTTCAACCACCAGTCCAAACAGTCATTTTCGGGGAGAAGGAGAGAAAAACCATGGAGAGAATTGTGAGCATGAGAAATCCACCCAATTTATCCCAAAATTCTCAAATGCAATTCTTCACCAAGTTTAAAGAGTGGTCTTGGGAGATTATGCATGAGAGGAGGTTATTCTTTGAAGAAAGGTACAAGGTGAAGTGCTTGTGGTCTCTCAAGGAATTGATTCCGGACTATGATCTTTTGAGGGCTTCTTCCTCATTTTGGGACACTAGAAGGCATGTCTTTTGCCTTTCTTACAATGAGGTTGTTCCGACCGTGGTAGAATTCCGGGCTTTGCTTGGCGGTCCGGAGGTGGAAGAGATTGCGGTTCCTTTGCCCGGAGGGGCCTCTTTCGTTGACAGATTGTGCAACCTCCTTCATCTTTCCCCGGAGGAAGCACAACGTATGAACTGTGGTCCCGATCATTTTGATATTTCCAGTCTCCCTGATAGATTTAGGGGCTTAGGCTTACTTGACGATGCCTATTGGGATGCCTTTGCACTTTGCATGTTTGGGACCTTGTTCATGGTCAATTCTTTTGGGATCTGTCATCGGTCTCTGCTGGATGTAGTCGTTCATTGTCGCTTGGGCAGAGATGTTGTACCTTTGATCTTGGGGGAGACTTTCCATGCTCTCGATAGGCTGGCTACCGGGAGACGGTATATGCACGGGGGCAGCCCGTTCCTCTTGACTCTGTGGCTGATGGAGCGCTTGGGGATTCTTCGGGAAACTCCTGATATGATCAAGCCTTGGACATTCGCCAGGAGAGGGGTTGCTGTAGATTTTGATGATCAGGGCTCATGGGAGCGTTGGATGGCTGGTCGCCAGACAGAAGATATTAGATGGTCAGTGCCTTGTTGGCAGGTGGAGACTCGGAGGGTACTTCAGGACGGATCTCCCGTGGTCATGCTTCCGGGGCTTTCTCAGTCCAGCTTCTACATTTCGGCTTTGGTTCTGAGACAGTTCGGCTTGGAGCAGGTTCCTTTGGAGGATTTTGATGATATAGCCACCAGGGTGGTGGCTTCCGTTTTTATGGATGATCCTTCGGTGTTTTCCTTCCTTTCCCGAGCATGGAGGTATGACGTCTTTCCTCCTCGGGTTATCCTCAGGCGTCCGAGACATGTGTTCCTGACCACTTGGTACTTGGATTGGTACGAGAGGCATTTGGGAGAGACTCAGATGGCTATTTTGAGATGGCGTGAGGCCATTCAGGTGCGAAGAGACTCCGATTTTCCGAGAGGAGGAGGGCTGAGGCGAGGGCCAACCCTCATGACAGGAGCGGAGACGCTGTGATCGACTATGAGGCTTATGTCAAGAGGCAGGAGAGGAGGACTCCTATGCTATCAGCCCGGCTACAGGAGATGAGAGATGACGCTAGGGCTACCAAGGCCCTGACAGAGGCTGGTTTGATAGATCCTGTTCCTATACCAGAGCTTGGTAGGAGGAAGACCGACATTTTTCCTGTTCAGAAGAAGAAGACTCGAAGGGGGAAGAAGAGGGGAGAGGCCAGTTCGAGTGGCATGGAGTGACTCTGAGGTTTCCGAGTATCCCTTTCTTGTCATGGAAGACACATTAGTTTGATTATGTGTCTTAATTTCTTTTAGCAGGTTGCCAGTTGTAGGAATGAATCGGGCTTAGACTCATCAAAAAGTTTTTAACTTGTAATGAATATTTGAATTGCTTCAGAGTTTTTCGAGACGCTTTCATGGTCTGATCAATGTATTGATGTCAGAGTTTGACTTTTATTTGTGCTTTAGACCGAACCGTTTCCGGCTGCCTACGTTCCCCTCATTTTGAGGAGCTCAGGTCTTCGTAGTTCAACCTGGTCGATTTTGTTTTTTTTTTGTGTTGTTTTTTTTTTTTTTTTTTTTTGTTTTTTTTTTTTTTTTTTTTTTTTTTTTTTTTTTTTGGTGCAACCCTGTTTTTTACTTAGGCCGCCCTTTTCCGGGTTTTCAACCTAGTTGGGTATTACTCTTTTAGCACTCTTTTTCTTCTCTTCTTTTTTTTTGACTCAGCGTTTTTTTTTTACGCGTAGTATCTGCGCAGCTTGTCACCATTCACTGGGTGTACAAAGGGATTTCCATCGAGGTCTGCAAGTTGCATGGCTCCTCCAGAGAAGATCTTTTGGACGACG
The DNA here is from genome assembly GCA_022495995.1 of Adenophora triphylla var. japonica. Lineage (NCBI taxonomy): Eukaryota > Viridiplantae > Streptophyta > Magnoliopsida > Asterales > Campanulaceae > Adenophora > Adenophora triphylla. Next base: position 221,873 of record JAFEMH010000230.1, read on the forward strand.
TATGGCCCGACCCAGACAGGCTCCCATTTGCCGAGGGGGTTGACACGGACCGGGGGCTTTTCTTTCAAAACGAGATCACCTTCTTGGATCTCCCGATGCTTTACTTTCTTGTCAAAGGCTCTGGCCATTCTCCCTTGGTAGGCTCGGATGTGTTCCATGGCCTTCAATCGGCGTTCATCTAGCAGGGCCAATTCATCATGGCGACTTTGGAGCCATTCGACCTCGTTGATCTGGCTTTCCAACAGCACACGGAGTGAGGGAATTTCCAATTCGATTGGGAGCACGGCTTCCATTCCGTATGTGAGGGCAAACGGTGTTTCCCCGGTGCCGTTCGATCTGATGTTACGTAGCCCCAGAGTGCCAGGTGTAGCTTCTCGGGCCAATCTCTGCCTCGGACAGCCATTTTCCGGATGATGTTTTCCAAAGTCTTGTTTGCTGCCTCGACGGCTCCGTTGGTTTGGGGCCTGTAAGGAGATGACTTGTGACGGGTTATTCGATTTACGCCGGCTGACCTTTCACATTCCCCTTCGAAGTGGGATCCATTATCTGAGATGATTTTGGCTGGCAACCCGTATCGGCATATGATGTTCTCTTTGATGAAGAGGGCTACTTTCCTTGAGTTGAGGATTTTGTAGGATTTTGTAAGGAATCCTTTCCAGTTCCTTCGAAGAAATCACCAATCTGCGTCTCTTTAGGCTCTTCCGCAGTTCCCAGATTCACACTCGTCAAAATCTCTTCGGCAGCTTGGGCTCGATTTTCCTCTTTCCGGACAACCTGCTTAAAGATTTTTTTTTTCGATTTTTTTTTGTTTAATGTGTCTGCTTCTTTATCTAACGAATTATTATTAAGTGTTTTTTTTTTAATTCATCATTAGTTAAAGTGGCAATCAAGGGATACTCAGAAAGGTTCGTCATTTCATTAGGAACGAAAAGGAGTACAGCATTTGCTACAGACTCGTAGTCTTTAGGCGTAAGGCCGTCGGACAACTCTAGAGACTCGATCTTAACAAGGACTCGGAGGACTTTTCCTAGATTGACACGAAGGGATGGGAGACCAATCCCGGCTTGGTGATCATTTGTTCTTTGGTCGCGGATGGGCCTGAGATAGTTTCCCGATTCTTTAACGGCATTGCTGTCAGTGACCTCCCGACTCGGGAATTATGCCGTGCTCCTTCCTCGATTATCGCTACCATTTCTTTGACTGAGCTGAAATCAATTAGGTCTGGCACCTGGATCTCTTCCCCGAACAACTGTTGCATGATCGGACCATCCCAATCATCTGAAAAGACTTCTGTGGCTTTGGCTTTCGGCACGGTCAATTCAAACTCAGGTTTTGGACCTTCCTGGGCAGTAGGAATTGTGGTTGTGAGCCTCTCGAACTGTTCCACTAGGCTTGGCACGCCTTTGAAGGTGTACTCACTTCTCATGGTAGTGGTAGCCCCGGGTATCTTGGGTAGGTCCAGGAACATTCTGCGGACCGGGTTAGCTTTGGCTCCCCTGAACTTGTTGAGGCTATCCTGTAGCTTCAGCCACCCTTCTGTAGGAGTGGGCTCTGTGATGTTACCCGGTTGTGTGGGACCCTTTACGAAGTAGTCAGCCAAATTTGGACTGAAGGGGAGAGATTTAGGGTCGTCGACCGGGACCCTTCCTGTGGCAGCTTCAAATCTTTTTCCTTTTGCGGTGTCCACTGAGGAGGCCTCATATCCCAGGCCGTGGCGAGTTTTCTGTCCTTTCACCTCGATGAGTTTGTGAGTTCCTTGTTGGTGCTTCCCCAGACCGAGGCCAGGTAGATAGATCATCTTTCTCATCATTTTCAAGACCAGAGGGATTTTATCCCGAGTGACCGTCAGATCTATGTTGCACACTTGGGCTTTGGGAGGCTCGACCGTGAAGCCTGTTAGCATGAGACCTTCCTCGTCATGTTTGATTTCTAGAATAGGTATTCCACCTGTATCTGTGCCCTCCAAGGTGACTAAATCCCCATAAATGGTCGTCAGGTCGCCATTCGAGATGAATTTCACACACTGGTGGAGGCTTGAGGCGACCCCCTTGACCTGATGCAGCCAAGGTCTTCCAAATAAGGCATTAAAAGTGATCGGGATGTCAATAACCTGGAATTCCACAGGTATCAATTTATGTCCAAACCAGAGGTCCAAGGTAGCAACTCCAAGGACTGCTCGAGATGTTGAGTCATAAGCTTTGACTGTGAGGGAGGAAGGCTTCAAGTCTGTAGTCTTGATATCAAGCAGGCTCATGATCTTTGCCGGAAGAATGTTCATTCCGGACCCATTATCAACCAGGACCCGAGGAAGGCGTCGTTCATCCAATTGACCTGATGAAGAGAGGCTCGTTATGATCAGCCCCAAATTGAGGGAGGTCGAGATCTGTGAAAGTGATTATGTTCCCGTAGTGGATGTTTCCAATCAGCTGTACCACGTCATCGGGAGTGGCATCGATAGGGACCAAGGTACGGGCTAAGCTTTCTTCCAGCTTTAGCTTGTGGGGATAGGATGAGGTGAGTAGGGACCACAAAGAGATGTTGGCCTGTGTCTGCTTCAACTGGGTGAGCACGGGGTCCTCTTTCCCGGGGTCGGGAGCTTCGGCTGTCTTAGCATAGGGGCGGCGGTTCTCCCCGGGTGCTTGATCTGTGGCCTTCTTATCTGTTTTGGGATTTCCTTGGAAAATTTGCCCGGATCGGGTCAACAGGTTAACTTCCTCATCAGTTACTTCTTGACTGGATTTCTTGAGTGCTGCTAGGGTCAATGGGGGAGCCTTTTTGACTATTGGCCACTGGTTTTGACGGAGTCTAGCAACGGTGAGGGGTTGAGCTGTATTGGCCCCTTCCTGGGCAGCTCTTATGACTGCTTCCCAAGTCACAGGCTTTTGAGTCTGGGGTCGTGTTGTTGCCCCTTTGGATGGCCCACAGGGCTAGGGCATCTTCCGATTCGCTCCCATAGTCTGCCTTGCTCATAGTTATCATGCAACAAGAGTCGCTATTGTCGGGGCTCGGCGGCTTTTTGGTTTCATATTCGTCTTCCGAAGTGTCTTCGGTCTTATGGCTATCGGCCTCCATTTCATCATACATCTTTTTTCTTTCACCTTTGCAAGTAGGGCAGCCACACGTGAAGGATAGGCAACGTTCCCCCTCATAGTTTGATGTAGCAGCTCGATAGATCTGGGTCCAAATAAGGAGCACCCGGGGTCCATTGTCGGGCACTGGAGCAATTAGGAAGGCATCATGTGGATCCATAGGTATGAAAGCCACTGGGGAGACATTTAGGTCAATAACCCTTTTTAGTGATTGCAGGCACTCGCTGTGCTCAAGTGGCCCGGTTGTGACCCTTACGGTTGTTATGCCATCCGTTCTCGGGAAAGAAGAAAAAGATCCGATAACGTTTACGAATTCCTCATCTTCTGGTCGTTGAAACCCCCCGTTCTCGACCAGTGCTTCGATGAACCCTTTCCATTCACCAGTCAGGTTCTTATAAGGAACATTGTGTTCTAGGATTTCGGATATGTACGGATCTGGGCATGGGCTTTGTTGTCCCTCATCCTCTGAAGTATCCGGACACTGACCACAAGTGCATCTTACGAGGTGCAGCTCTTGGGGGCCCATCCCTACTGACATTTGATTTGCATTTTCCGGTGGTCCTTCATCGTCGCTTGCTGACAACCAACCATTGTGCCTGGCTCCTATGGGCTCATTTCCGGTATGATTGTTCCGGATTGTTTCCGGATCTGGGGCTTCAGTTGACTCTTCGCTCTCGTCATCATCATCGTCGTCGCTGTCATCGGAATCATCTTCCCATACTACCGGGATTTCGGCTGAGAGGGAACGCCGATCAAACCCGTTAGGGGAATATGGGTGCGTGCAGCCGCAGAAGTTGTCATATGCTCCCATTCCTGGAAGTGGTGATTGTGACTCAGCTTTCCCTCCCAGAAACTGCGGGGGAAGAGTGAGAGGGGGTGGCACGTATTTGACACCAGGTAGAATGTAGAAGGATTCTTCCTCCTCTGATTCTTCGCTGTTCTCGGGATTATATTCAGCCTCTCCCAAAGCCAACTTGCAAAAGTGTACTAGCTCCAGATGCTCTTCGGCCTCTTTGCTGATAAGCCCCAGTACAGGCGCTCACCGGAAGCTTTCTTGCTCGATTCTTCTTGATTGTTCTAACCATCTTGTGTAAATGGTTCTCTCATGTTTTGACCGGAACAGCCCCAGTTATTCAGTATCGGTTTTCCCTTCATCCGAGAAATAGCGGGCCTCGTATTCTTGCAAGAAGTCTCTGACATGAGACCAAGATGGGTTGATTCGTTCAATGTCCTCAAGGCTGAGGGGGAATCCGAATTCAGGATCCTCGACAAGGTTGGCCATGGGTATTTGGGAAGCTTCATCTGCATCTTCCTGGGCATGCGAAGGTTCTCCGCATTCAATCATGTTTACCTGATTATGGTTCCTTGGCAGAGGATTTTTTACTGTATTAGGCCCTTCGGGGCCGTCCAACTTTCCTTGCTCTATCAGTCTCTGGATTGCCTTTTTCAGAGTGAAGCAATTGTCAGTCAGATGTCCGTGAGCTTGATAAAAAGCACAATATTTTGAGGTATCCACAGGAGCATTCAGATTCCTGGGTTGGAAATTCTCCAAAGGCCCATCAAGCCTTCTTTCACCAGTCCCCTAAAGATGTCGTTCAGAGGCATTCCAAAGTTTTCGAGGTTCATGACCCGTGGTCTGGGCTCGGCTGGTTTTCTGGGAGCAAAAGGAGTTGTGTTATTACATTCCTGTCCCGCGTAGTTAATCACCTCTTTGCCTCTAGCGAGGGCAGGGGCGGTGTTTGAAGGAGGAGCCCGATATACGTAGCGAGTGCGGCAAAGCGGTTGCTGATTGTAAGCCTTTTCAAACTTAGCTGCGGAATTAACCATGGCCCGTAAGTCTGAGTACGGAAAGTGACTGAGGGAGGCTCTCAGATGTGGTTTCAGGCATGACTGGAAGATGTCCAGTTGTTCCTCTTCGGAAGGAGGGATGGCCATTTCGCTGAGTTTCAGATTCCACCGCTTGTAAAAGTCCCCAACATTCTCATCGGGACGCTGCACTGTTGTTTATAGGTCGACCCTATTTGTTTCCCACTCCAAGTTGGCCTTGTATTTCTCTGTGAAGGAATTGGTAATCTGGTCCCACGTAGCCCTGGCTTCAGGTTTCAAACGGAAGAACCATTTTAAGGCACTGGATTTCAAAGACAGACTGAAATAGTCCGCCAATTGCTGATTGGTGCACCCTTTGGCCTTCATCGCCAAGGTATATGTGTCCAAATGGGTTTTTGGGCATGCAGTCCCATCAAAGAGATCCAAGTTAGGCATCACGAATTTGTGGGGCAGAGGAACAATGGAGTCCGGGTCTGTAGGCCGGAAAGCAGACTTCTTGGCAGTCAACTCAGCGATCTGCGCTTTCATTTCTTTGTGTTGTTCCATGAACCAGGCCAGATGAGGGTCTTGTGGTGGAGCCGTGGCATTTGAACCGGAGAGGGGGGTTACCACTGGAGGCAGACTGGTGGATGGAATGGCCGGCCCGGGGACGTAGGTGAAAACCTGTCCTTGGGCTGAGTTACCCTGGGGAGCATGAGTAGGACCCTGAGCAAAAGGATAGAACCTTGCGGCTTGCTGTGGATTTTCAACCGGCAACGTGGGTGGAGGCAGTCCTGCTGTAGCCGGATAGCTTGGATTTCCGGAGTGGGGCCCATGAGTAGGCTTAGGTACGGGCTGCTGTCCCTGACTGTTGAATTGCATGGCTGGTTGAGGCGATGGTGTATAACCCGGGGGGTACTGCGGTCCTGGTGATTCTGATGAAACTGGGATGGAGGTTTGGTAACCCATCGAACCCTGAGTGAGAAATGGGTTTGTGAAAGCTGTGGGAGGAGCAGCTGAGCTAACATCATTCTGAGAAGGGGCTCCTGACGGCTGTTGAGGCATGCCGAACTGTTGTTGTGGCCCTTTGAACTGTTGTTGCGAAGGCCCGGATTGATCGGTTCCAAACTGTGGCGGGCCCCGATTAGCTGTGGCATTCCGAGATAGCCCCAACCATGAGAAGACATTCCGTACTAGCTTTGTCCCCACTGAGGAACTGCAAACTGATTTGTGCCGTCGGGCTGCATGGATCCAGTGGTCTGTGGTTGGGGAGCTGGCTGACCCGAAGACCGAGGAGCATGGGTTCTGGTAGTGGTACCATAGGAGGTGGGCGGTGGCATCCTGGAGTAATCAGGGCGACTGAGAGTGGGATTGGCATCCTCGTCTTCTTCCACGGTGAAGGTGCCATCTGGGTTGAGACTGGTGGCCAATCCATGGCTTTTGATAGCCTCCATAAGGCTGTTCAGCTGTGCTTCCTGTCGCACTCTCATCTGTTCGGCTAGCTGATTCCATTGCGGTTCTGTTTGAGGAGTCCCAGGAGGCGGAGTGACGTTGTCCCCATCGTTACCGGCTGATGCAGACATTCTGAAACCCGGAGTCGGAATAAACGGTGAAGCTGATGACGCGCTTGACTCTTCCCAACTGATCAAACGGTGACCCGGTGTCCGGAACCAACCTTTGTGAGGAGCTGCGGGGGAAAAGGCACGAGGGTTCAGATGTCTGGGAATGAAGGAGGGTAGGTGTTTGGGCTTTGGGCTCATGCAACATGCAATTATTTGTTCTTGTTTACTTAAAACATGTTTTATTAACCTAATCGGTTGGAAAAGATTGCTCTTCTTTTTCGCAAACTACTCTGGATCCTGGATCAGTGGGCCCCGTCACTACGTCTATAAGCCCCTCGTATTCCACCTGTATTTCGACCTCCCAGGGTGGACAGCCCCGGGCGAGGGTCCTATAGGGCAAGCGGGTCCCACCGACCGAAAGAAAAATGATCCTAGAAGTCTGGCGGGTAATCGAGTCTTAACGAGCATTCGATGTAAATTACGGACAAAGCTGACGTCAAAGTCAAGATCATGTCCGAGGGCTCGACAAAAAGTCGGCATGATTTGGACTGATAAATGTCCACGATTGATCTTGACTTGTCGTCAGTTAGGCCGTAATTAGGCATGGAATAATCATTAATCCTTGATGACTCAGTGTCAATGCTGGGAGTCAGTGTATAATTTGTGCCAGTCAGAGCCGAAGTCAAGGCGCCGACCAATATCTTGGTCAAAGTCTGCGGCGGAAAACCGGCAGAGCTTCGACTGATTAGGGTCCCCGAAAGATATTGAGTCGGTATGCCGACAAAGGCTTGAAAGGAAAGGTCTATACACAGACAGGGCATGACACAGTCCAAACTAAAAACCAACCGGGTCTCGGATAAAGTGTGTCACGGACAAGTGCATGGTCGACACGAGGCTCCATGGGATGTTTGGGTAGTCATGTGCTTGCACCGAGAGGCGTAATAAGACCAAACGGGCCGCGACAAGGATTTCCCCGGGTTAGGGACGTAGTGTGCAGTGTAAGGTCACGTGCGCGTAGTGTGCAAGCAGTCTATCTTCTTTTTCTGAGTAAAATAGAAATTTTCGCATGTGTCTTAAAAATATGATGCATGATTTTTTTTTGAAAATTTTCTTTTTTTTTTTTTGAAAATCTTTTTTTTGAATTTTTTTTTTTTGAGATTTTTTTTGAAATGAGCACATAAACACATAAGCACAAAAATTCCGACAGTTAGGGACATGATTCTGACAGTCAAAATTTTGACTTTTTCCGAGGCGGCCGAAACAACACGAAAATGTGCAAAAATCAACACACACAACAAATGATTTTTAAAGCCGGGACGGAAGCTTGACCCTCAAAATCTTTTCTTTTTTTTTTTTGAAAACGATGATACCGGTACGTGGGATTGTTAAACCACAATTTATCCCCGACTCGTGTTAGGAGGCGATAACGGGAAGTTTAATGGTTTCCACCAATATACCAAATATCATTTTTTTTTAGAAAAAAGCTTGATTGTCCCCAGCGGAGTCGCCACTGTAACGATGTGCCACCAAAATTTCGCGGGAAAATTCTATTTTGCGTTTCTTTGAAAATCAAATAAAACCGGAAAAAAGACGGAGTCGCCACGCCATTTTTGTTTTAAGGGCCAAAACTTTGAAAAATGCCCGAGATTAGAGATTTGGGTTCGGAGGTCATGTTACACGCCGGGAAGGACGTTAGTGTGCACCCGGAATGCCTCGTAAAACGAGTCTTCCAAGCTAAAAATCATTTGTGTGTGTGTGTGTGTGTGTTTTGGACAAAATAAGTTGAAAATAAGAAAAGTAAAAATTGGAAATTCTTTATTAGACTTTGGTCAGATCCCATGATTTTTGGTGTGATTTTTGGGTAGAGTTTTGGTACTCAAAAGATTTTTGGAAGTTGAAGAACACTTCTGCCAGAATGAAAAAGGCAGTGGATACTTGATTTTGAAATAGATTTAAGGGCTTCAAAAATTCATAATATGAGAAAACTCATAGAATGAAAGTTGTTCCAGACACCTCAAATAAGATTTATGTGAAAGAATTTTCTATTTTGGAGAAGATTTGAGGACCCAAAACCTTCTGGAAATCTAAGATATGAGATCTGGACTCCCAGAGACTGGTGATCTGACCTTGAAAAGAAAATTTGAAAAAGGGAGTTTTACTCACACAAAAAATAAAGTAAAAATATGTATGGAAATATCTGGATGTTGGCTACAAAAAATATTTTGTAGTCAACACCAAATTCCAAGTTTATCTGTGTCCAAAAATTTAGACCATGGACTGGGGTCTTAGAAAATTGCTACTGGACAGCAACTTCTCAAGAAGGAAAATGTGATTTAAAGGGGGTTTGGCATCCATGCTTGTCCCCATTTCCCTAGGTTTTGATTAGTGATCACTTGACATTTTAGTGGTGAATCAACTATATCAAACCATCCTTGGGGTACATTAGGACTAAGCACTTCATTTGCTTGGGAAGGGGAATTTTATCCTTTGAAAATGAGATTTGATGTATGAAAATGATTTTTAGGGTTTTGAAAATATGTTATTCTTTGCAAGAAAGTAAGAACACTTGAAAATAATGTTGATCCTTGTAGAAGATCATCCATGGAGATGAACTTCCATGGTGATCTTCTTGGATCTAAGACAAGAAGATGAATGAACTACATTTTGTAGCTTGAAAATGCATGCATGGATGAGAGATTTAGGGTAAGAAGAGGGAGGTTATACCTATCTTCTTTGTGTTTTGGAGCTTTGGCTTGAATGTAAGAGTGTTTGAGGCTTGAATATGATAGTGTTTGAGTGAGTGTGATTTTGGTTGAATAGTTGAGAAAAAGGTGACAATTCTATGGAATTCTCACTGTTTTCTCTCTATTTTCGCCAAAGTGCAGTGAGGAAATGTGTTCTTCTTTTTTATTTTTGAGACTGGAGGGCTCAATTTATAGCCCTCTGAAAATGTCAAAGATCTCCGCGCGGATAGGGTTGACAGCGTGCACTGTTCATTAAATGCTGCTTCAGGCTTTGGACACAAGGAATAATCTTTTGAAAATTCAAATTAAACAGCCAGTTTTTGTTCCAGCCATTTCTATTTTTGGTTTTTCTTATTTCTTTTGCTTTTTTGATTCCTTTCCTTGGTTTATCCTTAAATAACAATGCCCACTTTGCCCTTGCTTTGTTAGAAATGTTAGGAATGTTAGGAATTGTTAGAAATGTTATAACTTTCGTTAATTTTCTAACGAAAATACTAACAAGCTCAAATTGGAGCACTTACACAAGTATAAATACAAACCTTCTCTAAGCCACAAACACATGTTGTTTTAGAGTTTATGAAACACTAAAATATTGATATTGATTAAGAATCAAATATCATAAGCTCCCAAATCAATTCCATTGTTTCGGCTATTGATTATTGAATATCGATTCAATAATCGGAGGATCATCTAGCAATCCTACAAGATTAGATCTTGGTTCGTTCGCGTGTGGATTACCATTAGAGGGTGATTACGTTATCACCTAAGGCTTGAAGAATTCATCACAAGGAAGACCAAGAGAAGAAAATCAAAGGTTCGTCAACGAATTCAAAGATTCGATTTTTTGAGTTTTGTTTTCGAAGAACAACAAATCGCATTAAGGTATGTAAATTCTATTTCATGGTTTTAACTATTCATGTTAGACGGATTCAAAGGCTAGGGTTTTGTTGTTTTATAAAGTTCTTCCGCTGCGTTTGTAACCCCAAAACCCAACAGTGGTATCAAAGCCGCATTTTATCGTGATTAAGTTAAAATTGGCATGCTAGATTTAATTTGATTAAATACTTTACATGCTATGTGAAATAGATCTATGATTTTATGTGTATTGTTTTATGAAAACAATTATATGTGATATGCCATGGTCATGATTAATAGTTGATTAATATGATTAATTTTCTACATGGGTTATTGATCTGTTTAATATAATTATTTAGATTAGTAATTTCAATATAATTATTTAGATTAGTAATTTCTCAAAATTGTATCAAATTGTTTGATTGGAATATTTTGTGAAGTCCTATGTTCAAGATTATGTACACATAAGTTTCATGTTACAACCATGCGATGTTTGTTGTTATGTGTGAGAGAGAGGAAAAATATGGCTGCAAGGCTGTATTTATATCCCATATAAATCCTCTAACAATTAGGAAAGAAACCTTGTAAAACACCAATTCCTTCCTACCCAAGGAAAATCGTACGGACACGAAATTTGGCCTTGGCACGAGTCGTGCCAATTGGCATGAGTCATGCCCTTTGCTTTCATTCGTGCTCACGAGTCGTTCCTTGAGCCCCAACTCGTTCTGATCAAAACGAGACAAAAACCAAGTCGTGTCTCAGCCTTGGTCACGAGTCATTTTCTTTGGCACGAGTCATGACCCAGGGCACGAGTCGTGCTCCTGGTCACGAGTCGTGCCAGAACCCAAATTTCCAATTTTCAGCTTGAATCAAATTCGTTCTTTTGTGTGTGACCCTTTAGGAATTATATTTTATGTTGGCAGTGAGTTGAAACATCAACCTCACAAGACATAAGTGACTTCTAGCAAATCATTATGTCCACCCAATTAAATATAACATCAAAGCTTGATTCCTTAATAGATCCAATGTCATAATCCCTTTGTCCACGATGTCTAATTGAACATGAGTCATGGTCTAGGTCAACTCATTCCGTTCAATACTTTCTCAATTCCGAATATGTTGATAATCCAAATGCATTTGATCTCTATCAAATCACTTGAGTGTGGCCACACATTTCATCAACATCATTCATCGAGGGGCCCAAGCAAACATCTCTCTTCATAAGAGGGACAAATCCCATCATGTTTTATCATTCTTCCCTACATGGATCCAAACGTGCTAACATAGCCCTTATTGCTATCCGATTAAAGATAGTGTTAGACTATATCAAACACGATCTTCACCATGTGGAAGACGATGATAATCTCAGGTACAAAGGATTCAATAACATGACTATCATGAGATTTAATCATGACAACATACCATGTCATAAATCTCATAAGTAGGTTAAGTCCAATACTTGTTCTCTAGCAAGTATCCATAAGTGTAATGTGCATCTCCATGCATATAATCATCTTTATGATTATCCATACCAACTTATACTAGTTGTTCACAACTACTAGGGACGCAGTTCAATATGATAAACATTCAAACATATAATGAACAGAATAAATGCGCTCTATAATAAATAATAAAGATGATACATAATGGTTCAAGTCAATCATAACTATAGCTTAGGGCATTACACCAACAATATCCCACTTGCACTAGGCTCTATCTATGTATCTAATACCCATGGACCTCGTATGACCATCATGCTTAGCTTGTGCGAGGGGCTTTCTAAGCGGATTCCCAATGTTATCATCGGTTGTTACTTTGCATATCTTAACGTCTCCTCGATCAATGAACTCTCGAATGAGATGGAAACGTCTAAGTATATGTTTGGATCTCTGGTGTGACCTTGGTTCCTTTGCTTGCGCAATGGCGCCATTGTTGTCACAATAAAGTTCCACCGGATTAGTGATACTTGGAACAACTTCCAAGTCACTAATGAACTTCTTGATCCAAACTGCCTCCTTAGCTGCATCGGATGCCGCTATATATTCGGTCTCAGTAGTAGAATCGGCAATAGTACTCTGCTTGGAACTCTTCCAACATATCGCACCTCCGTTAAGCATAAACACAAATCTCGACTGCGATCGAAAATCATCCTTGTTGGTTTGGAAGCTAGCATCTGTGTAACCTCTTACAACAAGATTTTCTTCCATCCCTCCAAATACCAAGAATGCATCCTTAGTCCTTCTTAAGTACTTTAGGATCGTCTTGACTGCCATCCAATGGTTCTCACCCGAATCAGATTGGTAACGACTTGTCATGCTCAAAGCATACGAGACGTCAGGTCTAGTACAAATCATAGCGTACATGATAGAACCAATAGCCGAAGCATATGGAATACATTCATCCTCTTTCGTTCATCAGTTGTCTTAGGACACTGAGTCTTACTAAGAGTAACACCATGACCCATTGGCAAGTTTCCTCTCTTAAAATTTTCCATCTTGAATCTTCTAAGAACCTTGTCAATGTAGGTACTTTGACTCAAACCAATGATCCTTAGATCTATCTTTATAGATCTTGATACCAAGGATGTAAGCGGCTTTGCCCATATCTTTCATTGAGAAACATTTCTCTAACCAAGACTTGACAGTCTCAAGTACAGGAATTTCATTTCCAATTAGTAAGATATCATCGACATACAACAAGAGAAATAGCACAACGCTCCCACTGAATTTCATGTATACACAAGGTTCATCTTCGTTCTTGATAAAACCAAACTCTTTGATTTTTACATCAAACCGAAGATTCCAACTCCTAGAAGCTTGCTTCAATCCATAAATGGATCTTTGCAACTTGCACACCTTGTTAGAATTTCTTGGATCTACAAAACCTTCGGGTTGTGTCATATACACATCCTCTAGCAGTTTTCCATTAAGGAAAGCGGTTTTGACATCCATTTGCCATATCTCATAGTCATAATATGCGGCTATGGCAATCAAAATTCTAACAGACTTAGCATGGCAACAGGAGAGAAGGTTTCATCATAGTCTACACCATGAGTTTGCCTATATCCCTTTGCTACAAGCCTAGCCTTATAAGTATGCACCTTCCAATCCATGTCAGTTTTCTTCTTGAAAACCCACCTGCACCCTATGGTTTTTACACCTTTGGGTGGCTCAATCAAGTTCCAAACTTGATTATCCGACATCAGTTTTCTTCTTGAAAACCCACCTGCACCCTATGGTTTTTACACCTTTGGGTGGCTCAATCAAGTTCCAAACTTGATTATCCGACATGGATTGCAATTCAGATTTCATGGCTTCTAACCATTTATCCGAATCGGGATCAGACCTCGCCTCTTGATAGGAAGTAGGTTCGTCATTCTCAATGACTTCCACTTCATTACTTTCCGACACGAGGAATCCATATCTCTCGGGTGCGGATCATAACCTATCTGATCTACGATGGACTTGTGGATCTTGAACCGGTTCCACAACTTCTTGTGGACTTGGTTCAGTCTCTACTATCGGTTCCATGTTGTTTTCGGGTTCTTGAACTTCTTCAAGATCAATTTTACTCCCACTAGATGCTTTATTGAGAAACTGTTTCTCAAGAAAAGTACCATATTGAGCAACAAACACTTTGTTCTCAGCGCGGTTGTAAAAGTAATACCCTTTGGTTTCTTTAGGGTAACCAACGAAAATAACCTTGTCAGATTTAGATGCTAACTTATCAGAGACAAGTCTCTTCACATAAGCTTTGTAACCCCAAATCTTCATGAAAGACAAATTTGGTTTTCTTCCATGCCACATCTCATGTGGGGTCTTAGGAGCCGATTTAGTAGGGACTTTGTTCAGTGTGAACGCAGCAGTCTCTAATGCATGTCCCCAAAAGGATATAGGAAGGTCTACTTGACTTATCATCGAACGAACCATATCTAATAGGGTTCTATTCCTCCTCTCGAAAACACCATTCCATTGTGACGTTCCGGGTGGAGTCAACTCTGAAACAATTCCACAGTTTTTGAGATGATTGTCAAACTCTTGGCTCAAATACTCACCACCACGATCGGATCGAAGTGCTTTAATTGTTTTGCCAAGTTGATTTTGTACTTCATTTTGAAATGTTCTAAACATCTCAAACGATTCACTCTTTGACTTCATTAGATAGACATAGCCATATCTAGATAAGTCATCGGTGAATGTAATGAAATACCGAAATCCTCCCCTAGCAATACTGCTCATTGGTCCTGTAAGTACCCAAATCCAGATCGTCAAAATCCGTTAAAAGTTAACCGGAATCCGTTAACTGGCCCGCTCCAGGTTAACCGGAACCCGTTAAACTCCCCGTTTTCAAGCCAACGAGACGTCCCGGGACTGCCCCGTGCATCCTAACGTCAAAGCCTACTCAACACACGTTATCACACGTAAAAGTACAGCTTTTCCTGAAAAACGCACTTTTCGGCACTTTTCGGCACTTTTCGGACATTTTCCGAACAGTTATTTAAAAACGAACAAAACCGGGAATCACGGGACGAAAACCCTACCCCAGGTGAGTCACAGGGGCATGTGGCACACATGCCAAAGCCCTCTAGTCATCATCAATCAGATTTCAAGGTGAAAAGACCAAAATGCCCCTGAGATTGAGTCACAGTCCGTCCGGACGGTTTTACAGGCAAAACAGAATTGCCAACAACTCCTCCCATTTTCCAAAATACCACAAAACCTCCCCAAATTGAGGATAAGTCCATCCAGACTATTTTACAAAATCACCCTATAAATACAAGGTCTGTCAGAACATTTGAAGGAAGAAAAATATTAAACATTTTCACCCAAAGCCCACGGCATAACCATTTCCTACCCTTTCCCGAGCCCCATTTTGTCTCGATTTGCATGAAAACCTCATTTTTCAACCAAACATGAACCAAACAACCTCGAAACACCCTTCCAAACACTAAATCGTATCCCATATACATCAATCGAGCCAAAAGAGTCAACCCCTGGTCATAGGTAACACTCTCTCTCCCTAAACACTCGTTCTGTCTCGGTTTACGCGTCAATCGCTACAACCGCTTTGGTCGAAATCATTGAAATGTAGACGTACCACCGTCTATGGGGTCCGATACGTTTTAGTCCAAGATCATCTTCTCTATCGTAAGAGAAGTAATCTCGGGTTAAAACGGCGTTCCGGCCCCGTTCTTTACTTTTATGTCATTTACGGTCCGGATCGTTTGATCCGTTGATTCGCAATTTCATAGTCCAAACCGTTTGGTTCGTGATAGTCATTTACAAGTCCGGATTGTTTGATCCGTTGATTGTCATTTAAATTATGCAACTTTACAAGTCCGAGCCGTTTGGTTCGTTGATCGCACCTTTAATGTCCGGATCGTTTGATTCTGTTGATACCGCATTTTAAATACTGTCATTTACAAGTCCGAGCCGTTTGGCTCGTGATAGTATTTACTTATCAAAGTTCGGAGTCGCAAAATGATTCGTTGATCGCATATCATTTAATGCTTTTTTCATAAAATTGCTAACAATGTAATGCCCGGTACAAAACCGGAGTTCGTCACTCGAACTCTCTTTCAAAACGCGTAAAGTGACGTTTAGCATCCAAACGATCATCTTTAAATTCAAAACCCGACGTTTGACATTCAAACGCTCTTTTCTTAAAAGTCAACATTTGACACTTAAGTTAAAGATTCAAAACTCGTCATTTGCACCACTTTTCCTAAGAAACTCCAAAACCGACGTTTGTCATTCAAACGCTCGCTTTTTCCAAAAATCATAAAATCAACGTTTGACATTCAAACCAAGATTAAGCTTGTCATTCAAGCCCCCATTTTCAAAATGCAAACACACACACACACACACACACACACACACACACACACAATTTCGAGAAAGGTAGAAAGACTCATCATACGAGGCGTTTCGGGTGATCTCAAAATACTCTTCCCGAAACGTAACGTGACCTCCGAACCTAACAATCTCTGGTACTAAAAAAAAATTCATTTCCAAAGTTTGGGCTCAAAATACAAAACGACACTTTTTCCAAGCCATTTTCAACGTTTGGGCTCAAAATACAAAACCGCGTGGCGACTCCTCTCCTTCCCGAAAGCGAGGTCCCAAACATCCGCGAAAGACAACCGCTCGCCGCGCAGCCCGCGCGCGATCTGGGTAATTTCAGTTGGCGACTCCGCTGGGGACAAGGATACTTTTTCAAAACTGTCGTCGTTTTCAAAAAGCATTCCGTGGGTTAAACTTTCGTTTACCCTTCCTCGTTTTTGTGTGTGTTGTTCAAAACCTCGAACGGTTTTCAAAAAGAATGTGTTGCATTTTTCATCTAAAATCATAACATGTTCGTGCATTCCCGTTCATACTTGATTTTTATGTTACATTTTGAATTGCGTATAAATTCTTTAAAACACATTCTGAAAATCTCTATTTTACTCAGAAAAAGAATTTAGTGACCGCATACTACTTGCACTGCTGCCTCGGTACACCGCACGCTACGTGAACTTGCTGCCTCGGTACACTGCACACTATGACCCGTAACCCGGGATGACCGTTCAGTTGCAGCTCGGTTGGTGCACGGACACCTTTCGAGCGTGCACGGGGTCGTCCCAAACAGCCCATCCTAGCTCGTGTAAGCCATGCACTCTTTGTGTCACACTTCGTCCAAGACCCCGGTTGGTTTTTGGCTTAGTACGTGTCATAAAGCCCAAGTGTATGTTTTTTACGCCGGGTTCCCTCACAAGTCAAGCTTGAAAGATTGAGACCGAAGGTTGTTCCCGACCCGAAGTCTTGAGCTTTTCAGCCTTGACTTTGACGCGGAGCTCTGCCGAAAAACATACCCGAAGGTTCAATGTGACACAGTGTCACCAAACCCTCAACGTATGCACCGTACCAGCCACAACTTGGCCAACGCCAAAAGCTAAGGCCCCTCGCGCAAGCGAATCAGGAGAGGTCATGCCGAAATTTCGGCACGATTTCTGCCTTAGCTCACGAACGTTGACTTCGACCGTGGCCCGCGTGTCACATACGTTGGAAGTTTGCGTAACCAGCTACCCTTAGGTTCACTTTTCTCCTTTGTCGGTGGAACTCGCTTGCCTTATAGGATCCTCGCTTGGGATTGTCCATCCCAGGAAGACGATTTACAGGTGAAAAATGAGGGGCTTATAAACGTAGTGACGAGATCCACTAATTAGAGCCTTAGGATTAGTTGCGAAAAAGAAGACATGATCTTTTCCAACCGATTAGGACTCTGAGAAAATACGTTTTAAGTAAACATTAATCGGTAGCTGCACATTGCACTAGCCTGAAACCACAGGCCAAATACCCTTTCCGAAGCCTAAACCACACGCCTTTCGTTCCACTGCGGCGAGCGAAAGTGGTTCGAATTCCGGGTCGGCGCCTCGCCGAGTCACGATTACGGCGGCGTCGAGACGGTTCTTCGGTTCCCTCGGTTCCTTGACGAGACTCTCCGACATGTCAAGCTCACCGAGAAATCGTGACGGGAACGGAACCCCGCCACCGGTAACAGATATGACATTGGAAGAAGCCATCCGGGCTTGTGAGGTTCACAAGAGGCAGAAAGAAGATCAGCATAATTTTGTAGTACAACTTCTGAATGAGCGAGGAATAGCAGCTATCCCCCAGCCAGATGGTACTTTCGTCCTAATCGAGGACGAAGATTCCCCGAAATCAGCTCCTCAAACCTTCAACCAGGTTCCTCCCCCGCCAACTTACGGGATGCCTTCGAACCAAGGAAACAGCCGACCTAGGCTTCATGTTGCCACCTCTCAAGGCAACCCTATCATATACGGCCAAGCCAGTACTACTCCCATCACTCAGTACAACCAGCGCACCACTGGACCATCTCAAACAGATGTCAGAATCCTCCAATACCCTCTCGGGTTCAACCCATTGCCTATACACAAACCCAAAAACACCGGGGACAACCCCCAATACAGTCCAGAAAAGGCCCCCATATATCCACATATATCAAGCCTCCCACCTCCAATTACTGCCACTCATAGGGCAGCACTCGGCACCGAGCCTCAAAGTCCACCCTGGACCCGGCCCTAGCACGGATGGTCGAACGAGATGAAAGACACAGAAAGCCGGCATAAGCGGTTAAGCAAGAAACGCTCAGATCCACAGATCCGGGAATGGTCACGCCTCTCCCTGCCAAGTTCAGAATGCCGGAGATGGACCGATTCGATGGAACCAAATGTCCACAGACGCATATTGACACCTACGTTCTCGGCATGAGAGCGAAAGGAGCAACCCTTCAGCAAATTGTCGATCACTTCCAGCATACGCTCAAGAGTTCAGCGTTACGATGATTCCTAAGGGCCAAGCCTGCAGATCGCCATACCTGGGATCAGATCAGCAATATCTTCCTAGAGCGGTACAGATCCAACCTAGAGTGGGAAACAAGTCGTGAGGACTTAATCACCATCGAGCAGAAAGCAGATGAAAGCGTTGGAGAATTCTACAAGAGGTGGAGTTGGAAACTCTCCGAGATTATGGAGCCATTCTCTAAGGATGAACAGATGCGGATCTTCAAGTCTTGCTTGAGGTCATCCATCAGAACCCTCATCAGCCATCATTTCTTCCCAGATCTCCGAGCCATGGTCAATGCCGGCTCACAGTTCGAAAAGGATCTCAAGGAAAAAGCGCGCCACGATACGGCCATACGAGATACTGATCAGCGGCTACATTCAATCCCGCACCGGCCCCGGACAAAGGGAAAGATACGTCCGTCAACTACATTCATCGGGGACAGCGGTCGGGCAACGAAACCCGATCCGCAAAGCAACAACTCCACCCGAAGCGGCCTTCCATGCACTTCGACAAGTTGGACATGCCTCGAGTAAGATCTTTGAAAGGGTTGATCAAAGAAGGCCTCCTCAAGCCGGTTGAAAATTACAAACCCAAGAATCCCGTAGTCAACGGCGATAAAAGCAAATCTTGCGCCTTCCACGATATCATGGACACACCACCGACAAGCTGCGTGGGGTTACGGTACGAAATCCAGAATTTGATAGAGGAAGGAAAATTGGAGCGTCCCAGTGGACCTAATACGATCGGAAACCCTTTTCCGAACAACAACGGTGTGAACTCCATCGAGTGGGTGCCAAAGAAGATTGCCGCGAGCCGGTTCCTCCAGCCTCTTCCGGCCCGGGTCCTCATCAAACGTCCACATCGATTACGATGTTTGTGGCTACTCCGAATGCCTTGAGTACGAGTTCGAAGACATGATCGGGGTGATTCTCCTAGAAAGCGAGAAGAAAAGTCTTCTCAACGAGCGAGAGAAAGATATGAAGGCTGGAGACACCGGCGTGGGTACACTCGGAGAGCCATCGGGAAGTTCGATTACTACGTACTCTACTCCGGCCAGTCCTCCCTTCCTCCGGGCCACGCGGCTTTAGAGCGAGACGGGGGTGGGAAAGCCGAAAAATCCTGGCGACACGAAGTTCGAGGCCTCGGGACACCGGAATACCTCAAATCTTGGCAACCTTACCGCCGGCCCGAAGCCTAATCCCCGCGGGATCGGCCGAGTTCAATTTGCCCAACTTCAGAGCACGGGCCGGCAAAGGAAAGTCAAAGTCAACTTGGCACTCGCACTCAATCAACGTGCTAACCAAGGGCGGCCACCGCCACAAGCTACCTCGACACAATCCCGAGGCACCACCAAAAGCTTTACCTCTCGAGAGGAAGACGGGGAAACGGATGGCTTGATGACTCTCCCTCTCCGGAAAGAGACCAGATCTACGATTCCCGACTGTATGACAGTATGCTCACCTTCTGTGATGAAGACCTGCCGAAAGGGCCTCAGGGCACAATGAAGCTCTATACATCACTCTCCGGCTCAACACCATCTCTCTCCCCGGGGTATTGGTAGATAATGGATCAGCAGTCAACGTCCTCCCTCTCAGCATGATGCGAGCCCTACCCAGCGTCGGCGAAGGCCACATGATCCCATCTGCCCGAACTATCAAAGCCTACGACAACACGTCTCGTCCCATCACAGGGACGGTGACTGCAGAGCTACGGTTCGAAACCCCGAATGGTGCCGTACAAATTCCACGTGATGGACAGCCCGTCCGAATTCAGAGCTCTGTTGGGACGCCCATGGCTACACCACATGAAAGCCATAGCTTCCACTCTCCATCAGTGCATCAAGTTCATTAACCGGCAAGGAGATCTTGAAGTCATCGGAGAGGACGGTTTCCTCATGGGAACGAAGCCGAGACAACGGCCAAGCGTGCCGCGGCCGAGCCAGGGGTTACCTCCTTCAAGCCGACCAAGGGACTATCGGGGCAAATCTCATCGAGAATCCCTCGAGTCGGAGGTGCTAACTATGTCGCGTCCTCGAACGGGCGGATCTGAAGCGGTCGAGATTCATCAAGTTCAAGCTGCCATTTAGAAACTTGGACGGGCGGAAAGAAACCACGAGCATCGCAATGATGCGGGCACACAAACCCCTGTCTCCGGTCGGAGATTTGTCGGCATCCTCAAGCCAACTCTACGGCCCGCAGTGAAGAAAGCTTCGTGATAAATGTCAACAAGCATCGTCACACTCATGATGAATGTATGGCAGTCGTATGGGATTTCCTACACGAGGAATTGCCCGCCGAGCCCCTCTTCTCAAGCGAAGGGCATGATGTTTTTCTAGCGGCTCCGGCTTCGCGGCGGGACGCGAGACGTCCTTACGTGCAGGTTGAGCCGTCGAGACGACAACGAATCGGGACTCTCCGGAGTCGAAGACGCGGCGGATCCGCGGGAAGATCCCTACATACATATGCTCGGTTTCGAGGACGGCACCGGTTCGATGAGGTCACCTACGACGAGGGCTCCAATACCATGGAAATTGTCAAGCTCAACATCCGGTACGGGCGGTTATCCGGTGAATGGAAACAAGCGGTTGACACGACAAAGAACCCCTCGATCAAGTAAGCGGCGACGACTTCGTCAACATTATCTTTTCCGAGATATCCCGATGATGCCAAGGATCCGGTCCTTATTATCGATTACGCAATGCCAAAGTTACCCTCGGCGATTGCTGCTCATGGTAAATGAGGCCACTGGCCATCGAGCTCAAAGCTCATCATCACTTCCGATTACCGGCCCGGTGGCAATCGGCCCGTGCCGTCGGTCAAGCTTACGGCCAAGAGCGCCGCGAGGCCGAGGGCATCGGCAAAGGAGACAAAGCTCCTCACCTGCTACAAATCGAGATCAACCTCGGGAACGCTTCCAGCGGCCACCTGAAAACATACGCAGAGTCTTCCCGCATGAGACGGATCAAGCTTTCGAAGAAAGGAATGATCACCTCGGCATCAACATGCTCAAGTTCGACCACTGCTCCCGGCCATCACGGCCACGGATTCGGGCATCCCGCGGCCAAGCGCTAGCTACGATAGATTTGGCTATCCAGCGAGATCACGAGACCCTCAACATAGCAGAATTCAATACCCTCCGTGGGTTTAATCAAACAGATATGGGCAAACTTCTTGATAATCGAGATCAGGGAAGGCCGCATGGAATTTCCCAGCCCGACTTCCTTCGTCAACATAATCCAAGTGTTTCCACCATTCGGGGATTTGGATGTGATTATAGTTCTAGACACCAGTCAGATGGCGCGCACCTACGAAGACTGTTTAGCTCTCGCAAGGAAAGCCCTCCTGGAACTAGCTGCTCAAGAGAACCGTCTGCAGGACGAGAACCAAGCTCGAGAAGACTCACGGGGAC
Organism: Adenophora triphylla var. japonica; assembly: GCA_022495995.1. Classification (NCBI taxonomy): domain Eukaryota; kingdom Viridiplantae; phylum Streptophyta; class Magnoliopsida; order Asterales; family Campanulaceae; genus Adenophora; species Adenophora triphylla. The sequence continues at coordinate 243,682 of JAFEMH010000230.1, forward strand.
CAAGCCCTTAAAGCGTCACATGGCGGCTTCGGACGAAAGCTAGAGGCCACTCTAGACCGGTTCGACCTCAAAGGTTTTGCCCACGGAAACTTCTGGACTACCATCACTTCTCATCAAACCCCTGCAGCGAGGGAGGGCGGTCAGCGGTCCCAGACGACCTAGGAGATGGAATGGCACAGCACAAGGAATACCTAGCCAAACAGCATGAAGAGTACAAGCGCTTACCTCCCCGAGGAAAGCAAGTCCTCTGTGAAAGCGACGACGAAGACGATGAAACCATTCTCTTCCAAGCCGGTCGTGAAGTCAATAAAATCGGAATCCCAAGGGTACTGGGAGGATGGGAATGGATCATTTCCGCTCTCAAGCTAAAGGCCAGCGAAGGAGGAAGGTCTATTCAAAAGAAAAGAAAAATGGAAATACATCTCCGACTACTCGGGGAGATTCCACGAGACTACGACATTCGTTTACAAAAACGATCAAGCTGGGGACGACGGCCGATTACATGGGCATATGTTTGGGAAGCCGTGTACTCACCTTCCGACATACCCGCCACTCAGTTAAAGCATGAGAAAAAGCTCTTCCCGATGGAAGTTTATCTAGACTACCGCATACAGTTCAAGGAAGCACTGGCTATTCTCACATGGGAAGAAACGCAGGCGCTAACTCTCGACGTAGGCTCTACTGCAAGAGAGATGATTTGGGCTAAAAGTGGAGGAAAATTAGCAAACCATGAATATCGCCTAACCCAACTCCGAATGCCACTGAGCATGCTCAGCAAGAAGGAAAGAAGTGCGGTATACCATGAAGAGATCAAAGAGACCATTCGCTTGAACCAAGAACTCTCTAACCTCCCAGGAGGGTCAATGCACGGTTCGGTTACGGCAACCATGTGTCGCCGAGCATAGACAGTGCGGCAAACCATAGACTCCCTCCCCGCGGAGGCACCCAAACCGGTATCTGGGACGGAATCCGGAAAACTGCCGAAGCCCCGGGAATGTATCTACGGATCAACGAATTGAGAGAGGACATATGGCCCTATGCTTCGAGGAAATCCTCCTCGACTATGGCTCGGCTCAGAGCAACCTGTTCAGAAGGGACCAAGCCTGACGTCAGCGTTCTGACCCGATCAGGTCAAATCCATGTATTACCACCCAAGGCCACCAAAAAGCCAACGGAGCCAGAACCGCAACCCGGTCTGCCCGAAGACACAAGTTCCGTGAAGGAGGACCCGATCCTCGCTCGGCTCAAGCGAGACCCGGGCGAACATTTCCCTTTGGTCCCTGCTCACATCTTCATACCCTCACAAGCTCGAAGCTAGAGGAAAGTTTGGCCCGCACCATGGTCCCCAGTGGACGCTGACCCCAGACGAAGTAATTCGAGATGATCGGCAACATCCACTACGGCAACATCATCACCTTCACAGATTTGGACACTGCCAAAATTTGGGGCGATCACAATGAGCCGCTCTACATCACGGTTCGGTGGACGAGCGTCGCCTTCCCGTGTGTTGGTAGACGGAGGTTAGGAATGAATGTCTTGCCCGCCAAGATGATGGACCTACCTTGACATCAAGCCCGAGATCTGAAGCCTTCGATCCCACCTTTGTCAAGGCCTATGACTCCACTTCCCGCACAGTTATCGGGGTTGCTACTCTAAATATCTGGTTCGGCAAGCGGATGATCCCCACTGAATTCCAAGTGTTGGACATTCCTATCACTTTCACGGCCATATCCTGAGGCGACCTTGGCTGCATCAAATGAACGACGTGGTATCCACCCTTCACCAATGTATCAAGTTCATGCAAGGCAACGAGCTAACAACAGTCTATGGCGACAGCGTCACCACAGAAGGGACCAACACCAACGACATCCCAGTGTTAGAGATCAAGCATGATGACGATATGGCATTAACTGGATTCACCTTGGAGATCTCCAAGATCCAAATATGTAGCGTGGACCTTCCACTGTTTCAGGACAAGATCCCTCCCATCGTGAAGATGATGAAACTCATGAACTTCATCCCAGGACTGGGGCTCGGCAAAAGGTTACAAGGCCAACACCAAGTCATCGAAGTCAAGGACCACACTACGGTCCGAGGGCTCGGTTATGTGCCAACACCGGTGATATCAAAGAAAACAAAAGGCTCGCCGGCACCAAGGCGACGGCCCGCAAGGGAACCTCCAACGGCACACCCAACCTCCAAACCTTACGGTTTCGACCTCGCTCATTACTTCATCAAGGGAACCGACAGCGAAGCGAGGGACCGACAAGGAACAGAGGCAGGGAAGCAGAGGAAGCGAGAGAGCAGAGCGGCGCAGAAGCGACGGGCGGGGACCGAAAGTGGAAGCGATGAAGATGAGAAAGAAGCGAGGAAAAGTCGGCACAGAGACTACGAAAGGATGGAAAAGCTAGCACGGGACCTCAAGCGTTTCGAGAGGACTCGAGGCTAATCCGATAAGGGGAGCGTTCCTCGACATCACGGCTCTACTGGACCAATTGCCACCACGGTTCGGCATGAGTACACATTCAAAGGAATCCCAGAGACATAGAAGAGCGGCTCGAGACACTCTTCATGGGAAAACAGCTGTTCGGGTCAGCCGCCGAGGCCACATTCGAGACAGTAACTCCAAAGCGAAGGAACCGGGAATTCATAGAAGATGCTCTCGGTGGACCCGCTCTACGAGTCTTTTGAAGAAGTCATGGAGGTGCCAAACCTGATTGACACAGGCTCCAGAAAATAGCATGATCGCCATGATTGGGACGGCGAAGCCAAGCCTCTCGACCCCAGAACCCTCATCAAGCATCCAGCAATGCCTTGAAAAAGCTGGGTAACTTTCACCGGACGAGGGCAAGCCGGACGAGAAATGGAAGACAAGGCTGGGCTGCACCCACATCTCCCTAAACCCGGTCTCAAACCCTCTGAGTCGAGTCCTTGTCAAAGTCCGAGTCCTGCGAGTCGTCCAGCGGCCTCACGCCAGGAAGACTATGATAATGTAGCCAACAATGTATTTCCGTTCGCATTTAATGAAAAGTCGACCTTTCGGATTATCCCCTCATTGCCACTTTAACAGCGATAAGTTAACAAACAACTTAAAAGACGTTAATAATGACTCACTTGATAAAGAAGCGGACACACTAAATGAACAATACATTAAAGAAGTTCTCAGCGTGTAGTAGACCAAGAGGACAATCGGGCCCAAGTTTAGAAGAGGTTATGACTAAAGTGAACTGGGGTCGGTGCGAGAGCCTAAAGAGACACAGTGGGCGGTTTCTTCGCCGGTGCGAGAAAAAAAGCCACGATAAATCTCCTCAAAGAGTATGTTGACGTGTTCGCTGGTCATATCGGGACATGCCGGGACTCGATCCCTCAATCGTGGAGCACGAGAATTCCCTGGATCCAGAATCCAAGCCTATAAGCAGAAATTGCGCAAGATCAAGCCAGAGTGGTCCTTGCAAGTGAAAGAAGAAATTGAGTAAATGCTCCGTGTCGGCTTCATCAGAGTAATTGAGTACCCGACCTGGCTCTCCAACATTGTGACGGTCACCAAGGCCAATGGAAAGGTCGAGATCTTTGTGTGGATTTCCGGGATCTCAACAAGGCCAGCCCTAAAGATGATTTCCCACTGCCCAACATCGACATGCTAGTCGACACCACGACAAATTTTGAGGTAAAGTCCTTCGTGGATGGGTTTGTCGGATACAATCAGATCAAGATGTCCGAAGAAGATCAAGCCAAGACTGCTTTCACCACTCCATGTGGGACATATTGCTACACGGTCATGCCGTTCGGTTTAAGAACGTAAGGGCTACTTACCGGGGCTGCAGCAGCCCTCTTCCATGACATGATTCACAAGGAAATCGAAGTGTATGTCGACGACATGATCATCCACTCCAGGAGGATCGGACATGCGGCACATGATAGATTTGAGAAAGTTCTTCAACGAGACTCGAAAGCACTCCATGAGATTGAACCTGCAAAGTGCACCTTCGGCGTCAAGCGAGGCAAAGTACTAGGGTACATGGTTACGAAAGAGGTATCGAAGCCGATCCCAAGAAAATCAAGGCCATCATCGACATGAAGCCACCTCGAGACAACGACGAAGTGAAAAGTTTTATGGGAAGACTTGATACATCGGCGCTTCATCAACCGGTTGACATCTCTCTGCGAGCCAATGTTCAAACTAATGAAGAAGAATGCCGACATCAAATGGGACTCCGAGTGCCGAGACGGCTTTCGAGAAAATCAAGACATACTTGGTGAATCCCCCAATCTGTGCCCGCCACATGAAGATAAGCCACTCCTCCATGTACACGACGGTGACGGACACGTCAATTGGAGCAATGTTGGCACAAGAACGAGAAAGATTCCAAAGTTGAGCATGCAATCTACTTCGTAAGCCAAAGCTTCGGGAAGTGAACTCGGCTACTCGGCATTAGAAAACTTGTACCGCCTTGGTATGGGTAGTCGGGAAGCTGAAACACTACATGCGGTCACATTCGGTGCTCCTGGTCTCCAAGATGGACCCCGTCGAGATATCTCTTCGACAAGCCATCCTGTCAATGAGACTAGCCAGTGGTCATTCTTCTGGTTGAATTCGACATCAAGTACATGGTCGAGAAAATCAACAAAGGGCGAGTAATGGCGGTCGGTGGCGAGACTTCCCAGCGGTGAACTCAAGGGTCTGATCCGCAGTTTCCTGATGACGGGATTTTCTCACTCGACAGCGCAAACCGCTGGCAACTCTTCTTCGATGGGGCAGCTAACAAGAATGGGAATGGTATTGGAATGCTTTTGGTTGATCCTAAAGACGAGCACACCCCCATAGCCATCAAACTGGATTTTGAAGCAACCAACAATGCAGTAGAGTATAAAGCTTGCGCAGCCGACCTAGAAGCCGCTCTTGAGCGCAACATCTCAGAACTGGAAGTATACGGAGACTCAGCATTGATCATCAATCAAGTGTCCAACAAATGGAAGACGATAGATTCTGGCCTCCAGAAGTACCACACGTACATGGAGGAGCTCATTGCTCGGTTCAAGGACATCTCTTTCCATTATTTGCCAAGAGACGGGAACCGCTTCGCGAGATGCCACAGCTACCCTAGCATCTCTTTTCGAAATTCCTGAAGGGAAATCAGTAAAACCCCTCAGAATAGGCAGACGGGAAACACCCGCCTATTGCTGCAAGATCGAAGTTGAACATAAACCGATCGACAAACCCTGGTACAATCAAATTTACCGGTACCTCCAAAATGAAGAAGCTTCCTTCACAAATGAAGATAGAAAATACAAAGAAGGGATCAAAGCCAAAAATATGATGGCACTAAAATGCCTGGCATCCCATTTCGTCATTCTGGGGTATGTTGTACAAGAAGCGCCACCGAGGACCACTCCTCGGTGTGTAAATAAAGAAAAACCGGCGAGCTAATGAGCAGAAGTTCCACAACGAACTTTGTGGTCCACAGCATGAAACGCCATGCAGCATTGGCGAGATCATCCTCCGTATGGGTTACTATTGGGTATCAATGGAAACGAGGCGCATCCGATTCGTCGAAAAGGCTGCGACAAATGTCAACGGTTCTCCAACCTCAATCACATCCTCCTCACGAACTCTATTGCATGACTACGCCATGGCCTTTCGCCACATGGGAATCGACGTCATCGGCAAAATCACTCCGCCGGGAGCAATGGTCACGAGTTCATATTAGTCGCGATCGACTACTTCACCAAATGGGTAGAAGCCGAGATCATACAAGGTATTGAATTCCAAGAATGTGGTCGAGTTCATCAAAGAGATTATCATGTGCAGATACGGGGTGTCCAACTAGATCATATCAGACAATGGGGTCCACTTTGAAGGAGATTGTGACCAGCTGTTGACCGAGTTCAGAATTACATGCCACAAGTCTTCTCCCTATAGACCACAGACTAATGGTGCAGTAGAGGCAACAAACAAGACTCTCGCAATGATAATCAGAAAAATGGCCGTCAGAGTTCGGGATTGGCCCGAAAGCTACATCTAGCTCTCTGGGGATACAGAACATCAGTCAATAAAAACCTTCTGTAAATCTCAGATGTGAAATCTGGATTTCCAGAAACTGATGAACTAGCCTCTAAAAGAAAATTTGAAAAAGGAAGTTTTACTCACGCAAAAAATAAAGTAAAAATATTTCTGGAAATATCTGGATGTTTTCTACAAAAGTATTTATTTTGTAGTCAACACCAAAATTCCAAGTTTCTCTATGTCCAAAAAAATAGGAAAATGGACTGAGATCTCAGAACAATGCTACTGGACAGCAAGATGTTCTTGAGGGAAAATGTGATTTTTGGGGGATTTGCATCTATGTTCACCCCATTTTCATCCCTAGACTTGATTCCACTACTTTGTGTTAAGTGGTTATCATATTCAAGTCATCCTTAGGAATTTTATGGGGTTTAAACATATCCTTTGCAAAGGGAAGGGGATATTTTGTAGAGATGAAATTAAAGAGACAAATCAACTAGAGATTTAAAATTTAGACCATTTGAGATGGTCATTCGCATGAGAATGAACTTCAAGATGACCATCTTAGGTCAGAACTCAAAATTAAATTAGACATAAAGCAAATCAAAATAAGAAGAACAAGATGAACAAAGAGGTTAAAAGAGAATTTTAGGGTTTAGAGAAGGAGGGCTTTGCAATGGTGACACCCTATCTTCCTAGGCTAGGAATTTGACTTGAAGATATATCAAGATTTGGTGTTTGACTTGAGGAGTATCAAGATTTGGTGTTTTGGAGTTGTGTTTGGGTGGATTCAAGGCTTGAATGTGTTTAGGGTTTAGTGATAGAGTTGATCAAAGAGAAAATAGTAGATAACACTTAAGTCCTCTATGTTTTTCTCCCCCCAATCTTCCTCTTGAGTAATGTTTTAAGCTTGAGCTTGGTGTGTTTAAGAGTGATATGAGAATGGTTGAAGTGAAATTGGGAAAGGTTCAAGAGAAAATGGTGGCAATCTAAGGATTCCCGGCTTTGTTTTCTCTGACCACCGTAAATAAACGGCTTACATTGTGTAAAATGTGTTGTAATGGCCCGAGAGAGGAGGGTTCAATTTATAGGACAACATGGGTGTGTGAGTCGGATCCGTGCGGAGGGGTTCCGGTAGCGTGCCTTGTTCATCTGCTACGGTGCGGGCTTTGGGCAGAGGAAGAATAAAATTGAAATTCCAGCCCAGTTTGTTTTTCAACTTGCCTTATTCGGATTTTTCCAATTTCTTTTGCTTTTTTGAGATTCTTTTCTTGGTTTAACTTTAAATGGCAATCCCCAGTCTACCCTCTACTTTTTTAGAAAGGTTAGGAATCGTTAGAAATGTTAGTAATGTTAAAACTTTCGTTAATTTTCTAACGAAAATACTAATGGCTCAAATTGGAGTACTTACGAGGGGTAGCGGTGAAGGTGCGGAAACAAGTGGCAATAAGAAGCATCTGCCCGGGCTTCCTGCTCCTATCTCTACGCTTCCCGGCACAGAGTTATTTCTGAAAGGATTATCGATGTCTTGGTTGGTAAGTGGAGAGCCGGTCGAGCAATGTTGCGATGGTGAACCTCTTGAGAACGGGGTTGAGGAGTGTGCAAGTGATTCCGAAGTAGGTTGATATTTTTGTTAGTAGATGTGAGGCATTTGCTCTTAACAAAAAGGGAAACATATCGATAGGGGGATGATTATATTTGCTTACGAAGTGATGTTTGGGAAACCTAAAGCCCGAGGCGTGGAAATTAGCCAGGGGGGTATCGGCATTTATTCTCGGGATTGGCTTGTACGTATGATAAGTTTGTGAGGGACACCGTGACGGGAGACAATAGGGCCTTATTGTTTGAATATGGTGTTCCCAGAAAAGAACGATCTCTTGCAAAGTAGGGGACACCTTTTCGAGTGAATTACGCGGGCCAGGCATTGGCGTATGCCGAGAAGTGGAGGATGAAATGAATCCAGGATTTGATGAGGAGGAAGAGCGAAAGAGCATGATCGGGAAAAACGAGGAGATCAATGTGGAGAGCTGAACCGAACCCTTGAGGTTCTTTGGATCGATAGGCTATGATGAAGTCCTATTTGGATGAGCGGGGAGAGATTAAGGATCACTACGGAGCGAGTCGACAAACTTTAAGAGGATGTTAGATGGGAGGAGGTTATCGCTCGGGAGGGCGAGTAGACAGGCTTTAGAGGATGTTAGATGGGAGGAGGTGCAGGATCGTTTTGAGGGGTTGTAGGATCGGCGCCATTTTGGGAGCCCGGTGCAGGAAGAGCTGGAGGCTTGGGCGATGCGAGATGAAGACCCCAGTTACGAGCCGATTTCGAGAGGGTTATTTGGCTATGATGCATTCGAGAGCCCTTTGCTCGTGCACGAGGCGTTCTTCCCGTCGAGACCTACTATCGAGGGACAAGCCTAGGCTCTCGTCGGTAATGTTATTACTTATGTTTCATGTTTGATCAAACTTGTTATTTTGTATGGTTGAATATTAATATTATTTAATTGTAATATGTAAATGTTTAGATCTTATTTGCTTACTTATTACTAAGACAATATTGTACTTATGTTCCATCTTTTCAATCAAGCTTATTTATTTTGTATGGTTAGAAATGTTAGTAATGTTAAAACTTTCGTTAATTTTCTAACGAAAATACTAACTGACTCAAATTCGTGCCACGGTAGCCCCTCGGCGACGAGGCGCTTTCGAAGGAAGCGGGGTGGTCGATAAGAGTAAGGCTCCATATTTGTGAGATGATCGAGTGATCGAGTGGGCGAACCTATTTAATAGGCTACCTACGTATCCTTAAGAGAGATCAAAGCCGGCCGTAGTTAGTCTTTGACCCTGGAGATGATGGCGTTTTAGGTGCCTCGGGCGATGGCCGGGATTACGTAGTCGGTTGCTAGAGAGAAACTTCTGGCAGGGGATAGGAGATGACCATTTTGGTCGGATGGCTCTGTTGTATATCCATTTCTATCTTGGGGATGGGAATGACCATTTTCCGGTCGATGGTGGAGTTATGTATTATCGCTCTGTGAGGATATAGACCAGCCATTTTGGTCCGATGGTTGAACCTAGCGATAGGCTACCTACGTATCCTTATGGGGAATCAAGCCGATCGTAGTTCGGGTGTTTAAGCCTAAGATTGGACTATTTTTGGGAAGTCGCCACGAGATCGACTATTTTTGGGAAGTCACCCTATGGTCCGACTATTTTTGGGAAGTCACGCTAAGGTTTTGAATTTGTTTTTGGGGAAGTCGCCACTATGATTTGACTATTTTTGGGAAGTCGCCACGAGATCGACTATTTTGGGAAGTCACCCAATGATCGACTATTTTGGGAAGTCGCCACGAGATACGACTATTTTTGGGAAGTCACCACAATAGTGCGATTTGTTTGGGAAGTCGCACTATGGTTTGACTATTTTGGGGAAGTCGCCCTATGATTTGACTATTTTTGGGAAGTCGCCTGAGATCCGGCTATTTTTGGGAGGGAGTCACGCTATGGCACGACTATTTTGAGGAAGTCATACATGATCTGACTATTTTTGGGAAGTCACTTTATGATCCGATTGTTTATGGGAAGTCACACTATGGTCCGACTATTTTTGGGAAGTCACCCTATGGCTTGACTATTTTGGGGAAGTCGCCCATGGCTAAACGACTATTTTGGGGGAAGTCGCCCTATGATCCGACTATTTTTGGGAAGTCGCCCCATGGCTTGACTTATTTTGGGGAAGTCGCTCTTTGTAGTCGACTATTTTTGGGAAGTCGCCTATGATCCGACTATTCTTTGGAAGTCTTTGCTAATAGTGCATTTGGTTTTGGGAAGTCACCCTGTCAGCTTGACTATTTTTGGAAGTCGCCACATGGTTTTGGTTTGCCGAATTAGGGGATGATTGCGTTTTATCGCTTTCCTCGTGTTATTATGTGCGATGGCGTTTTAGGTGCCTCGAGGCCTTGATGATGGAGTCTTAGGTGCCTTGAACCTTGATGATGGCGTCTTAGGTGCCTCGAACCTTGGAGATGGCGTCTTAGGTGCCTCGATCCTTGATTTGAAATGATTTCCCTTTGACGGTTTGGGATGGATGGTCCTTTGGTGGATTTTAGTTCGGGAATATGAACCTAAATGGGGACTTAGTTCGGGAGTATGATTCTAAATCGAGGTTTTGTTCGGGGAGTATGAACCTAAATGGGGACCTAGTTACGGAGTATGAACCTAAATGGGGACCTAGTTCGAAGTATGATCTAAGTCGGGAGTTTGATTCAGGAGTATGAACCTAAATGGGGACCTAGTTCGGGAGTATGATCCTAAGTCGGGGTTTGATTCGGAGTATGAACCTAAATGGGGACCTAGTTCGGAGTATGATCCTAAGTCGGGGTTGAGGGAAACTGTTTGAGGGCATTCTCGCGGGGAAGATTAGAGTTTATGATGATTATCGGGGAAAAAGGGTGGCCGTGTTGGTCAGCGATTTGGACCTAGGGTAGAGGCTGCCTACGTATCTGAGTGGGAATCAAGCACGGACGTAGTTCGAAAGTTCTTTGAGGATGGTCTTTGATGGTTTGACGGTATTTGGGAGTTAGGAGTTTTTGAAGATAATGTTCTTTTAGAAAAGTAGTTGACTAAGATATGCTTTCATACATGTCTTTGTGCTTACTGTAGGCTGCCAGGAAGGGCGAGGCTACGGGCGATGTTGATGAAGAGTTGTTAGGTTGCCGTTCGTGGGACGGTTTACGCACGATTTCTTTGTCTTTGGAGGCATTTTGACTGAAGGAGGAGTTTGGTTGAGTGCGTATCTTCTTGGTGATCGTCAACCTTGTAGAGGTTGTTGAGCTTGTCTTCACATTGGGACTTCTTGCTTTTGAGAACTTGGTGTCTCGACCGCATTGTATTTGAGAACTTGGCGTCACGGCCGATTTGTATTTGAGAACTTGGCGTCACGGACCGATTTGTATTTGAGAACTTGGCGTCTCGACCGATTTGTATTTGAGAACTTGGCGTCTCGGCGGTTTGCATTTGAGAACTTGGCGTCTCGGCCATTTGTATTGGAGAACTTGGCGTCTCGACGATTTGTATTGGAGAGCTTGGCGTCCACGGCCGATTTGTATTGAGAGCTTGGCGTCTCTGTATTGGAGAACTTGGCGTCTCGGCCGAATTGTATTGGAGAACTTGGCGTCCACGGCCGATTTGTACTGGAGGCGGTCTTTATATGTTTGTGGATGTTGGGGAAATTTGTTTTCATCCATTTGGAGGTCGTCTTTGGTGAAGATCATCCTTGCCGAAAAGGGGATTACGTTTGAATTCCTGCATTTGTTAGTGAAGAGGAAGATGCATATATGGCATTCATGATGGCGGATGCGTGCATAGAACCAAAAATGATTATGAGATGACGCATTTATTTGCTTTCGAAGATGCACTTGGCCTAAGCTTTTGGCAGGGAAATTATGATTTATGATCTTCAATCACTTAGGATTGTTCCTATTGATTCAAGTTTTGTGCATGCTACATGAGCCCTTGGGAGATTTTTGTGGGGATGCATGGGTATGGAGGCATGCTTGGAGCAGTTTTGAGCAAGTGGGGGTGAGCGCCCTCGATCGCGATTAAAACAGCGGCTGTTGATGAGGTTTTGTTAATAGTATCACATGGACCTCAATTTTGATGAGATTGGATTCGGATCCGGGTCTTGATTGAAATTTTCCCTCTCATTCTTGGTCATTTGAAGGCGTCTTTGACGAGGCTCTAGGAGCACGTTGATACGAGTGAAGCTTCTTTTCATTTGGGTGAGTTTGTGACTTTGGCCGAAACCTTATCCAGGAGAATGGTTTGATGGAATTGCTAATGCGGGAGAAACCTTGATCTTGAATTCCGATGCTACGGGAAGGCTGCCGTGTACCAAGTTCTGAAGCTGAAATTCTTTCTTGCGACTTGATAAAATTCGGGTCCAAAAGACCACCTTGACAAAGCCCCCGGATCCTGAGTAGGCAAAGTCCAGATTTTGAAGAAGTGACTTGGCGAATCTATCTCGTAGTAAAGAACCCAATATGGACCCCCAAGATGACTATAGAAGCCCACGGCAGGAAATGCAGGCTGCTGAGGAAGAACACAGGAGAACCGCTTAGCATGAAGCGGCGTGAAGAAATTAGCGGTCTTATTGCAGAGTGAGTCATTATGTGGTCGAGGAGGCACCCACGTCTTTTCGAGACCTTAGTCGATCGATTGTGGACAGGAGCTTCGAAATGTTTCACGTGCGGGGGGCATATCTTTTGAAAGGTGGGAATGTCTCCTCAATTTGTGTATGACACTCTCGGCTTTAGGTTTTGACTCTTTTGAGAGAGTATAAGCATCACAAGGTGTGGAAAAGTGTATGGAAGCCCCTAGCGACGGAAAAGACTGAGTGTTTAGCTCTATTTTCCTTTATGATGGAGAGAGAAGACTTGTCGAGACACTTGAAAAGCTTGTCTTATTCATGATGATCACAGAAACTACTTAAAACCCTTTGTTAATGTTCGGGTTATTCAACTCCTAAATCTGATATGAACAAATATTTTGATTAATCACAAGGAGAAAACCCAGCGATATCGAGGATCGAAGCTCGGAAGGGCGGGAAAGTGTATAGGGACGATCCTTGATGAGGCCAGGATTTTTTTTTTTGAGATTTGTTTTGTGATTTCGGCCAGGACCATTTCTAGTTGCCTACGTTCCCTTCATTATGAAGAGCTCCCGGGTACGTCGTAGTTCGGGCCTATCCAGAATGAAAAGAGAACGAATGTTGAAATTCGAGGATTACGAGGACCTTTGGGGATTTTGAGGATTTGGAGGATTGAATAACATATACCCCTTAGAGTGTCCATGAAAGACACGGATGCCGAAGCTTGATGGGACATCCCCACGGCAAGTGTTTGTGGAGTAGAAATGAATTATGCTCACATCGAGATTTGAATTTGCACAATCTTTGATTGATGATTTTGAACCAAGATGGATTAGATTCCAATTTAAGCAAAAAGCAATGAAGCGTTAATTTGATTTAGATCTTAAAGATATTATGATGAAATTGCTATCCAGAGTAGGAGTATTGCGGTAGGTTTACGGGCTTCGATCGGCCGTCGGAGTAATTTTGGAAGTTATGACCTCTTAAAGTGAGAGGTTCGGTGGGCCTTTCTTGGCATTGAACCTCACTAAAAATGAGAGGTTGGCTTGTAAAGGGATGTGTTTGGGAAATCTATGGCGGGGAAGATTGATTGCCTCTAAGAATGAGAGAGGTCAAATTTTGATTTTGGCCAAAGGCGAGGATAATGGTAACGGGGATATCCTCTAAAAGCGAGAGGATGGCTTGGGATTGGATTTAAGGGAAATGGTGAGAGGGAGTCAAGCTTATCCCGAGAACTTTTGCGAATCTTGCGAGAATTCGAGGCTCCTTTTTTATCATTGGAGAGCTTCTTGAGGTCGGGGGACTTTTCTTTGAATTGTGAGGATCGACGAGTCCTTCTTTTTTTGAAGCTTCTTTTAAAGCTTGAACTATTTCTTGCTTGAGCTCTTTTTTTCTTGTTTTTTTTTTTTTTTGACTTGGAAAGCCTCACGAGGAGTTGAGGATTATCTTTGTCCTTCCTTCATGGCTTGAGATATTTTGCGCATGTCATGCCCAGGCTCTCGAGATTAACTTCTTGGAGCCTTGCTTGGACTTTTCTCGATAAGGAGCAAAAATGATGGCTAAACGGGGTTTCAAAACACGCCGATCTTGAAATAGAAAGGGTAGTGTTTAGTGAGGGTGAGGTAATGGCTTTCCCTATGGGTGAAGCAGGCTGTGACCGCAATCCCCCTCTTACCGGATGACCTAAACGAGATTAAGTCTTCGATTAACTTGCTTAAGCTTTAAATGAGAAAAGATCCATGCAAATTCATCGAGGAGCAACGAGGTGATGAGGCTGGGCGATGAAAGGGATGTGAGCATATGAGATGCAAGATGGGGAGTTGGTAAGCCCCAATTTGAGAGGGATATCAATTGATTTTCTCACTCAGATTAATTTAAATATTAATTATTTCGAAGAATTAGTGGTTGAAGAAATGACACAAGTGATCATCTAGGATAAAACCATTTCAATTAAGTGTAACGTGAGTGTGCAAGTGATGTCTCGAGTCTAGCAAGAGAAAAGAAGAAAGAAACATATATATATATATATATATATATATATATATATATATTATATATATATATATATATATATATATATATATATATATATATAAATTTTTAAATGATAGTTAAGCTATCTTTCCACAACATTCGAGATGGACAAAAGCCGACAAGTGTCCAAGATGGACTTAGGTGAAAGAAAAATACTAGAACCCTACGAAGGTTGACTAAAAGACTATTTTAGAGATAGGTGGCCCCTAGTCTAGCCGCTCTTTTTCTTTGATATTGGACCATGCATCTATTCTTCGGCGGCCAGTTTGGAGATGGGAGCTATTGTCTGGGTCTTTCCATCGAGGACTTCTTTGGCAATCTCTCATGCTTAATCCCGGCCATTTCATCCTTGCTGCGATGGTCGGTTCATTGACCTCGCAAGGGGTGAGTCAAATTCCATTATGCCCGCCAAGTCTTGAATCACCAAACTCGACCATGTGTTGACATTCATGTTGTTGTTTCTAGGGAATGGGTTATTGATAGTATTAGGCCCTTCGAGGCACCTCTAACCTCCTTGTTCAATCAAACTTTGGATTGCCTTTTTCGGAGAGGACGCAATCATGCTGTCAGTGCCCGTGATGTGCTTGATGAAAGGCACAGATGCTTGGAGGTATCCGAAAGGAGCATTGGGGTTTACTAGGCTGATAATTTTCCAATAGGCCGGAGCAAACCTTCTCTCACCAAACCTCTGAAGATATCACTCGAAGGCATCCCAAAGTTTCTCGAGAGTCTTGGAGCCGGGATGCAGATACATCGGGTTTCTTGGGAACAAAGGAAGTGGCATTGTTACAATTCTGGACGGGGCATATTTAATCACTTCTTTACCTTTTGGTTGAGTAGGAATTTGTGTTGGAGGTGGAAATCCAGATCCCCGCCTCCAAGACTTGAGAAACTTTGGGATGCCTTTGAGTGATATCTTCGCAGGTTTGGTGAGAGAAGGTTTGCTCCGGCCTTTGGAAAATTATCGTCGCCTAGAAACCCCAATGCTCCTTTCGGGATACCTCAAGCATCGTGCCTTTCATCAGCACCATGGGCACTGATGATGATTGCGTCCCCCTGAAAAAGGCAATCCAAAGTTTGATTGAACAAGGGAGGTTAGAGGTGCTCGAAGCGGCCTAATACTATCAATAACCCGCTCCCTGAAATAACAACCCGAATGTCAACATGATCGAGTTTGGTGGTTCAAGACTTGGGGGCATAATGGAATGTGACTCACCCCTTTGCGAGGTCGATGGACCAGTCATCATAGGCAAGGAAAATGGTTGGATTGAGCAAGAAGCTGACGAAGAAGACCGGATGGGAAGACCTGCGATAGCTCCCGTCTCCAGCATCGAAGAATGGATGCATGGTCCAACAGCAAAGAGCGGCTAGAATAGGGGCTACCTATCTCTAAAATAGTCTTTTAGTCAACCTTCGTAGGTTCTAGTATTTTTCTTTCACCTAAGTCCATCTTGGACACTTGTCGGTTTTGTCCACCTCGAATGTTGTGGAAAGATAGCTTAACTATCATTTAAAATTTATATATATATAAGTCTTTCTTCTTTTCTTGCTAGACTCGAGACATCACTTGCACACTCACGTTACACTTAATTGAAATGGTTTTATCCTAGATGATCACTTGTGCTGCTCAACCACTAATTCTTTGAAATGATTAATATTTAAATTAATCGGAGTGAGAAAATCAATTGATATCCTTTCCAAATTGGGGCTTACCAACTTCCCATCTTGCATCTCATATGCTCACATCCCTTTTATCATCATCCTCTCGTTGCTCGATGAATTTACATGGATCTTTTCTCATTTAAAGCTTAAGCAAGCAATGAAGACTTAATTTAGGTCATCCGGTAGGGATTGCGGTTGAAACCTTTCACCCATAGGAAAGCCATTACCTCACCCTCACTAAACACTACCCTTTCATTTCAAGATCGGCGTGTTTTGAAACCCGGTTTAGCCATTATTTTTGCTCCTTACTGAGAAAAGTCCAAGCAGGCCCAAAAAGTTAACTTCGAGAGTCGGCGATGCCCAAGATATCTCAAACCATGAAGGAAGGACAAAGATAATCCTCAACTCCTCAGGAAGCTTTCCAAGTCAAAAAAAAAAAAAATAAAGAGCTCAAGCAAAAGAAGCTTCAAAAAAAAAAAAAAAAAAAAAAAAAAAAAAGGACTGTTGATCCTCACAATTCAGTAAATGTTCCCGATAGCTTGGACTCCCTCTCACCATTTCCTTAACCAATCCCAAGCCATCCTCTCGCTTTTAGAGGACATCCTCGTTGCCATTATCCTCGCCTTTGGCCAAAATCAAAATTTGACCTCTCATTCTTAGAGGCAATCAATCTTCCCCGCCATAGATTTCCCAAACACATCCCTACAAGCCAACCTCTCATTTTTAGAGGTTCAGTCAAAAAGGCCCAGCCGACCTCTCACTTTAAGAGGTCATAATCTTCCAAATTACCCGATGGCCGATCGAAGCCCTGAAACCCAAGCTGCAATTCCTATCTGGATAGCAATTTCATCATAATATCTTTAAGATCTAAATCAAATTAACGCTTCATTGCTTGCTTAAATTGGAATCTAATCCATCTTGGTTCAAAATCATCAATCAAAGATTGTGCAAATTCAAATCTGATGTGAGCATAATTCATTTCTACTCCACAAACACTTGTCGTGGATGTCCCACTGGGGCTTCGCATCCGTGTCTTTCATGGACACTCTAGGGGGATATGTTATTCAATCCTCCAAATCCTCAAAATCCCCAAAGGTCCTCGATCCTCGAATTTCAACATTCGTTCTCTTTTCATTCGGATAGGCCCGAACTACGGCGACCTGAGCTCTTCATAATGGAGGAACGTAGGCAACCGTAAATGGTCCGATCGAAATCACAAACAAATCTCAAAAAAAAATCCGGTCTCATCAAGGATCGTCCCTATACACTTTCCGAGCTTCGATCCTCGATATCGCTGGTTTTCTCCTTGTGATTAATCAAAATATTTGTTCATATCAGATTTAGGAGTTGAATAACCCGAACATTAACAAAGAGTTTTAAGCAAATTTCGAGATCATCATGAATAAGACAAGTTTTCAAGTGTCTCGACAAGTCTTCTTTTCTATATCATAGGAAAATAGAGCCAAACACTGTCTTTCTGTCAGCAGGGGCTTCCATACACTTCTCCACACCTTGTGATGCTTATACTCTCTCAAAAGAGTCAAACCTAAAGCGAGTGTGTATACACAAAATCGGGATTCATTCCCACTTTTCGAAAGATGTGCCCCTGCACGTAAACATTTCTGAGTCTTGTCCATCGGGCCGGTCGACTCAAGATCTCGAAAAGATGGGTGCCTCCTCGGTCACATGACGACTCGTCTACGCAAGATCGCTATGAATTTCTTCACGCTGGGGCTTCGCTAAGCGGTTCTCCTGTGTTCTTCTGTATCACCTCTTCAAGCTGGGGCTTCTATAGTCATCTTTGGGTCCACATTGGGTTCTTCACTACGAGATAGACTCGCCAAGTCGCTTCTTCAAAATCTGGACTTTGCCTACTCAGGATCCGGGGGCTTTGTCAAGATGGTCTTTGGACCCGAATTTTATCAAGAAAGAATTTCACTTCGTAACTTGTTACACGGCAGCCTTCCCGTAGCATCGGAATTCAAGATCGTGGTTTCTCCCGCATTAGCAATTCCATCAAATCATTCTCCGAACACGGCTTCGCCAAAGTCACAAACTCACCCAAATGAAAGAAGCTTCACTCGTATCAACGTGCTCCTAGAGCCTCGTCAACATCGCCTTCAAATGACCAAGAATGAGAGGGAAAATTTCAATCAAGACCCTAGATCCGAATCCAATCTCATCAAAATTGAGGTCCATGTGATACTATTAACAAAACCTCATCAACAACTGCTTTAATCGCGATCGAGGGCGTCACCCCCACTTCGCTCGCCAAAATTGCTCCAAACAGCCTCCAGACACATACATCCCAATGCATCCCCTCTCATCACCATGCATCCTCACAAAAATATCCCAAGGGCTCATGTAGCATGCACAAAACTTGAATCAATAGGAAAATCCTAAGTGATTGAAGATCATAAATCATAATTTCGCCAAAAGCTTAGCAAGTGCATCTTCGAAAGCAAGTAAATGCATCATCTCGCGAACACATGCAAAGGATATTGTCATAATCATTCTCGATTCTATGCATGCATCTCGTCATCATGAATGTCATATATACATCTTCCTCTCTACTAACCAATGCAGGATTCGAACGTGAAAGACCATTTTCCCTTCGCTATTGAGACTTACCCTCAACAAGGAAGATATTTACCAAAGTCCAAAATCAATGGTTTCAACAAAATCGCAAGAAATCAAATGCCCCTTTTCGACAAGAGATGATTCCGGCAAAACATGTGCGAGATCACCTCCAGCTGCCTACAAATCTGCCAGAGACGCCAAGTTCTCAACATACAGCTTCGCCCAGACGCCAAGTTCTCAAATAGCTTCGGTCGGGAGACGCCAAGTTTCAAATACAAGACGGCTGTGGACGCCAAGTTCTCAACATACAGTACGGCCGCAGACGCCAAGTTTCAAATGCAAATTCGGTCGAGACTCCAAGTTCTCAAATACGGCTTTGGCCGAGACGCTGTTTCAAATACAGTTCGGGTCGAGATGCCAAGTTCTCAAACACAATTGCCACGGACGCTGTTCTCAACATACGCATTTATCAGAGACGCTGCTCTCAAATGCAAATCGATCGGTAGATGCCAAGTTCTCAACATACAATACTTAGAGACGCCAAGATCTCAAATACAATACTTGGCCGAGACGCCAAGTTCTCACAAACACCCCCTGGCCGTAGACGCCAAGTTCTCAAACAACCTCCGCTGTCGTGAGACGCCAAGTTCTCAAATGCAAATCGGTCGTAGACGCCAAGTTCTCAAATACAATACGGTCGAGACGCCAAGCTCTCAAACACAATAAGGTCAAAGACGCCAAGTTCTCACAAATAATTCGGCCGAGGCGCCAATTTATCAAATACAATTTGGTCAGGACGCCAAGTTCTCAAAATGCAAATCGGTCGTGATGCCAAGTTCTCAAATGAAAATCGGCCGTAGACACCAAGTTCTCAAAAGCAAGAAGTCCCAATGTGAAGACAATCTCAACAACTTCTACAAGGTTGACGATCACCAAAGGCAAGATGCACTCAACCAAACTCCTCCTTCGTGTCAAAATGCCTCCAAAGACAAAGAATCGCTGCCAAAAACCGTCCCACGAACGGCAACTCCAACAACTCTTCATCAACATCAGCCGTAGCCTCGAATTCTTCCGGCATCTACAAAGCACAAGACAGTATGAAAGCATATCTTAGTCAACTACTTTTCTAAAAGAACATTATCATCAAATCTTAGGCGACTTCCCAAAAATGGGCTCAAACCTCTGGTGACTCCCAAATACCGTCAAACCATCAAAGACCATCCTCCAAGCATTTTCGAACTACGATCGGCTTGATTCCTCTTAAGGATACGTAGGTAGCCTACCATAGGTCCAACCACACCAATACTCTGGCCACCCTTTTCCCGATAGTTCTCGTAAGTTTCCGAATCTTCCCCCTAGCCGAGAACACCTTCAAATAGTCTCCTCAGAACTAAACCTTGACTTAGAATCATACTCCGAACTAGGGTCCCCATTTAGGTTCATACTCCCGAACTAAACCTTGACTTAGAATCATACTCTGAAATAGGTCCCCATTTAGGTTCATACTCCCGAACTAAACTCCAACTTAAGGCTAACAAAATCCCCAAAGAGTTAACTAATCCCGCTTCTTTTCCCATTATCCTCAAGAAGAAAAGTAAGACCGATCCCTTCAAATCAAGGTTCGAGGCACCTAAAACGCCATCATCAAGGTTCGAGGCACCTAAAACGCTATCACTTCGATTTCAACACACAACCCGAGGAAAGCGACAAATCGTAATCATCCCCTAATTCGACAAATCGAAATTATTACCCGGGCGACTTCCCAAAAATAGTCAAACCATGTGGCGATTTCCCAAAATAGTCGATCTCGTGGCGACTTCCCAAAATAGTCGATCATAGGGTGACTCCTCAAAAATAGTCGATCTCGTGGCGACTTCCCAAAATAGTCGATTTTAGGCGACTTCCCTAAAATAGTCAAACCATAGCGACTTCCCAAAAAATAGTCAGATCTTAGGATGACTTCCCAAAAATAGTCAAATCCTTAGGGTGACTTCCCAAAAATAGTCAAAACCTTAGGGCGACTTCCCAAAAATAGTCAAATCATAGGGCGACTTCCCCAAAATAGTCAAACCATAGGCGACTTCCCAAAAATAGTCGATCATAGGGTGACTTCCAAAATAGTCGATTTTAGGGCGATTTCCCCAAAATAGTCAAACCATAGGTGACTTCCCAAAAATAGTCGATCTTAGGGCGACTTCCCAAAAATAGTCAAAACCTTAGCGACTTCCCAAAATAGTCGATCTTAGGGCGACTTCCCAAAAATAGTCATATCATAGGGCGACTTCCCAAAAATAGTCGATCATGTGGCGACTTCCCTAAAATAGTCATTCCACTGGCCAAAGACCCGAACTACGACCGGCTTGATTCCTCTTAAGGATACGTAGGTAGCCTATCGCTAGGTTCGGGCCACTGCACCAAAATGGTCACTCTATCCCTCAACAGAGCAAATATACGACTCTAGCCGCACCAAAATGGTCATCTTCTATCCCCACAGAAGTTTCTTTTCAAAGAAACTAATCGCATAACCGGCTCGCTGTGACATCCTAAAACAATTACCTGTGGTCAAAGACCCGAACTACGACTCTGGCTTGATTCCCACTAGGGATACGTAGGTAGCCTATCGCTAGGTTCACCCACTCGATCACCCGATCATCCCGCCAAAAATGGAGCCTACTCTTGGTCGACGACCCCGCTTCCTTCGAAGCACCGGGTCGCCAGGGCTACCGTAAGTGCTCCAATTTGAGCCGTTAGTATTTTCTTTAGAAAATTAACGAAAGTTTTAACATTTCCAACATTTCTAACAAAACCCTAACCTTTCTAACAAAGCAAGGGTAAAGTGGGCATTGCCATTTAAAGTTAAACCAAGAAAAGAATCTCAAAAAGCAAAAGAAATTGGAAAATACGAATTAGGCAAGTTGAAAAACAAACTGGCCGTAATTTTTGAATAATATTCCTCCTGTCCAAAAGCCAAGATCAGAAAGCGTATGAACAAAGGCACGCTACGAACCCTCCGCGGACATCTATATAAATCACGTAGGGCTATAAATTAAACCCTCCTCTCGCCTACACAACACATTTTACACACGTAATGGCCGTATTTAAGGAATATAGAGAAAACAAGGAATAACCTTAGATTGCCACCATTTTCAACCTTTCCCAATTTCACTTCAAATCCATTCTCATATCACTCTTAAACACTCGTTGTGAAATTGGTGCTCCCCGTTGCAATCAACACAAAGAAAACAACACACCCACACGTACAAGAAAGAAACAATCACACACAAGAACACAAGAGTTGTTTACCCGGCTCATTCACCAACCTCGCGAACTACGTCCGGGCAATTGCCAAGCCAATATGTATTCTAATATGTTTCTACAATGTGTTCTAGGCCGAAATTATGCTTATATAGTTATACAAGGGAAGCCCTAACTCAGCTTTAAGAAGAGATCTAATCAAAATAGGAAACAAAATAAAAGTCTCGCCGCAGATTCGGACCGAGCGCGCCGCCCTCAAGGCCCGCGCGGCCGCCTCAACCCAAGCTTATACACCCTCGTTGGAACCCAGCCAGCGGTCGCCTCCACCACGCAGCGCGCGCCGCTCTCGGCGTAAGATCCCGACGAAGTTTTCCCTTCGATTCATCACCTCCGACTTAGGCTCCTCCTCTTCCTTGTAGTTTAGGATCCAAACCCAACAATCTCCCACCTGAGACTAAACCAACAAACATAAAATCACCCATTAACTCCCACCACGGAGTAAAGACCTTCGAACACATTCCCCTCCATATTGGCTTCGACACTACCTCTCTCTCTCCTCAAGTAATAAGGCGCAGTTGGAAACCAAGCGACGTTTCAACCTCTCCGTGTTAGGATGATTCTTGCCTCCCCAAATCAGCTTCTACCTTGATTTCTCCCCGCAAGTCTAACTTCGCCTCTCTCCCTCCGTACTCCACCTTCCTCGCAATGCCTCCCCTTGAAATCTGACACACCTTGCTTCTTGCATCGACTGTTCTTGGTCCGAAACCGTCATAGGGCCCTCGACATCCACACCACGTTGATCAACTTTGTGTCCTCCCCAACATACCGTTTCTTGATGTCTCCCCTTTCACACCAACAAAGCCGGTTCTTAAGCCTCTTGCTCCCACCGGAACGAAAACGACATTGTGTAGAGTACAACGCCTTCCCCTTAACCCCACGAGCCAACACTCTTAGCCCCTTTGTGACTTCCCAAGACCCACCAATGAAAGAAACACCATACCCTTCACTCGTCAAGTTGTCCCACGTAAATCACCCTTCTCCTCAAATCCGAACGTGCATCACGTCGTGTAGTCAGAAAACAGCCCGTTAGGGTTTCTTCATCATTACATCCCCTTACCTTTCGATCTTCAATGGCCGACCATCACCAAGATAGAGAACCCCAAAATCTCCGGCTTTGTATCGCTTCATTGATTCTCGCATCCCCACTAGCATACGACAAGAAGCTCCGTAATCCAACACCCAATCTTCACCCGACCGCTTCCTCCCCTAGGATTAATACATCACCACCATCATCCACCACGTTAGCACCACCACCTTTTCCGACAAACCATAACCGATGTGCCCTAATTCACCACAATTGTAGCACTTGACCTTTTTCCCTTAGGTCTCCCCTATTTCTCTCCACCCTAAGTGTAGCCCCATCTACTGACGATTCTCTCCCTTTTCTCCTTCCTTGCAACTCCCTCTCAAGGATGAGATCTCTAACCTCCGTATACACCAATGCTATTTTCGACGTACTAATCGTTGTGACAAGAACCTCCCAACTATCGTGCAATGATTTTAGAAGAAAACAAGCTAGCACTTCATCTGAGAAAGTAATATCAACACTTTTCAATTGGTCCACCATACCTTTGAAATTGCCGATATGACTTGCCGCCGCCCTTCCGACATCTTCGCATTCGCAAACCTCTTTATCAAATGCACCTTATTGATATTCGACGGCTTCATACATGTCCGATGGGCCGTTTGTAGCAACTCCACCGTTGTCTTGGCCTCCATAGCTGCTCCTGCAACGCCGTTTGCTAGTGGCACTCCTTACCGCTCCTAACGCCTTTCGATCCAACGTCTCCCCAATCTCCTTGTGACATGTCTTCGCTTCGCTTTCAAGGGTCCAGCCATGAAGATCCTTACAATAAAGGTAGTCTTCAATCCTTGTCTTCCAAAACGTGAAATTCACACCGTTGAATTTCTCGATTGAGTTCTTCATCTTGACTCGCTTCACCAAAATCCCTCAAGAACGCGATTCAAAATTAATCAACTAATGAAAAATTTTGAATCCTCCGAACCAATGCTCACATACCGCTTGTTGTGAAATTGGTGCTCCCCGTAATCAACACAAAGAAAACAACACACCCACACGTACAAGAAAGAAACAATCACACACAAGAACACAAGAGTTGTTTACCGGCTCATTCACCAACTCGTGAACTACGTCCGGGGCAATTGCGAAGCCAATATGTATTCTAATATGTTGCTACAATGTGTTCTAGGCCGAAATTATGCTTATATAGTTATACAAGGAAGCCCTAACTCGGTTTAAGAAGAGATCTAATCAAAATAGGAAACAAAATAAAAGTCTCGCGTAGCATTCGGACCGAGCGCGGCCGCCTCAAGGGCTGCGGCCGCCCTCAAAGCTTATACACCCTCGCCAACCTCCAGCGCTTCGCCTCCACCACGGTGCGCCGCCCTTGATGTAAGATCCCGACGAGTTTTCCCTCTTGATTCATCACCTCCGACTTAGGCTCCTCCTCTTCCTTGTAGTAGCCATTTAGGATCCAAACCCAACAAACACACCAAGCTCAAGCTTAAAACACTACTCAAGAGGAAGATTAAGGAGAAAACATAGAGGACTTAAGTGTTATCTACTTGTTTTCTCTTTGATCAACTCTATCATCAAACCCTAAACACATTCAAGCCTTGAATCCACCCAAACACAACTCCAAAACACCAAATCTTGATACTCCTCAAGTCCAACACCAAATCTTGATAATCCTCAAGTCAAATTCCAAGCCTAGGAAGATAGGGTGTCACCACTGCAAAGCCCTCCTTCTCTAAACCCTAAAATTCCCTTTTAACCTCTTGCTCATCTTGTTCTTCTTATTTTGATTTGCTTTATGTCTAATTTAACTTAAGTCTTGACCTAAGATGGTCATCTTGAAGTTCATCTTCATGAATGACCATCTCAAATGGTCCAAATTTTAAATCTCTAGTTGATTTGTCTCTTTAATTTCATCTCTACAAAATATCCCCTTTCCCTTTGCAAAGGACATGTTTAAACCCCATAAAATTCCCCAAGGATGACTTGAATATGATAACCACTTAACACAAAGTAGTGGAATCAAGTCTAGGGATGAAAATGGGGTGAACATAGATGCAAATCCCCCAAAAATCACATTTTCCCTCAAGAACATCTTGCTGTCCAGTAGCATTGTTCTGAGATCTCAGTCCATTTTCCTATTTTTTGGACATACAGAAACTTGGAATTTGGTGTTGACTACAAAATACTTTTTGTAGCCAACATCTAGATCTTTCCAGACATATTTTTACTTTATTTTTTGCGTGAGTAAAACTCCTTTTTTCAAAAAAGCTTTTAAAGGTCAGTTCATCAGTCTCTGGAAGTCCAGATTTCATATCTGAGATTTCCAGAAGGTTTTAGGTCCTCAAATAATCTCCAAAATGAAAAGTTCTTTTATAGAAACCTTATTTAAGGTGTTTTGAACATTTTTCATTCTCGGACTTTTCCCATATTCTGGAGTTTTCAAGCCCTAAAGTCCATTTCAAAGTCAAGGGTCAACTGCCTTTTTCATTCTGGCAGAATTGGTTTTCAACCTCCAAAAATCTTTTGAGTTCCAAATCTCAACCCAAAAATCATCCAAAAAATCATGGGATCAGTTTAAAGCCTTAAAAAGAGTTCCCAATTTTTACTTTCCTCAGTTTCAACTTATTTTGGCCAAAACACACACACACACACACAACAACAAAATGATTTCAAATGTTTGGAAGACTCGTTTTACGAGGCGTTCCGGTGCACACTAACGTCCTTCCCGGCACGTAACGTGACCTCCCGAACTCGAATCTCTTTGATTCCGGGCATTTTTCAAAGTTTTGGCCCTTAAAATAAAAATGGCGTGGCGACTCCGTTTAATTTCAAAATCGGGTACATCACACAACTCATCGATCAACAGTAGGTTTTGACATCTTCATCTTTGCAGACTCTAGGGCACCCTAGACCCTCTTCTTCACAAGCCACGCTTAATGAGTAGAACACCCTTTCATATCCGTTTGTAGCATTCCTTGGCAGCTTGCTGGTCTCTCTTCACCTTGGATTACACCCCAAGGCGTTGGCATCTTGACACATTGATGGTACGTAGACGGAATTGCTTTCATGTTATGGATCCAAGGCCCGCCCAAGATGACGTTATAAGAAGACGGCAATCGATCATGCAAATCTTTTCCATTGAGTTCATTCCCTCTACATAGATGGGTAACTTGATTTCTCCAATTGTTTGTTTGGTTTCTCAACTAAAACCCACTAGGACTAGGAGAGGAATTCCTCACGACATCTAATACGGGAATCATCATTTCTTCTAAGGTGCTCTTCATGATTAAGTTAATTGAACTACCGTTGCCGATTAAGATGCGCTTCACCTTGCAGTTTACAACCTGTAGAGTGATGACTAGACCGTCATGGTGCGGGTCCAAGACGCCCTCTATTGTCATCATCGAAAATGATTTGCTCTCCCGGCGAGTGATCTGACGCCTAGTCAGAAGTTCCATCTTATCTTCTTTGGAATCTTTAGCATGACGTTTTTCCACGAAATACGTGGTGCCACAAATGTCTAAACCGCCCTGTGATAAAATTGATCACCTTAGTTGCAGGAGGAGGAGAAGATGGAGCGTTGACTACAACCTCCTTTATCTCTGTCCGTCCTTTTCTTTTACCAAGCAAATCTTCGAGGAGCCCTTTTTGAAAGTAAGTAGCTAATTTCTTTTCTCAAGGCGATGCAGCTTGTCGCTGATGTGGCCAAAATCTTCGTGGTAAGCACACCACTTAGACTTGTCTTTCCAAGGTGAAGGTTTGTCACCGCTTTGGCCATCTTTCCTTACTACCCAAGTTGTCCACGGCGCAGGAGTCCCGAAACGTCACCGTAAAACAATAGTCACTAATCTTAGGATAAGTTGTATCATCTTCATCATCATCTTCTTTCTACGATATTAATTTTAGAAGAGTCAGCTTTTAGAGTAGGGTTTTCCCCTATTAGATCGATGATGGGATGAGTCCGCCTTCCTATCAGATTTTCATACGTAGGTGTCTTCTTCGACGCCTTGCCATGAACCATCTCGTCTTCTTCCAACCTCGATGAAACGAATCGGATCTCATCCCCGACTTCTTATAAGCTTCTAGACGGAACATAACCAAATCTTGGTAGAACGGTGATTCTATTTCAGTGCCCATCCCTGAAATGCTTCTCTGGCTGTGGTTGACACATCAATGTGAGGAATGCTTACAGCCTTCCTTGTTGAACATGAACACGTAATCTTTTAGGGTTTCGTCAGTCAGTTGCATAACTCCAGTAAAGATCACTTGTTAATTTCTCAAACACACGATTGCAAGAGAATTGATTAAGAAACATGTTAATTAATTGAGAGTAAGATGAGATAGAATTCATAGTCGATTAGTCACCACATCAAGGCAGGCGATATAAGGTGGACCCAAAGCCTCGCACAAGCACACTTTCTTAAGATGTGGGGAATACCGATGATGTCCATTTTCTCTTAGTACAGGGCTATGTGCTCATGCAGGTCCGTTGTGCCATCATATTGTTTCTATGGGAGGTACTGAATCTCTTAGGGATCTCCACCCGCCTATGGCAGAACAAAATGTGAATCATGATGGTCAAGTTAAAGGGCAAGGTGACTCCTGGAACCTTCATGAGAATATCTTTGATCGGTGCACTTTCCTTGCGAGGGTATTATCTCGCAATGTAAGGTTAGTGGCAACAAATTGATTGAAAGGAGTATTGAACATATTAAAACACCCTCGTTTTCCCCACAGAGGTGGGGTTGCGAAGGTAAAGCATGTTGATAGCGGAGCCGGGTTGGACGTAACAGTGGTGCTTTCTGTCTGAACAGCACTGGCCATGGACATGTTGCCTTGACTGCCCCTTGCACTCGTCCCAGCATCTGAGAAAATATTCCTAGGCTGCAAAGGTGAGGTCTCCGGCATGCTGACTATTGGAATGCTGCGCCCTAAAACCGATAAATCATGTCGTAGTCTGTCGATGTGATTGAAGATCATCTGATTGGTATGTTGCTGCCCATCAATCCGGTTCTTCAACCGCCGCATCATAGCCGCTACGGCGAGTTACCACTTCTTATCGAAATTCCAGAAGCGTCATGGATGAAGATCCTCCCAAGTTGAGCCCCCGGTTTTGAGACGTAACGGTGCTGCATCCAATAGGCGGAAGCATGCCGCACGTCATGGGCAAGCTTGACGTGTTGGTTCTTGCCACCATAATGACGGGGGTAGACATTGTCAAGTAGGATCGCTCATCTTGATTGGAATCTAAAACCAAAGTTTCCACAGACGGCGCCGAATTGTTTTGGACAAATTTCAACAATTAAATTTATCTATCAAGGATGTTTGGGCACAAATGGAATATAGCTCTCAAACCAAGATGAACACGAGGATGTAACGAGGAAAACCTTTGAACAATCGTTCGCAGGAAAAAACCTCGGGAGGCTTTAGGAAAAGCCTACCTATATATATATACCAAAAACGTTTGAATCAGCCCAAATTCATCGACATGTTATATCCTATATAATTGAATAGCCTAAAAACAAAAACAAACGCGTAAACTAAGCTGGGGCTTCACCGGCGTAGCCCATATGGCGTGATAGTAAGTAAGTATTTGTGTTTAGAGAGAGAAATCAATTGACAAAAGTTTAGAGTCAAAATATGTGTTACCAAAATAATATGAATTATGGCTTGTATTTATACGCATATCATTGTATAATCCATGTTGTATATAAATACGAGTGATATAAGGTTATAATGCTAGTGGGATTATAAATGTTCACATTACTTTTTTGAGTATGATTGGATAATATCAATCTGCACATGCGCCTATAGAGGCAAGTTTCCTTGTCATACATGGTCCGGCTCGGCCTACATTTGAGCCGAGGAAGAGAATTGTAAAGATGGTGAAGCCCATTTCCTTGTATTATATGGAGACCTTTCTCGGCCTTGTTGGATGCCTTGCTCGACATATGAGATTTGTGTCTCGTCGGCATTTAGTTTTTCCTCGGGGGCCTCAATCATTATACGCTCACCTATATATAGGTCAAAATAGTGGGAATGAAAAGGAAGCAAGATGGAAGCAAAGGTAGGGGAAAGCCCACTCCCTTTGGTCGTGAATTGAGACTTGTATGGATTATATTTTGGGCCAAATCCATCGGGCCTTGACCGGTCACGGATCCACGTTCGTATTTCCCAATTTATACCGTTCAAGTTGCTCCCCGACTTCCTAGCTCTGGGCTATACCTAGTAGGAAGTGATACTCTATCTCAAGTTAAATGAATACGAACGAGCTATTACGTGTCAGCGAGACGCTTTATTTTCTGCCTAATTCTCCAGGCAATGATGGGCGCATTGAACAAAGTCTGACATTCGCCTTTAGAACCCACTAGTGCATTTAATGCGAAGGAAAGGACAGCGTATTTACCCGGTTTTGACCCATACCCGTTTTCAGAATTTGGGTATATAAGCCTAAACCCACTTCAATTTCAATCTTTTATCACCCTTTGAGTTTGAGAGAGATAACAAGCTTTAAATCGCCGGTTTCTGCTCTTGATTTCTTGTCTCTTTTCCGTTCATTTGTGTTCGATTGGCTCGATTATGTCTGTGTTTCCTTCATCCAACTTCGAATTAAAGGTATAATTTCTTCTCTTCTTTCCAATTTCTGTAATTTTTACTTCGAATTGCTGGGTTTTTGGTGTTGTTGTTCTTGGCGTGTTCTTGAACCGCCATTGTTGGACTTGTTTGAAGCTTTTTTGAACAATTTCTTGAGTGATTTATTGAACCAATCTTGTACCCTTCTCGTTCGTATCCATGGCCCGAACTTGGAGAAGCAACCCAAACGCCTTGTATTGTTACCACACCCAGAATCTTAGGATTTATCAGAGAATCGATGGGTGTGGATGATGTTGAGTTTGAAAGAAATAGGGGAGATCTTGACGAGATACCAATCTCCTAGAACCGACGTCGATTATCCTAGTCGGTTTAGGATTAAACAGCTAGATGTTGAATCTCCAAACATTGTGTTGTTCCATGGTTGGACGGAGATTCTCGACCATATAAACGTCTACTACTTGAAGTCTGACCATTTGGAGCGTCCTCCATTGTTGGGTAAGGATCCCTCCTCGATTTTAGTTTATAGGACGAGGAGGGTATCCCTCCTCGTCATCGTTCCTTCCCGTACACTACAAGAAACAGTAATATTTACGGCGGTTAAAATCCATCGTATATAGTGACCTAGGGGCCGCCAGAATAGTATTTACTACGGGATATATCGCCGTATATTGGGCGGGCGTATAAAGTCGCGACGTATATAGTATTTACAAAGTGGAAATACCGTCAGTATATAGTATGTACGGCGGAAATACAAATACCTGTAGAATGATGTGTTGCCTTTTTCGCGGAAAAATTCGATTTTTGCGTTTCTTTGAAAAACCAAATAAAACCGGAAAAAACGGAGTCGCCACGCCATTTTAATTTTGAAGGGCAAAACTTTGAAAAAAGCCCGAGATCAGAGATTTAGGTTCGGAGGTCATGTTACGCGTCGGGAAGGACGTTAGTGTGCACTCCGACGCGCCTCGTAAAACGAGTCTTCCAAGCTGAAAATCATTTGTGTGTGTGTGTGTGTGTGTTTTGGCCAAAATAAGTTGAAACTGGAAAAAGTAAAAATTGGGATGTCTTTTTAAGACTTTAAACTGATCCCATGATTTTTTGGAGAATTTTTGGTTTGAGATTTGGTACTCAAAAACCTTTTGAAGTTGAGAAGTCACTTCTGCCAGAAGGAAATGGCAGCAGACACCTAATTTTGAAATGGATTCAAGGGTCCTAAAACTTCATAATCTGGATGAACTCAGAGAATGAAAGTTTCTCTAGACTCCTTGAATAAACTTTGTGTGAAAGAAATTTCCATTTTGGAGAAGATTTGAGGGGTCAAAACCTTCTGGAAACCTCAGATATGAGATCTGGATTCCCAGAAGCTGATGAACTAGCCTCTGAAAGAAAAATTGAAAAGAGGAGTTTTACTCACCCAAAAAAATAAGGTAAAAATATGTCTGGAAAGCTCTGATGTTGGCTACAAAAAGTGTTTTGTAGTCAACACCAAATTCCAAGTTCATCTGTGTCCAAAAATTAATACCATGGACTGAGGTCTGAGAAAATTGCTACTGGACAGCAACTTCTCAAGAAAGAAAATATGATTTTAAGGGGGGTTTTGCATCCATGCTTGTCCCCATTTCCCTAGGTTTTGGTTAGTGATCACTAGACATTGTAGTGGTGAATCAACTATACCAAACCATCCTTGGGGTACATTAGGACTAAGCATTTCATTTGCTTGGGGAGGGGGATTTTACCCTTTGAAATCAAGATTTAGTGCTTGAAAATGGTTTTTTAGGGTTTTGAAAGTGCATTTTTGCAAGTAAGAAAGAAAAGCTTTGAAAATAATGTTGATCTTTGTAGAAGATCATCCATGGAGATGGTCTTCCATGGTGATCTTCTTAGATCTAGAGAAAGAAGATGAAAGAACTACATTTTGTAGTTTGAAGATGCATGCATGGATGAGATTTAGGGTTAGGAAGAAGAGGGTTTACCAATCTTCCTTGTGTTCTTGAGTGTTTGGCTTGAGTGTATGAGTGTTTAGGGCTTGAATATGAGAGTGAGTGGATGAGTATGAGTTGGGAAAGATTGGAGAGAAAAAGGTGACAATTCTTGAGAATTCTCACTGTTTTCTCTCTATATTTCGCCAGAGGTTCGTTGCATTTGTGTTCTTCCTCTTTATTTTTGTGACTGGAGGGCTCAATTTATAGCCCTCTGAAAATTACATACTTGTCCGCGCGGATAGGATCAGCAACTGTGCACTCGTTCATTAAATGCGGCTTCACTTTGGACAAGAAGAATAATCTTTTTCAAAATTCAAATTGACCAAATTAGCTTTTATTTCCAAAGATTGCTATATTTGGTTTTCTTCATTTGTTTTTCTTTTTTGAGATTCTTTTTAAGGTTTAACCTTAAATAACAATGCCCATTTTACCCTCACTTTGTTAGGAAAGTTAGGATTGTTAGGAATGTTAGTAATTGTTATAACTTTCGTTAATTTTATAACGAAAATTCTAACAAGCTCAAATTGGAGCACTTACAAGAGCCCCTCGGCGACGGCGCTTTCGAAGGAAGCTGGGTCGTCGATAAGAGTAAGGCTCCATATTTCAAGTGTGATGATCGAGTGATCGGGTGGCCGAACCTAGCGATAGGCTACCTACGTATCCCGAATGGGAATCAAGCTGCCGTAGTTCTGCCTTCGACCCTGGAGATGATGGCGCTTTAGGTGCCTCGAACCCGATGAGCGAGTTCTGCAATGTTGCCGGAGAGAAACTCGCCGGGATAAGAGATGACCATTTTTGGTCTCGATGGCTATCCGCCCGCCGGGGATAGGAATGACCATTTTCGGCCTGACGTATCCGCCCGGGCCTGGGATAGGAATGACCATTTTCGGTCTCTCGCCGGGGATGATTGCGATTTATCGCTTTCTAGTGATAGCGTCTTAGGTGCCTCGAACTCAAGATGACGTTTTAGGTGCCTCGAACCTTGGAGATGGCGTTTTAGGTGCCTCGAACCTTCAAGATGGCGTTTAGGTGCCTCGAACCTCGAAGATGGCGCTTTTAGGTGCCTCTCGAACCTTGAAGATGGCTTTTAGGCGCCTGACCTGACGATGATGGCTTTTTAGGCGCCTGACCTTAATTTGAAATGGCCTTTCTAAGTGGACTTTGTCTCGCCGCCGAAGGAGAGGGCGACCGCTTTGGTCGGGGCCGGACCTAATGATAGGCTACCTACGTATCCCTAAATGGGAATCAAGCCCTTTCGTAGTTCGAGTACTACTCGAGATTCCGCTGCTTTTGGGATTCCGTTAACTTTGTCGATTTCGTTAGCCTCAGCAGGGAAAATCGAGACGTATTCGCCTGGGAAATCGGCCTTACGTTTCGATCAGCCTGGGCAATTTTGATGAAAGATATGGGATCTCGTTATCTTTCTCAGGCACTCTGGCCTTACGTTTACCGCCGGGTAATTTTGATGAAAGATACGGGATCTCGTTATCTTTCTGGGCACCTGGCCTTACGCTTGATCGCCGTGGTAATTTTGATGAAAGATACGGATCCGTTATCTTTCTGGGGCACTCCGGCCTTACGCTTCGATCACGCCGGGTAATTTTGATGAAAGATACCGGATCTCGTTATCTTTCTGGCACTTGGCCTTACGCTTTATCGCCGGGTAATTTTGATGAAAGATACTGATCTCGTTATCTTTCTGGCACTCTGGCCTTACGTTTTACCGCTGGGGTAATTTTGATGAAAGATACGGATCTCGTTATCTTTCTCGTGGCACTCGGCCTTACGCTTGATCGCCGGTAATTTTGATGAAAGATACGGATCTCGTTATCTTTCTCGGGCACTCGGTCTTACGCTCGATCGCCGGTAATTTTGATGAAAGATACGGGATCCGTTATCTTTCTCAGGCACTGGCCTTACGTTTGATCGCCGGTAATTTTGATGAAAGATACGGGATCTCGTTATCTTTCTCGTGGCACTCGGTCTTACGTTTGATCGCCGGATAATTTTGATGAAAGATACTGGATCTCGTTATCTTTCTGGCACTCGGCCTTACGCTTGATCGCCGGTAATTTTGATGAAAGATACGGATCTCGTTATCTTTCTCGGGAGATCGGCCTTACGCTTGATCGCCGGGGTAATTTTGATGAAAGATACGGATCTCGTTATCTTTCTCGGGCACCTTGCCTTACGCTTTGATCGCCGGTAATTTTGATGAAAGATACCTGATCTCGTTATCTTTCTCTGGCACCTTGGTCTTACGCTTCGATCGCCTGGGTAATTTTGATGAAAGATACGGGATCTCGTTATCTTTCTCGGGCACTCGGCCTTACGTTTGACCGCCGGGGTAATTTTTGATGAAAGATACGGATCTCGTTATCTTTCTGTGGCACCTCGGCCTTACGCTTCGATCACGGTAATTTTGATGAAAGATACTGATCTCGTTATCTTTCTCGGGCACTCGGTCTTACGCTTTGACTCGCTGGTAATTTTGATGAAAGATACGCGATCTCGTTATCTTTCTCTGTGGGCACTCGGTCTTACGTTTGATCCACGGGGTAATTTTGATGAAAGATACGGATCTCGTTATCTTTCTCGGGGCACTCGGCCTTACGCTTTGATCGCCGGGATAATTTTGATGAAAGATACGGATCTCGTTATCTTTCTCGTGGCACTCGGTCTTACGTTTGATCACCGGGGGTAATTTTCTTGACAAGGGGCCGACTTTGGTTAACTTTGGTTAACTTTGTCAAGTTGGGACCGAATTGCGTAGTCCCTGAAATTTTAAGGGGCAAAAGGGTCATTTTGACCCTTGCAATCCTATCCGCGCGGATAGGGATGGAAAGTCGTGGGTATTAATGGGGCCAACGCCCTTCTTCTTCCCCATTCAATTTTTTGAACACAGACGAGAGAGGGAGAGAGCAGAGCCGCCATTGTTGGCCTAGGAGCTTCAAAATTCGTCCGATTTCTTCGATTTTTTGAGCAATGGAACACGGGGAAGGCGCTTTTCAAGGCCAAGGACGTGGTCCCATAGCGGAGAGGCGATTGGAGCTCGTCCGGATGAGGAGGCATTACAATCTTTCGCAATCGGTCGAGGAGGAGCATTACCCCGATGCTTGGCAACATTGGGCTTTGATCCGCATCTCCGAACGGTATACTTCGAATCCTCTTGATCCTCTTGTCGATTTCTTGCTTGAAATTTTTGGGTGATTTTTGAATTTTTTTTTTTTTGAATATTGAATATTGATATTGATGATATGCAATGTTGCAATGAATTTGTGAGTGTCCCAAAAATGTGCATTTTGCTTGGGAAAAGAATTGGCATTTTTGCCACATTTTTTTTTTAATTCGAAAATTGCATGTGAAAATTCGAAGAATTGTGATTTTTTTTTTTTTTTTTGAAATTGAATATTGCATGTTCTTGATGATGATTTTTTTTTTGAAATTGAATTTTGATATTGGTGAATGATGATGCAATGCATGCATTTTGTTTGGAAAGAATGGGCATTTTGCCAATATGAGATGTATGTATGTTTAGGATTTTTTTTTTTTGAAAAGTGGGACGGATTTTTCCTCCCGTTGCATGTAAGATGGATGATATGCATGTATGCATTTTTTTTGAAAATGGGACGGAGTTTTTACTTCCGTAGGAATGCATCTTTTTTTTTTTGATGAATGCATTGGGACTTGCTGAAAATTGTTTTCTTTCATGCGAGAAAAATGGGGCTATGCTCATTGTATGCTGTTATGCTGTCGAAATTTTTTTTTTTTAATGTAAATGCAAAGGCAATCTTTTGACATTTTCTCTCTTTTTTTTTTTTAGGGCGGAAACCGTTTTGTGACGGAGCAACTGAACAAGATGAAGACTCGAGGATCGGTGGAGTCTCGTGATTGACTTGTGGGACGGCTTCCGAATGCGGGCCGAGGAGCTTTGCCGAGTCCGAGACAGATCGTTGTCGAGACGGGGCTCGGGAGTTTGTCGAGTGCTTGAGGGGACCGGTCAAGTTCCCTAAGAGCAAGGGCTTCGATGTTTGCTCAAGCGCAAAGACGGTGGGATGCGACCCACACATTCCACTTCTTCGGGGCGAGGCGACCGTTACGCCTTCCGACTATGCCGCGATCACGGTCCTGTCTCTTCAATGGACGCAAAGATTGAGTGGAGAGATGGCTACAGCGATGCCGATCTCGTTGTGCTCTTCTTGGATTTTCCCCTATTCCCAAAAAGGGGATGGGGATGGAGTATGCCGTGGTCTACGGCAAGATCGTGGAGACCATCGCGAGTTACGAGGCCGGGGAGGATAGGTTTAGCGCCGAGCGCATTGCTAGGTCCTTCCCTGTGGTTTACTTTCTCGAGCACGCCTTTGGTCATGCCGAGGGGACGGCGGTCTTTGCCTTGCCGAGGTCCTTGGAGGACATGGAGACGGCTGAGATATTTCCCGGGAGGCCGGCCGGGCCGAGCCGTATTTCGCTTGATAGATACAAATGAAGGTCCGTGAGCTCCCGTACCGCTTTCGAGTTTGCTCGAGGTATAAGCTCTCTTTTTGCTTTCCCTCTTTCCTTTGAGCACGCACTTTTATTTGCACCGGATTGATTGGATTTTTACCTTTCGCAGTATGGGCGTTGGAGTTTTTCCACGTCACGGCGCGGAGGCACACTCGAGGCGTACGTCTGGCGTATCCGGCCATGCAGCCTTGGTCCAAGCCTGCCCGGGAAAAGATAAGCTCCAGGGGGCGTACGACTCTCGTGTACGCGGATTGCCTTCCTTTCGACTGAGGCCGAGACAGATGAGGGGATGATATTCTTCCCCGGGATCGCTTGAGGTAGCGCACCGAAGGGCGCCGAGATCCGGGACAAGGCAATGGAGGATTTTGAGGGGCCCTCGACTTGCGACGCCTACTATCTCGGGGAGAGAGGGTGACGCGCCGCATGGCGTGAACTCGCCTGAGGACACCGGTGGAGCTCTCCCGCCGATATGATGCACTCCGAGCGATCGGTCCGTGACTGGGATGATTACCGAAAGCAGCCAAGACTTCTGGACTTCGTGGCGATCGAGCCATATGCGACGTTCGTCTTGAGGAGGCCGAGGATGCCTCGTTTTGGAGAGAGGGAGGGGCTTGGGATCCCGCGGTACCCTCTGACGGATTTTTCTTACATCCAGGATGGGGTCCGATTGAGGGTGCAGATCCCTCACCCGAGCGGCTTCCACGAGCTTTCCGCCTCGTCCGGTATTGAAGGTATGGCTTCACCTTTTCCCCTTCTTTTCTTTCTTTTGTTTCATCATCTCTAGCATCACTTCTCTTTTTTTTTTTTTTGACGCTTTGCTTTTGTGCAGCTTTTCTGAGGTGGTCGTCGAGACACCGACGAAGCAAGTGATCGGAGCCAAGAGGTTCATACGGAGGATGGTTGCTTGCGGGCACCTCGTGCTAGGGCGAGGAGACCACGGCCGCACTGTCCGACGGAGGCTTCTCCTATTCCCTGAGATTTCTTCCGAGACCCCTCTTTCTCCTCTCATTGATCACCGCGCGGCACCGCTCTTCGGATCACGTCATTCTTGGGATCCGCACGGCAGTGGACACGCCTCGGCGGCATGGTGGGTCGTCTCCGTATGTTCAGAGTCTGACGCCTTCACCTTCGGATTCGATTTCTTCAGTGGATCCGGGTTTACCCTATCGTAGTGTGCCGCTTGGTCCCGACGAGCCTCTTTCTCGGAGATGAGGACGATTCTCGAGCCCGAGACTTTCAGTGGCTCCCGACGAGGCGGGCCCGAGTCGCAAGAGGGGCCGGGGAGACATCGGGTGGCCGGAGACTCCGATTGATTTTTTTATTTTTTTTTTGAGATTTAGATTTGTACAGATCATGCACATTTTTTTTTTTTGGATGTAATAATTTAGGATTTTATTTATGTTTGTTTGTTGTTTTTTTTTTGTACACTCTCTTTTTTTTTTTGGAATGTAATAATTTAGGATTTTATTTTATGAATGCAATGCAATATGAATGCAAAGTGTTGCATGAGCCTTGGTTTTTTTTTTTTTGCAAGGGTGTTTGGTATATGGACCGGTTTGGGAGGGTTTTTGCACAAGTTTCGAGCAACCGGACGGAATATTCCTTTTGGTGTAGCAGCTGGATCAAGCAGTGCATTTTTCTCGATGGGGAGCAAACGTATCCGCGCGGATGGGGACAAAGATCTCGACACCGTCCTTTGATTTTGCTTTAAATCCGGCTTTGCTTTATTTCAAATTCAAATATCTTCTTCAACCTCCAAACCCAAACAGCCATTTTCGGGAGGAAGAGAGAAAAACCATGGAAAGCCTTAGAAAGCTCCCTCAAAATTGTCCCAAGAGTCCCAAATGTCATTTTTCAACAAGTTCAAGGATTGGTCCAGTGGAAATTATGCATGAGAGAAGGTCTTTCTTTGAAGAACGGTACAAGGTACGATGCTTGTGGTCTCTCAAAGAATTGGTTCCGGATTATGACCTCTTAAGGGCTTCTTCTTCAAGTTGGGATACTAAGGCATGTCTTTGCCTTTCCTTCAACGAGATTGTTCCGACTGTGGAAGAATTTCGGGCCTTGCTTGGAGGTCCTGAGGTGGGAGGAGATAGCAATTCCTTTGTCCGAGGAGCTTCTTTTGTTGACAAGTTGTGCAACCTTCTTCATCTTTCCCTGAGGAAGCACGAGGCATGATCCGCGGTCCCGACCATTTTGATATTTCCTGGTCTTCCCGACAGATTTAGGGGCTTAGGCTTGGTGGATGACGCCTATTGGGATGCCTTTG
Organism: Adenophora triphylla var. japonica; assembly: GCA_022495995.1. Classification (NCBI taxonomy): domain Eukaryota; kingdom Viridiplantae; phylum Streptophyta; class Magnoliopsida; order Asterales; family Campanulaceae; genus Adenophora; species Adenophora triphylla. The sequence goes on from JAFEMH010000230.1 coordinate 281,806, forward strand.
CACTTTGCATGTTCGGCACTTTGTTCATGGTCTATTCCTTCGGGATTTGCCATCGAGCTCTCGCTGGATGTCAGCTGTTTCACCGCCGCTCGGGCGAGATGTCGTTCCTTTGATTCTTGGGGAGACTTTTCATGCTCTCGATGATTAGCTACCGGACGGCGGTACATGCACGGGGCAGCCCGCTTTCGACCCCGTGGCCGATGGAGCGTTCTGGGGGTTCTTTCGGGAAACCTCTCGATATGATCGTGCCTCGACTTTTGCCAGGAGAGGTGTCGATGTAGATTTTGATGATCGTGGCTCGTGGGAGCGTTGATGGCGGGTCGCCAGATCAAGATATCGATGGTTGGTGCCTCATCAAGTGTGGAGACTCGCAGAGTGCTTCAGACGGGTCCCATGTGGTTATGCTTCCGGCTTTCTCACCCAGCTTTCTACATTCCGCCTGGGTCCCGAGACAAGCTTTGGCTTGGAGCAGTTCCTTTCGAGGGTTTTGATGATATAGCTACCGTGGTGGTGGCTCCTGCTTCCATGGATGATCCCCTTGTTTCCATTTCTTTCCCGAGTATGGAGGTACGATGCCTTTCCTCCTGGTCATTCTCAGCGTCCGAGACCTGTTCCCGACCACTGTACCTGGATTGGTACGAGGGGCATCTCGGGAGAGACTCAGATGGCTATTTTGAGACTGGCGTGAGGCCATCAGAGGTGCGGAGGACCGATCAAGCTTCGAGAGGAGGAGGGCCGAGGCGAGGGCCAACCTCATGACAGTGAGCGGAGACGCCGTGACCGACTATGAGGCTTACGTCAAGAGACAAGGAGAGGAGGGCTCCTATGTTACCGCCTAGGTTACAGTGAGATTGAGGGATGACGCTGGGCTACTAAGGCCCCGACAGAGGCCGGGTTTGATAGACCCTGCTCCTATACCGCAGCTTGGTAGGAGGAATACCGACATTTTTCCGGCTCGTAAGAGAAAGACTCTGAGGGGGAAGAAGAAGGGAGAGGCCAAGACGAGTGGCTTGGAGCGACTCCGAGGTTTCCAAGTATCCCTTTCTTGCCATGACGTACACATTAGTTTGATTATGTATCTTAGTTTTCCTTTTAGCAAAGTTGCCGCTTGTAGGAATGAATCGGGCTTAGACTCATCAAAGAGCTTTTAACTTGTAATGAATATTTGAATTGCTTTAGAGTTTTTCGAGACGCTTTCATGGTCCGAATCAATTGTATTGATGCCAAAGTATGGCTTTTATTTGTGCTTTAGACCGAACCGTTTCCGCCGCCACGTTCCCCTCATTTTGAGGAGCTCAGTCTTCGTAGTTCAAACTCGGTGAACTCTTTTTTGTTTTTTTTTTTGTTTGTTTTTTTTTTTTTTTTGGTGCAACCTCGTTTTTTACCTAGGCCGCCCTTTTCGGTTTCTAACCTAGTTGGGTATTACTCTTTAGCACTCTTTTTTTTTTGTTTTTGTTTTTTTTTTTTTGTTGTTTGTTTTTTGTTTTTGGTGCAACCCTGTTTTTTACCTAGGCCGCCCTTTTCGGGTTTCTAACCTAGTCAGTATTACTCTTTTAGCACTCTTTTTTTGTTTTTGTTTTTTTTTGTTGTTTGTTTTTTTTTGGTGCAACCTCGTTTTTTACCTAGGCCGCCCTTTTCGGTTTCTAACCTAGTTGGGTATTACTCTTTTAGCACTCTTTTTTTTTTTTTTTGTTGTTTTTTTTGTTTTTTTTTTTTTTTTTTTTTTTTTTTTTACCTAGGCCGCCTTTTTTTTCTAACCTAGTTGTTAGCACTCTTTTTTTTTGTGTTTTTTTACGCGTAGTATCTGCAGCCTTGTCACCATTCACCGGGTGTACAAAGGGATTCCCGTCGAGGTCCGCAAGTTGCATGGCTCCTCCGGAGAAGATCTTCTGACGACATATGGCCCGACCCATACAGTCTCCCATTTGCCGAGAGGGTTGATACGGATCGGGGCTTTTCTTTAGAACGAGATCACCTTCTCGGATCTCCCGATGCTTTACTTTCTTGTCGAAGGCTCGCCATTCTTCCTTGGTAGGCCCGGATGTGTTCCATGGCCTTCGCCTGCGTTCGTCTAGTAGGGCCAATTCGTCATGGCGACTGGAGCCATTCGACCTCGTTGATTTGGCTTTCCAAAGCAAGATACCGAGCGAGGGTATTTCCACTGATTGGGAGTACCGGCTTCCATTCCGTATGTGAGGGCAAAAGGTGTTTCCCGCTTGCCGTTCGACCGATGTTCTCAGAGCCCCAGAGTGCCAGTGTAACTTCTCGGGCCAATCTCTACCTTGGACACCATTTTCCTGATGATATTTTCCGTAGTCTTGTTTGCCGCTTCGACGGCTCCGCTGGTTTGGGGCCCGTAGGGTGATGACTTCAGACGGGTTATTCGAATTCCGCCAAAGAATCACATTCCCCTTCGAAGTGGGATCCATTATCTCGAAATGATTTCTACCGGCAACCCGTATCGGCACATGATGTTTTCTTTGATGAAGAGGGCGACTTTCTTTGAATTGAGGATTTTGTAGGACTCGCTTCAACCCACTTGGTGAAATAATCCACGGCTACCAGGATCGAACTCGTGGCCGCATATCGCTCGATGGTGTGATTTTGCCTATGACATCAATTCCCCAAGTGACGAATGGCCAAGGGGTTGTCATGCAAGATAACTCGCAGGAGGCAAGTGATTAAGATTTGAGTATCGCCGACATTTGTCGCAGCCTTTGACAAACCGGATGCGCTGCCTACGGTGATCCAAAATACCCCATTCTCGCATGATTTGCATCGTAGCTCGAGCATTCATGTGAGGGCCGCAGTACCACCACATGTATTTCTTTCTTTCATGAGTTCGGTAGCCTCTTGTTTGCCGATACATCGCAGAGGGGGCCTTGATAACGCTTTTTGTATAACATGTTTCCCAAAAGGACATAATGGGAGGCGCAGCCGCTTCAGTGGCCGAGAGACTTTTTGCTTTGATTCCTTCTTTATATTCCCCATCTTCGTTTTTGAAAGAGGCCTCGCCATCCTTCGTGCAATCCGGTAAATCTGAAAGCGTGTACCAGGATCATTGATCGCCGCTTCCGCTTCAATTTCGAAGCAATAGGCGGGGTTTTCTCTTCTCCCGACTACGAATGGTTTAACGAGACTTTCCTTCGGGTATTTCGACAAGAGAGGCTAGTGTAGCCGTGGAGCATCTCGCGAACCCTGCTTTCGGTCTCTTGGCGTGTAATGAAAGCTGATTTCTTTGAATTGAGTTACTAACTCTTCCATGTAAGCATGATACTTCGCAAACCCGGATCCACGGTCTTCCATTTGTTAGAGACCCGATTGATGATGAGGGCGAGTCACCGTACACCTCCAATTCCTTGATATTTCTTTCAAGGGCGGCTTCCAACCCGGCTATGCAAGCTTCATATTCGGCGGCGTTGTTGGTGACTTCAAAGTTCGGCCTTGCTGCTATGGGGTGTGTTCGTCGGTAGGATCGACTGTAAGCATTCCTATCCCGTTCCCCCTTTTGTTTGACGCCCGTCGAAGAAGAGTTGCCAGCGATTTTCTCCTTCTAGAGCGAAAGATTCCATCATCGGGAAATTGAGGTTCGGAGTCCTCGGGACTCATCACTTGGGAAATCGGCCGGATGTTACGCCATTATGCGTCCTTTTTATGGATTTCCTTGAAACATAAGCGATGTCATATTCGGCCAAAAAGAACGACCATTTTGCCAATCTCATGGAGATGGAAGGCTTGTCGAACGAGATATTTGATGGGGTCTATCCTTGAAACAAGATGTATCGGGTGAGGCGCATGTAGTGTTTCAATTTTCCCACTACCCGCACTAAACCTCGCGCAAGTCTTCTCGCAAGCGAGTAATTGAGTTCGCTTCCTTGGAGCTTTACGCTTACGAAATAGATGGCGTTTTCGACTTTGGAATCTTTTTTCTCTTGAGCTAGCATAGCCCCAATTCTTTGTATCCGTGACAGTTAGATATAGCAAGAGTGGCTTTTGCCGATGTGGTGGGCGGAGAATCGGGATTCACAAGGTATGCCTTAACTGTTCAAAGGCAAGGCGGACATTAAGGGTCCATTACGTGTAGGCATTCTTTTCATCAACTTGAAGATTGGCTCACGAGATCGAGGTCAGTGATTTACAAAGCGGCTTATGTATTGCAGTCTTCCCATGAAGGATTTCACTTACATCGGTGTCGAAGTGGTGGCTTCATTTCAACTATCGCCTTGATTTTACGGGGATCTACTTCGATTCCCCGTTCACGTCACCATATATCCTAGTACCTTGCCTCGTCTTACACCGAAGGTGCACTTGGCCGGATTCGGTCTCATCTTTGTGGTCTCGGAGGCGGCGAAGAATTTTCTCAAATCAACAAAGTCTTGGCCATCGATCCTACGGAATGTATTATCATGTCGTCCCACATAGACCTCAATTTCTTTGTGGATCATGTCATGGAACAGCCATGGCCGCCCTGTACGTAGCCCCGGCATTCTTTAGTCCGAATGGCATGGCCCAGTGTAGCAAAGTATGTGCCCCCAAGGGGTTGTGAAAGGCTGTTTTGGCTTGATCTTCTTACGCCATTTTGATTTGGTTGTGGCCAGGCAAAACCATCGACGAAAGATTTGACTTCGTGGTTGGCCGTGGAATCTACCAAAATGTCGATGTTTGCGCGGAAATCGTCTTTTGGGTGGCTTTGTTCAAGTCTACGAAGTCTACGCGGCATCGGATCTTTCCGTTGGCCTTAGTCACCGTCACTATGTTGGACGGCCATGTTGGGTATTCAACGACCCCGGGATGAACCACCGCCCGAGCATCTTTTCTATTTCCTCTTTCACTTGTAAGGACCATTCGGGCTTAATTCTTCTTAGCTTACCTTTGCGGCTTGACTTACGGGTCGAGCGGTATTCGGTGCTCAACTATGGAAGGATCGAGGCCTGGCATATCTTTATAGGACCATGCGAACACGTCCACGAATTCTTTTAGCGGCTCGATTAGGGCAACCCTTTCGGTCCCTTCGAAGAAACTACCAATCTGCGTCTCTTTAGGCTCTTCCGTAGTTCCCAAATTCACACTTGTCAAAATCTCTTCGGCGGCTTGGGCTCGATTTTCCTCTTCCTCAGGACAACCCGCTTTAAAGATTTCTTTGATATATTGTTCATTTAATGTGTCTGCCTCTTCATCTAGTGAATCGTTATTAACTGTTTTTAGATTATTAGTTAATTCATCATTAGTTAAAGTGGCAATTAAGGGATACTCGTAAAGGTTCATCATTTCATTGAAGACGAAGGGGAATACAACGTTGGCTACGGACTCATAGTCTTCGGGCGTGAGGCCATCGGACGACTCGAGAGACTCGAACTCAACAATGAGAGACTCGGAGGACTTTACAAACGTTGACACGAAAGGACGGGGGACCAATCCAAGCTTGGTGATCATTTCCTCCTTGGTCGCGGACGGGCTGAGAGAGTTTCCCAATTCTTTAGCGGCATCGCTGTTGGTGGCTTCACAACTCGGGAAAGGCATGGTCTCTGTGCTCCCTCTTCGATCGTTGCTATCATCTCTTTGTGAACCGAGAATCAAGCTGTGTTTGGCATCGAGAAGCGAGCATGTGGATGTAGGGATCTTCCTCAGTGCAGGGACTTCCGTTTCGTCACAATCGATCGCTCAATCCCGGATGTAAGGACGCATTGCGTCTCGGTGACGCTAGAAAAATCTCATGTCCCATACTCGAGCGGAAAGGCTTGGCGGGTAGTTCGGCAAGGAGGACGTCCCACACGACGTTCATAGATTCGGCCGAGTGCGTCGGTGTTTGCGGACTTTTATCATGAAAATCTCCTCGCCGGCGAGGCCCAAGAATGGGTTTGCGAGAATGCGACAAATACGTGATTGAGGACCGGGGACTTGTGTGCACAGTATCATGGCGGTGTTCGGCATTTCCTTCCGGTACGCCTCCAAGTGTTGGAAATAGCAATTGAATTTGATGAATCGAACTTCTTCGGGTCAGCTCGCTTGAGTGTGTCGACATAGTTGGCATTCTTTGGATTCCAAGGATGCTTTGGCGAGACTTGTCTCTTGAAGGATGTAGCCCGGTGTTTGGCTGTGGCGTTCTTGGCTATTGTTTCGGCTTCGTTCCCTATGAGGAAGCTGTCACCCCTTATGACTTCAAGGTCTCCTGCCGGTTGATGAATTTGACGCATTGGTGGAGAGTGGAGGCTATGGCTTTCATGTGATGCAGGCAAGGGCGCCACTAGTAGAGTTTGTGAACTCGGAGGGGATATCCATTACATGGAACTTTGCGGGCACCATTTGGGTTTCGTACCGAGTTCGAGTCACTTGTCCCCGAGAATGGGGACGAGACGAACCGTCGTAGGCTTTGACGGTCGGGTAGATGGGATCACGCGCCTTTCATTTATGCGGAGGGCCCTCGTCATCTTTGAGGAAGGACATTTACCGATGATCCATTGTCCACTAATACCCCGGGGAGTGACATGGTGTTGAGCCGAATAGTGATGTACAAAGCTTCATTGTGTTGGGAGACATCTCTTGGCAAATCTTCATCGCGAGAAGGTGATCATACTCCCATATAGGTGAGGATCATAGATTTGGTCCTTGTCTCGGGATGGAGAGTCATCAAGCCGGTCACTTCGTGCCTTTTTCTTGCGAGGCGAGTCTTTGCCGAAGCCCACGGAGTTATACTTGATGCCTTTTGTGGCGGTTGCCATCTCCAGTCAACATGTTGATTGAGTGGGAGCGCCCAGGCTAGCGTCGGTTTTTCTTCATCGGTGTATACTCGGGAGGCTGGACAAAGCCGAACCTTGGGCGACCCGAGGGGTTGGACTTACGTTACTGCAGTACTGCGGTATCCGAAGGTCTCAATTCCGTCGTTGGCAAAGCTTTTACGCTCTTTTATCCCTTTTTGCTTTGGGGAAGGCGGCGGAGTAGAGTACATAATAATCAAATCCCCGAGATGGCTCCCGAGCGTTCCCAGCTTGTTATCACCGGCCTCGAATCTCTCCTTCAATTTTCTTTGGGAGGAAATTTTCTTTTCTTAGGAGGACGGTCCTCGTGTATCCAATCCCGATAGTCCCTTTCAAGGCAATCGGGACAGTCACAAATATCCCACCAAATGTGTTCTACGGGTGGTGGCGGATTTGGGACCTCGGGTTGGCGGTCTTTGGAAGGACTTTGAGTGGAAGGCCGGTCAGGGGATCTGGCTGCTGGGCTCGTGCAGTAGCGAGTGATTGGACTCCGCCGGATAATGAGAGATATTGAGGTCCCGGGGAACGGGCATATGTTTGTCCTTCAAGGTAGCCCGGTCGGTTGGGATATTGTTAAGGTCCCAAAGTGGCGTGTGGCCTCTTCAATCCGGGCACAACATGCACCGTTTGGCGTTCTTCGGGGATTTGATGGCTGACCATATTTCTTCGACTGTTCCACGATTTTCATCACTCAGGCTGATATTTGTGGGATCATCATTTTGAGAGGGGACCAGCGACGGTATACCGAACTCTTTCGTCCACTGCTGTTTGGGGGCCGGTTGCCACAGTAAGTCGGCGGGCGGGAGTCCGGCGGTGGAAACATAGGAATCTTGAGGTAGCCTCTTGATGTATCAGGACTATTAAGAAGAGGAGGAGAACCCTCTTCTGTCTTTGCGGTAAAGGTGCCATCGGAATTGAGAGCGATAGTCGAGCCATGACTTGCGACTACCCCCGAGTAGGTCATCAATTTGAGCCTCATGTCGAAGTCTCATTTGTTCTACCAACTGGATCCAATGCTTGTGCATGTCGAGGGATTTTGGAGGACGGAGCAACGTTATCCCCTATCATTACCGGGCGATGCGAGACATTACGAAACCCGGAGTTGGAATAAACGGCAAAGGCGATGACGCGCTTGACTCTTCCCAACTGATCAAACGGTGACCCGGTGCCCGAAACCAAGCTTTGTGCGGAGGCTGCGGAAAGGACACGAAGGTTCGATGCAGGAATGGAAGGAGGGTAGGTGTTTGGGCTTTAGGCTCATGCAACATGCGGTTATTTGTTCACGTTTACTTAAAACACGTTTTATTAACCTAATCGGTTGGAAAAGATTGCTCTTCTTTTCGCAAACTACTCTGATTCTGGATCGGTGGGCCCCGTCACTACGTCTATAAGCCCCTCGTATTCCACTGTATTTCGACCTCCCGGGGTGGGACAGGCCCGGGCGAGGGTCCTATAGGGCAAGCGGGTCCCACCGGCCAGAAAGAAAAATGATCCTAGAAGTCGGCGGGTAATCGAGTCTTAACGAGCATTCGATGTAAATTACGGACAAAGGCGACGTTAAAGTCAAGATCGTGTCCAGGGCTCGACAAAAAGTCGGCATGATTTGGGCCCTGATAAATGTCCGCTATTGATCTTGACTTGTCGTCGGTTAAGCCGTAATTAGGCATGGAATAACCGTTAATCCTTGATGACTCGGTGTCAATCTTTGGGAGTCGGTGTATAATTTGTGCCGATCGAGCCGAAGTCAAGGCGCCGGTCAATATCTTGAGTCAAAGTCTGCGGCGGAAAACCGCGAGAACTTCGGCGATTAGCGGCTGATTAGGGACCCGAGAGATATTGAGTCGGTATGCCGACAAAGGCTTGAAAGGAAAGGTCTATACACGGACGGGGCATGACACAGACCCGGACTAAAAACCAACCGGGTCTCGGACAAAGTGTGTCACGGACAAGTGCATGGTCGACACGAGGCTCCGTGGGATGTTTGGGTAGTCCTGTGCTCATCCGAGAGGCGTAATAAGACCAAACGGACCGCGACAAGGATTTCCCCGGGTTAAGGACGTAGTGTGCGGTGTACGGTCACGTGCGCGTAGTGTGCAAGCAATCTATATTCTTTTTTGAGTAAAATAGAAATTTTTTATGTGTCTTAAAAATATGATGCATGATTTTTTTGGAAATTTTCTTTTTTTTGAAAATCTTTTTTTTTTTGAATTTTTTTTTTATGAGCACATAAGCACGTAAGCATGAAAATTCCGACAGTTAGGGACATTATTCCGACAGTCAAAATTTTGACTTTCTCCGAGGCGGCCAAAACAACATGAAAACTGTGCAAAAATCAACACACACACAAAAATGATTTTCAAAGCCGGGACGGAAGCTTGACCCTCAAAAGCCTTTTTTTTTTTGAAAACGGTGATACCGGTACGTGGGATTGTTAGACCACAATTTATCCCCGACTCGTGTTAGGAGGCGATAACGGGAAATTTAGTGGTTTCCACCAATATACCGAATACCATTTTTTATTAAAAAACTTAGTCCCCAGCGGAGTCGCCACGTAACGATGTGTTGCCTTTTCGCGGGAAAAATTCGATTTTGCGTTTCTTTGAAAAACCAAATAAAACCGGAAAAAACGGAGTCGCCACGCCATTTTAATTTTGAAGGGCCAAAACTTTGAAAAAAGCCCGAGATCAGAGATTTAGGTTCGGAGGTCATGTTACGCGTCGGGAAGGACGTTAGTGTGCACCGACGCGCCTCGTAAAACGAGTCTTCCAAGCTGAAAATCATGTGTGTGTGTGTGTGTGTGTGTGTTTTGGCCAAAATAAGTTGAAACTGGAAAAAGTAAAAATTGGGATGTCTTTTTAAGACTTTAAACTGATCCCATGATTTTTTGGAGAAATTTTGGTTTGAGATTTGGTACTCAAAAAACCTTTTGAAGTTGAGAAGTCACTTCTGCCAGAAGGAAATGGCAGCAGACACCTGATTTTGAAATGGATTCAAGGGTCCTAAAACTTCATAATCTGGATGAACTCAGAGAATGAAAGTTTCTCTAGACTCCTTGAATAAACTTTGTGTGAAAGAAATTTCCATTTTGGAGAAGATTTGAGGGTCAAAACCTTCTGGAAACCTCAGATATGAGATCTGGATTCCCAGAAGCTGATGAACTAGCCTCTGAAAGAAAAATTGAAAAGAGGAGTTTTACTCACCCAAAAAAATAAGGTAAAAATATGTCTGGAAAGCTCTGGATGTTGGCTACAAAAAGTGTTTTGTAGTCAACACCAAATTCCAAGTTCATCTGTGTCCAAAAATTAAGACCATGGACTGAGGTCTGAGAAAATTGCTACTGGACAGCAACTTCTCAAGAAAGAAAATATGATTTTAAGGGGGTTTTGCATCCATGCTTGTCCCCATTTCCCTAGGTTTTGGTTAGTGATCACTAGACATTGTAGTGGTGAATCAACTATACCAAACCATCCTTGGGGTACATTAGGACTAAGCATTTCATTTTGCTTGGGGAGGGGATTTTACCCTTTGAAATCAAGATTTAGTGCTTGAAAATGGTTTTTAGGGTTTTGAAAGTGCATTTTTGCAAGTAAGAAAGAAAAGCTTTGAAAATAATGTTGATCTTTGTAGAAGATCATCCATGGAGATGGTCTTCCATGGTGATCTTCTTAGATCTAGAGAAAGAAGATGAAAGAACTACATTTTGTAGTTTGAAGATGCATGCATGGATGAGATTTAGGGTTAGGAAGAAGAGGGTTTACCAATCTTCCTTGTGTTCTTGAGTGTTTGGCTTGAGTGTATGAGTGTTTAGGGCTTGAATATGAGAGTGAGTGGATGAGTATGAGTTGGGAAAGATTGGAGAGAAAAAGGTGACAATTCTTGAGAATTCTCACTTGTTTTCTCTCTATATTTCGCCGAGAGGTTCGTTGCATTTGTGTTCTTCCTCTTTATTTTTGTATTTGGAGGGCTCAATTTATAGCCCTCGAAAATTACATACTTGTCCGCGCGGATAGGATCGGGCAGCGTGCCTTTGTTCATTAAATGCGGCTTCGGCTTTGGACAAGAAGAATAATCTTTTTCAAAATTCAAATTGACCGGCCGAGTTTTTGTTTCCGACATTGCTATATTTGGTTTTCTTCATTTGTTTTTCTTTTTTGAGATTCTTTTTAAGGTTTAACCTTAAATAACAATGCCCATTTTACCCTCACTTTGTTAGGAAAGTTAGGATTGTTAGGAATGTTAGTAATTGTTATAACTTTCGTTAATTTTATAACGAAAATTCTAACAAGCTCAAATTGGAGCACTTACACCGCCGTATATAATCAAGGGCAAATACGGCGGCTGATGTACCGCCGTATATAATGAAATACAAATATGTCGTATGTATTACAGCCGTATTTGAGGAAGTTTTATACGGCGGTTAGGTTACCGCCGTATATAATGAAATCTTATATACGGAGGGTCTAAGCCGCCGTATATAATGAAATATGGCGGGTCTAGGTCGCCGTATATAAGAGACGAGTCGTCCAACACATCACGAGTCGTCTCCCATTTGACTCTCTCTGATTCACTCGTCCCCCTTGGTGGATGAGTCATCCAATTAATCTTATTTACGACGGATATAGAGAAGCCGCCGTAAATAACAAGACCATTCTTCCCATTGCATTGTATAATAAATTCAGCCCATGTCCTGTATAATTAATTCACCCCAAAAACATTCAACAACAACAACAACAACAACAAACCAATTTTTCGAAGCCCGACACATAAAAATCCCTAAATAATACAAACTCCATTCAACTCAACGAGTCCTACTTTCTATTTTTCGAAGTTTTCGTTGGAGAGTCTGTTTCAAAAACAGCTCTAAACACGAGTTCCAAATTTACACTTATTACAAGGCTTAAATTAACGAAAGCTATTTTTTCGCAGAAGTAAGGACAAATATGTAAATATCTTTTGATCCTCAAAATAATTTTTACAAATGGAATAAAATACAAAAAAATAAATAATCTTAAACGACTACACTAATAGTAAGATTGAGCAACTCACTTGTTTCATTGCAAATGGCGCTTAAGTGTAAGTCCAAACAACTTTATCATCTGTGAACCCCTGCGCAGCTGCTGATTCATCTTCAGAATCAACTTCAGCTTCAACCAGGTACCCCACAGAAAATCGAACAGCCTTGGATGAATATATGGGAAACCCAAACTGAAAATATGCTGCCATATAATAAAAACTTCTTTCAGCAACCTAACATCAATTAGAAACTACATGATTGAGCACAACAATAAGGGATTTCAGCTAAAACCTTGAAATGGTTGCACGCTGATTTCAGTAATCACGCATAGGTTTGCAACCAGTTTATATATTAATGTTTCAGAAACCTCTGGATTGCTTTCGCCTTTGCTTGACCAATAGGAAGCTCTTTGATCAACCCTATCACTTGGTAACTTTCATGGACAGTCTGACACTTTCCAGGAGCAAAATGATATTAACTATTAAGGCACTCAATCCCAACACGGTAAGTTGTAAATGCACAAGCAATGGGATATTACGGAAATGATTATGGTATCTAACTGATAACTATAAAATGGGTACACCATGGGTATTCAATCACCAATGTGAAGATTTTCCATCCTATTCAAACAACAAACCAAGGCCATTACACTTCACCTAGTTAATGAATAGAGACATCTTGAGGGAAATTTTTGAAAAACTGTACAAAATAAAAGCCAAAACCATAATTGAATTCTACAAATGTAAATCTACCTTCATGCTATTTGGCATCCCCACAAACACCCATGGACCTTCACCAATCAGAGCCCCACACTCGGCCTTCAAGTCAACAACACTAGCACACTGCATGAAAAAAAAGATCATTATAAAGAAGAACAACCCCCCCCCCCCAATTTGATAAAGTAGTATGAACTTGCAGTTACAAACAGAGAATAGTGTGTTTATACATGTAAATGTAATGCAATAAACAACATATGAAAATGTCCCACCTTCCCCTCCTCCTTTATCCGAGCTTGGGACCGGCAATGCAATGCAATATACAACAATTGCATTGGCGGAGTTAAAAAGGGGTTAGTTAATAGGTCGTGCATGCATCTCCAAAAAAATAAGTAATACCAAGTTCTAAATGTAATAAACTATCAACAAAAAACATGAGAAGCTATACATATACCAAGTAACATCAACGTGAAGCATAAGTCACAAATTAATATAGTTGTTTAGTGCATTATAACTCCGAAGTATCACAAATGACCTTCAACTCTTTCTCTTTCCTGTGGCATCCATCCATGACTGAACATTGAAGCTCTCAAATACCATGCTCTGCAAAACACCCAACCACAACTTCAATTCAAATGAGAGGAATATAGACCATTATTTCCTGTTATGTTAACAACTATTGAATTATGAGTCAACAACTAGTGATATTAGATTTATAGGATTGAGTAAACATACCACTGCCTATTACTGTCATTTCCATGTTGTTGCATATAATTACGTTGCAAATCTTCTATCATTTGGCGTTGAGCCTCAAGTTGCTTTAGAAATTCCTCTGCACGCCTTGCATAATCATCTTGCATGAATGACATCTTCTCCTCAAGTTCAGCAACACTTGCAGAAGCACTTTGAGAAGTTGAGGCTTTACCAAACACCCTAGATTTGGTAAGACCTTGTCCCATACAACGCACTCTCCCATGGCCATCATTTCCTATAAGATTTGTGAATATTTGTTCGCGCTTGCTTGGAGAGTTTTATTCCTCCTCTGGTAGATCTTCAATTGCATCATTGAGCGTTAACTGTAACAAAAAACAACATGTTCAATATAATTGTTTTAACTTTAATTAATATTATGAAAATGAAGTTAGAAATGGAAAAATTATTCTATACAAGAACAATACTAGGAAAAATAAATCTGAAACAGAAAAGGTTGAAACTTTAACTTACGATCATACGAGAGGTCGTTTCGTCTGCAGCCTGACCAACTTTGTCGGTGCGCGTAGCTATGAACATGCTTACTCGATCAGTGGGTAATCCCTCGTCTTCTCTCTACCATTTATAATAGAATCATTTGACAAAAAAATATATATATTTATATACGATACAAAAAGAAGCATTAATTGACAACTGAGAACTAAATTGAACGATGACAAACCTCTTTTCGGAGTTGACTATGCGACTTTTTTCCAGTCCTATTAAGACACTCTTGCTTTGATCGATTCACTTGGTTTATTTGATATACTTCCTGGAAAAAAAGATAATATTAGTATTAATTTGAAACATATAAGACATTCACGATAATAGATTGAGATTAATTTGAAATATACCTTAGCCTTTTCTGAACTCCACGTATGAACAAGTTCAACCAATTGATTCGAATCAACACACGCATCAGGATTGTGAGCCAATCGCTCCTCGTCTGTTGCATACCTATTATATGCACATCTCACCTGATATTTCCATATTACAAAGTCATAATCATAAATGTGAGTAAAATTGCATAGTAAGCAAATGAGATCTAAACAAATACATATTACAAGTAAATAAAGTCGTCTGTTGCATACTTATTATATGCTTGTCTCACCTGATATTTCCAATCTCTCCATTGTTTATTGAGAGCTACATAGCAAATTTGCTCATCATCGAGAGGTGCATTGGTATTATCCTATATACAATTCAACAAAGAATAAGAACAATTGTTAGAGAATCATAAGACTTTTGACTACTTACTAGAATACAAAACTAAAGTCAAGAAAAAATAATCAAGTAAACATGAGATTTATGTAAGGAATATGGATTACAACTTACTTGAACATCTTTCCATATGTTCTCTAGAACTGTACGTTCCATCTCATACCAATCTTTAGTTAATGGGAAATTTTCCCCATTTCTCACAAAATACCCGAGCTGAGTAGCTAGTTGAGCACTTTCGCCACCACAGGGTTGTCCAAATTCATTAAATATGACATTAAGTTTTTCTTTATCCCATTTCTTCGTTTTTTTTTGCCAACCCTCTTCCTTTCCTTGAGGAGCCCTCACCTATTTGCTTCCTTGGCGACATATCTGGCTAAAAAAATATAAGAAACATAAAAATACATATTACAAAGTCATAATCATAAATGTGAGTAAAATTGCATAGTAAGCAAATGAGATCTAAACAAATACATATTACAAGTAACAATATTAATATTCAACCATACAAAATAACAAGTTTGATTGAAACATGAAACATAAGTAATAACATTATCTTAGTAATAGTAAGAAAATAAGATCTAAACAAATACATATTACAATTAACAATATTAATATTTAACCATACAAAATAACAAGTTTGATTGAAACATGAAACATAAGTCATAACATTGTCTTAGTAAGATCTAAACAAATACATATTACAAGTAACAATATTAATATACAACCATATAAAATAACAAGTTTGATTGAAACATGAAACATAAGTAATAACATTGTCTTAGTAATAGTAAGCAAATAAGATCTAAACAAATACATATTACAATTAACAATATTAATATTTAACCATACAAAATAACAAGTTTGATTGAAACATGAAACATAAGTCATAACATTGTCTTAGTAATAGTAAGCAAATGAGATCTAAACAAATACATATTACAAGTAACAATATTAATATTCAACCATATAAAATAACAAGTTTGATTGAAACATGAAACATAAGTAATAACATCACTGATGAGAGCCAGAGCCTTCTCCCTGATAGTAGGTCTGACGGGAAGAATGCCTCTGAGCACGAGCAGTGGCTCTTGAATACATCATAGCCATATATGTCTCTGAAACTGGCTCGTAACTCCAAGGCTCTGTCTGCGTCGCCCACGCCTCCAACTGCTCAGACCGGGCTCTCGAAATGGCAGCTTCATCCTCCAACCCATCAAAATGATCCTGAACCTCCTCCCACCTAACATCCTCTAAAGCATGTCTGCTCTGCTCCCGAGCTATCCTTGCTCTTTCCTGCTCATCCAAATATGCCTTCATCAGAATCCACTGATCCAACGAACTCTGCTGGTTTCGATTCTGCTCTCCACCCTGACCACCCTGTCTCTCTTGATCTTCCTCCTCATCAACCGGCTCCATTTCATCCTCTACACCTGGCATACGCCAATGCCTGGCTACGCACCACTCGGAAAAATGGCCCCTACCGTGCAAGAGACCGTTCTCTTGGGAACACCATATTCAAATAATAAAGATCTATTGTCTCCTGCCATCGGGTTCCTCACAAATTTATCATATCGCATTAGCCATTCCCTAGAGTAAATACCAGTGCCCCCCCCCCCCGTCAACTTCATAACTTCGGGTTTTAGTTCTTCCATACAAGCTTTCGCTAGCAAAGTGATCATCCCCCCTACTGAGATGTTTCCCTTTTTGGTCAAAGCAAATGCTTCACATCTACTAACAAAAATCTCAACCCAATTCGGGATCACCTGAACACTCCTCAACCCCGTTCTCAAGAGATTTACCATAACCACATTCAGCTGAGCTGGCTCTCCATTTGCCAACCATGAAATCGATAGCCCTCTGTAGAATAACTTCCAAGCAGGGTGAGATAGAGAGGAAGCCCTATGGTGTTTCTTATTACAAGGTAATCTCGTGAGTTTCGAAAAGAAGAAACACCCAGCCCCATCAAATTCCAACCAATTTCCCCTAGGCTGATCAACTCCAAACACTTCTCTCAACTCATCAAATGTCACTCAATATGTTTCATCATCCAAATTAAACCGAATTTAATTTTCTTGTGAACCCTTAAATATCTACAAAGTTGATAAGAATTCTAGGGAATATCTCAAATAAGTATCGGCCCTCTTCCCAAGGAAGTTTCCTAACCCAGCCTGCATCATCAAATCCATTACCAATGTGTCTAAACCCAAATCCTGTAAAACCGGTATATGAATAAAAGTTGTAACTTGGAATTTTCTGCCCTCCAAATTCCTCCATTTTTTTTGGGCGGCGGTTAATTGGGTTAAACCCATATAAGACAACGATGCATTAGGGGGAGTTGGATCATTTGGGACTGCGGGTTGAGGGTTTTGTCTAACCCTCTTGTTGCTACTTTCACCCCCTCTAGCATCTCTCTCCTTAGGAGGCATAATTATCACCACAAAAACTACTACAAATCCTCCACACAAAATTCACAAAGTAAGTGCAACAATAAACACACCACCACAATCAAATTCTCCTTCCAATTCCCAATCGAACCACCACACTACAGTTTCAGCACAACCCAGCTATTGAATGTGCAAGAGAGAAAGTGATGAAGTTTTACCTTGCTATAGCTCCCAAAGTAGTCACAAACCTCCTTGTAACATCCAAAGGCAACCTCCAACAAATTTTGACCAAAAATTTCCACTTTGACTTTCAAGGGTTTTGTCCATATATGACTTGATATTTTTAACATTAAAATACAACCTATATATAAGACCGAGAGACACAAATTTTAGAATAAAAATAAACTCATAAACAAACATAGTCTAAATACTACTTTTGGCTCATGATCATAATTATCCACAACACTTATTAGCATCAAGAACACCAACAATTCTTCTAAAATGAAGCACATTCCTAATATAATGACGACAACAACAATAAAATCAGAATTTGACAAGTCTAGGACCTGAAAAAAAAATCCACAACCCTAATCACACAGTTTCTTCTTCTCTAATATCCAAGAGCTACAAATGAATCAAGAAAATCTAAAATGCTGCATAAAAAGGGCTCATACAACCCAAATCCAGATAGCCTAAGGTCATGGAAACAACAACTGATCTATCAATTTGTATAAAATTAAGGAAAACCCATGAATCCAAATGAAAAACACAATAAAAATCAACATCATCAAAAAACATCCACAACCCACCTGGGTAAGTATAATTTCTCAAAATATCGCATAAAAGAATTACCTTTGCGGCTCAAAATCTTGGGGAAATTCACTGGTCACCGGAGAGAGACCCCTCTTTCTACGGTTCTACTTCTCTCGAACTAACTGGCGGTAGGTCTTCACTGGTCACCAGCGGCAGGACTTCACCGTCGATTGATTGAATCAAACCCTAGCTAGAGAGGAGAAAGAGGGAATTTTGGTCGTCTTGTTTTGTTTTTGCGCGAACTTGGAGAGGGAATTTTGGGGTATTTCATTTCGCGGTACAAATAAGTATTTACGGTGGGCCTGTATAAGCCACCGTATATAGTAGTTATATACGGCGGCTCCGTGTTTTTCGCCGTATATATGTATGATATATACGTCAATTTAAATAAAGCCGCCGTATATATGTGCAGTTAAATACGCCGATTATTACATACGCCGTATATACTAATATATGAGGCGTATATATTGTTAATATTTACGGCGGATATTGTATACCGCCGTATATATTAACAATATATACGACAAATATTGTATATCGCCGTATATATTATTACTATTTACGGAGGATATTGTATACCGCCATATATAGTTAGTTATATATGACGGATACAGGGAGCCGCCATATATAACTAACTATATACGGCGGCCCCGTGTTGCCCGCCGTAAATAACTGCCGTAAATACATAACTTTCTTGTAGTGGTACCTTAGCCAGATTCTGATATCTGTCCTTTATTTGTGCAGCTATGACGGAAAGAAGTAACATTGCTCGGCATTCAACTGGTCCTTCTACCTCAGGCAGGATCGTGGATGCCTTTGCCGAGGGAGCCCAAGCTGGTAACCAGGGAAGAGGACGAGGTAGATCTAGCCGGGGAAAAGTGTATACCCCTAGGCCCAAACCAGTTAAGGCCGGTGACCCAATGATAGAGGAAACACATTCTAGGTTTAGTGTGTCGAGAGAAGAGTATCATTTAACTTACTGCTTCTATTCATGACGAAGAGGATAAGAGTGATTTTTTCTATAATTTGAACCACGTCCATTTTTTCTACAAGCAATTCCAACTAGGTATTCGTCTCCCTCTTGACCCATTCATATGTGAATTCCTTGAGGACATGTAGGCTGTTCCTGCCATGATTGGGGCCAACGTCGTGAGTTCCTCACCAGCTTCATAGTATTGTGTCACAGTCTTGGTTTTGAACCCTGTCAATCTGCCTTTCACCATTTCTTTACTGTCAGTCACAAGGAAGACTCCCAAATTTTGGTGGTGAGAAGTGACCCCAATCAACCCAAACGGATATTCCCAATGACGAGCAAGGTGTCAGGGTGGAATAACTATATCATAAGGGTGGAGAGCCGATGAGGGCTGGGAGTTTGCTGCTCCCTCAAAGCTTCCAGGGGTGCCAGAACAAGTTTGGAGGCCTGAATGGAGCGAACAATTAATTGGGAGGTTGAGGAAGTTCGCCGAGGTAGGCACTCTGTGCTGGTCTAGTTTAGAGACCGATCAGAGGTACTATGTCTAGGCTGGCATCATGCTAGGCCCCTTGGATGGCCTATTACCCATGGTTCCAGTGAAGAGGGGGAATAGGTACAATGACTGAAGGGTACATCCAGGTTTTGTCCATGATGAGTGCGACGTTTGCAAGTTGCACAATGACAAGTGCCTAACCGAGGACGATGTAATCGGCTGTAAAATTTCTTTCTTCTCATCTTCATACTTGCACATATTTTTTGTTTATTTCATCCATATACGTTTTATTTACTGCTCTCTCTCATCATTTCAGATTTAACTGAATAGCAAAACAAGAAGATGGAGGAGGAAATCCTTGATCCCCAAGCTCTGATGAAGTTAAAGAGGAGGACTTCACGGTCCTCGGCCAAGAACAATAGGCAGCCTGATGCCGTGCAGAGGCAGGCCATTCTGGCCACCAAGGAAGCTGGGGCCTTGCCCCTCAAGCCGGTAGGGGGCACTGAAGCTTCCACCGAGGGAATCGAGGACGACCAGGCGTCCCAAACCGGGGAAGGGCAGACTTCTCACGAAAATATTGCTCCCCAAGCTGAGGGGGATATTCAGCAGACCGGGCAGAAAGAAGCCGAGGAAGAGAGTGTTAGAGGTAAGACCCCATCCCCAAAGCGACCAATGATTGAGGACGAGGTAGTGTACTCCTCTAAAAGGCCTTATGTTGAGTCTTCTCCAGCCACCCTTACTGCTCGGCATATAAAGACTTGTGATGAGGTCGAGCAGTTCGTGAGTGATGCTAGGCAAGTCCCCATACTTAGGGCCATGGATCTCGCTGCTTGTAGGGGGATCTGAGTTTAGGCTGAGCTGTTATTCATTGGTCATTTGATAAGGAATACTTGGACCAGCTGTAAGTACCCCAATCTGGGTCATTAATGTTTTGTCAGCCTAAATTAGTGATTTATAATCATTTAGGGCCATTTGGACATTATTTTGACAATTTGAATGAGGAAGGACCTCTTAGGAATAAAAAAATATACAAAATCTCGCTGATAATTGTCATTTCCAATGAAAAAGGGAATATTGACCAAGAACAAAATGCCAAAACTGCTTTTCTGCACAGGACAGGCACGCCTGCTTGGGTCATCCGCGCGGACAAGATTGCACCTACAATCTTGTCCACGCGGATAAGATCAGCATCCAGCAACCCTATAAATTCAGCCCTTCTCCCTTAGTTTCAGGAGGCTAAAAATTCGAAAAACCTACTGTTACTCTGTCAAAATCCTCTCTCAAATAGCTCTCAACACTCTCACCACTCAAATTCCACACCAAATTCAACACCAAATCCACCCCAAAACCACTCCCAAGCCATTGAAACCTTCAAACCCTAACCACAAACCCAAGAAAAATTGGTAAACCCTTATTGCCTACACTCATATTTCTCTCATTCATATATATATTCATACCATGTAGTTTAGTTTCCTTCTTTTGTTCAACTCCCCTTTCCCTTTGTCCCAAGGATCCAAGAGGATCTCCATGGAACCCATTTCCATGGATGATCCTCATAAATGATCCACATCCCCTTTTTATTTTATGTCATTCCCCCACTCCCTTTTTATATTTCTTGGTACTTGCTTGTTTGACCAAGAAGATGGTCATCTTGGAGTTCATCTCCAAGGATGACCACTTCAAATGGTCCATACTTCATGCTCCTTTACATGTTCAATTTTATTTGCTTCCTTGACCTCAATATGTTCATCTTGGAGTCAATCTCCATAGATGATCATTTCAAATGGTCAACATTATTTACTTTCCTTGCAAATTCCCCTCCCCATGTCTAAGATGCTCACCTTGGAACACTTTTCATGGATGAACATCATCTAGACATCACAAAATGGGTCACACAAGATGTACAAGATACACTTGAGTATAGGTCTCAAGGATGGTCTCCCTATGACCACATTAGAGATCTTCCTCTAAAGGTTGATACATCTTGACCCATCCTTTGTCAAAATTACTTTTTGTGATGAATGTGCCCCGTCGCGATTTTTCTTTTGAAAATCATTTAAAAAAACGGGAGTCGCCACGCCATTTTTATTTTAAGGGCCAAAACTTTGAAAAATTCCCGAGATTAGAGATTTGGGTTCGGAGGTCACGTTACACTCCGGGAAGAACGTTAGGGTTCACCCGGAATGCCTCGTAAAACGAGTCTTCCTAATTTGAAACCATTTGTGTGTGTGTGTGTATTTCTTTTTAGTTAAAATAAGTGCAAACTGAGAGAACTAAAAATTGAGAACTCTTTTTAAGACATTAAACAAGTCCCATGATTTTTGGTATGATTTTAGGGTTGAGTTTTGGTACTCAAAAGACTCCTTGAAGTTGAAAGTCAATTCTGCAAGAATGAAAAAGACAGTGGACACTTGATTTTAAAATGGATTTAAGGGTTTTAAAACTTCAGAATCTGAGAAAAGTCAGAGAATGAAAGTTGTTCAAAACATCTTAAATAAGGTGACTACAAAATATTTTTATGATTGGAGATGATTTGAGGGACCAAAACCTTCTGGAAAGCACAGATATGAAATCTGGATTTCCAGAGACTGCTAAACTGAATTTTGGAAAATAATTTGAAAAAGGGATTTATACTCACGAAAAAACTAAATTAAAAATATTTCTGAAATCCTATGGATGTTGGCTACAAAAAGTATTTTGTAGTCAACACCAAATTACAAGTTTTTCTGTGTCCACAAAATTAGACAATGGACAGAGGTCTTAGAGAAAGGCTACTGGACAGCAACATTCTCAAGAAGGAAAATGTGATTTAAAGGGGATTTGCATCCATGCTTTGTCCCCATTTCCTTAGGCTTTGATTAGTGATCACTAAACTTGTTTAGTGGTGATCTACTATATCAAGCCATCCTTAGGGTACATTAGGACTTAAAGCACTTCATTTGTTTGGGATGGGGGAGATTTAACTTGAAATCAAGATTTTATGTATGAAAATTGATCTTTAGGTTAAGAAAATGTTTTCAAGAAAGTAAAAACAATTTGGAAGGAATGTTGATCCTTATAGAAGATCATCCATGGAGATGAACTTCCATGGTGATCCTCTTAAATCTAGGGGAAGGGATGGACAATAAACAAGTTACATCTTTGAAATGTGAGATGCATGCATGGATGAGGGAGGTTTAAGGTAAGGAGAAGGAGGGTTTACCAATGGTGGTATCCTATCTTCTTTGTGTTTGTGTTTGAGACTTGAATTTAGTGAGTATTTGGTGAGTGAGATTTGGGAAAATGATTAAGAAAAAGGTGGCAATTCAAAGGAATTCCCACGATTTTCTACAATATTTTCGCCAAGGTGCTGTGTGTATGAGTTGTTGTTCTTTTTTTTTTTTTCATTCCTGAGACTGAGGGGCTCTATTTATAGGCCTCTGGAAATTTCATTTCCTTCCGCGCGGATATATATGTAAGCGTGCACTGTTCATTAAATGCTGCTCCAGGCTTTGGACAAGAGGAATATTTTATTTAAAAACTCAACCAGCTGTTGATTTACAACTTACCCATTTCGGGTTTTTACCTTTTGTAAGATTCTTTACCATGCTTAACTCCAAATAGCAATCCCCAACTTACCCTTGCTTTGTTAGAAAAGTTAAGGCTTAGGTTAAGAATGTGAAGGCTTTCGTTAGTTTTCTAACATAAATACTAACAATTCAAATTGGAGCACTTACAGTAGCCCCTCGGCGATGGCGCTTTCGAAGGAAGCGGGGTCGTCGATAAGAGTAAGGCTCCATATTTGACAAGGGGTGACCAAAGTGGTCGGATGGCTGGACCTGGTGATAGGCTACCTACGTATCCTTAAGAGGAATCAAGCCGGTCGTAGTTCGGGTCTTTGACCCTGGAGTGAGTGTTTTAGGATGTCAACCTGGTGAGCGAGTTCTGCAGTCGGTTGCTGAAAGAAACTCTGCTGGGGAAAGGAATGACCATTTTGGTCTGATGACTGAACCTAATGATAGGCTACCTACGTATCCTTAAGAGGAATCAAGCCAGTCGTAGTTCGGGTCTTTGACCCTGGAGTGACTATTTTGAGGCGTCAACCTGGTAATGATGGCGTTTTAGGTGCCTCAGACCTTGATGATGGCGTTTTAGGTGCCTCGGACCTTGAAGATGGCGTTATAGGTGCCTCGAACCTTAAAGATGATGGCGTTTTAGGTGCCTCAGGCCTTAAATATTTGGGATTGATGGTCCTTTGGTGGACTTCATTTGAAGGGGCCGGTCTTACGTTTGCTGCCGGGAAAGGGGATGACCATTTTGGTCGAGTGGCTGGACCTATGGTAGGCTACCTACGTATCCTTAAGAGGAATCAAGCCAATCGTAGTTCGAAAATTGCTGGGAACGGGATTCCGTTAACTTTCGTTGGAGAAATCGGACTTACGTTTTACTGCCATTGATGATAATGAGGAAAGAAACGGGATTCCGTTAACTTTCGTTGGAGAAATCGGACTTACGTTTTACTGCCGTTGATGATAATGAGGAAAGAAACGGGATTCCGTTAACTTTCGTTGGAGAAATCGGACTTACGTTTTACTGTCGTTGATGATAATGAGGAAAGAAACGGGATTCCGTTAGCTTTCGTTGGAGAAATCGGACTTACATTTTATTGCCGTTGCTGATAATGAGGAAAGAAACGGGATTCCGTTAACTTTCGTTGGAGAAATCGGACTTATGTTTTACTGCCGTTGCTGATAATGAGGAAAGAAACGGGATTCTGTTAACTTTCGTTGGGGAAATCGGACTTACGTTTTACTGCCGTTGATGATAATGAGGAAAGAAACGGGATTCCGTTAGCTTTCGTTGGAGAAATCGGACTTACGTTTTACTGCCGTGAAGTTCTTTTGGAAGGGGACTAACCTAGGTAGACTTTGGTTATCCTCCGTTAAGTTTAGGACTAAACTGCAGAGTCCTGGAATTTTAAAGGGCAAAATAGTCTTTTTGGCCCTTCATTCCTGTCCGCGCGGACAGGAACGTAACCCAGACTGGTTTTTTAAAAGGGCGTCGCCCTTCTTCTTCCTCTTCACAGTTTGTTCTGCAATTTACGAGAGAGAGAGAGATTCCGCCATTTTTGCCCAAGAAGCTTCGAAATCCTTCCGTTTTCTTTGATTTTTCGAGCAATGGAACACGGGGAAGTTGCTATTCAAGGCCAAGGACGGGGCCCGATCGCGGAGAGACGATTAGAGCTTGTGAGGATGAGGAGGCATTACTCACTTTTGCAATCGATTGCGGAGGAGCCATATCCCGATGCATGGCAACATTGGTCCACTGATCCGAGTCTTCGCATGGTATACTTCGAATTTCTTCATTTCCTTTGTCGATTTTCATTTGAAATTGATTTTTTTTGATTTTTTTTTTTGAATCCGAAAATTGTGCCTCTTTTGGCCTCGAAATTGGACTTTGATGATTTGCATGTTGTAATGAGTATATGGGTAATCAAAATATGCATTTTGTTTGAGAAAATTATGGGCGATTTGCCAATTTTTTTTTTTTTTTTGAAATATGAGATGACGAAAATTTGCCCGAATCCGGGACGGACTTCTTTTTTTTGTTGCATGAATGATATGAATGTATGCATGCATGTTTTATGATTTTTTGTGAAAAATGGGACGGATTTTTGCTTCCGTTGATTGGATGTATGAATGTGAAAAACTACTTATTTGTGCTATTTTATGAAAAATGGAATAGGATTCTGCTCCTGTTGATTCCTTGCATTGTGAAAAATCATCATTTTTTTTGAAAATAAAAACGGGACGGAGTTTTGCTTCTGTTGACTCCTTGTTATTGACATATTTCTTTATGCATGAATGAATGATGAATGGTGATTGTTGAAAAACTTTTCTTTTGTGCGAGAAAAATGGGGCTGAGTCCATTATATGCCGTTATGCTGCCGAATTTTCTTCAGAACTTTATGTCTATGATGCATGTGTATGCTTTTAAATGCAAATGCAATTTTTCTCTTTTTTTTTATGACATTTTTTGTTTTTCTTTCAATTGCAGGGTGGAGATCGTTTTGTGACGGAGCAGCTGAATAAGCTGAAGACTCGGGGATCAGTGGAGGCTGTGATCGGCCTGTGGGATCGGCTTCCAGTCTTGGGCAGAGGAGATTTGATGAGTCCGAGACAGATCGTCATTGGGACTGGGTTATATGAGTTCATCGAGTGTCTGAGGGGGTTGCTCAAGTTCCCCAAGAGTAAGGGCCTGATTTTTGCTTTGGCGCAGCACTGGTGGGATGTGACCCACACATTCCATTTCTTCTGGTGCGAGGCTACGGTCACACCTTCCGATTATGCTGCGATCACGGGCCTGTCCTTTAAAGGACGGAGCATTGAGTGGAGAGATGGTTACAGTGACCGGGAGCTACAGGACCTTTTGGGCTTTGTCCCCATTCCCAAAAAGGGGATGGGGATGGAGTATGCTGTGGTCCACGGGAAGATCGTGGAGAGCATTGAGAATTATGAGGCTGGGGATGAGAGAGTGGCCGCTGTGAAGATTGCTAGGGCTTTTCTGTGGTTCGCTTTTTCGAGCACACTTTTTGGACACGTCGAGGGGACGGCGGTATATGCCCTGCTGCAGACGTTGACTGATGTGGAGATGGCTGGAGAGGTAGCTTGGGGGGAGGCCGGGCTGGCAAAGCTATACTTTGCTCTAGACAGGTACAGCCGGAAGGCTGTGAGTTCCCTCACATGTTTTGAGTTCCCTCTGGAGGTATAAGCTTTTTCTTTTTCTCTTTTCTTTAAGCACGCATTGTTTCTTTCCGCACTTAATTGATGTGATCTTTACCTTTCGCAGGTATGGGCTCTGGAGTTCTTTCATGTCACGATGTGGCGGCAGCCGGCGGAGCACATCGGGGCATATCCGGCTATGCTCTCCTGGACCAAGCATGCTCGGGAGAAGATAGGTTCCAGGGGGCGCACGACCCTCAAGTACAAGGATTGCCTGCCTCTAATGAGAGCTGAGACGGATGAGGGGATGAGGTTCTACCCCTGGGGCCGCTTCGAGGTGGAGCAGCTGAAGGGTGCGGAGAGGTGGACTGTGGAGCGGAGGATTTTGAGGGGTTTGACCTGTGATGCATATTACTTGGGGGAGAGAGTGACGCGCCAACATGGCGAGGGTGCGCCTCTGATGACACCGATGGAGCCTCCTGCTGACATGATGCATCCGACTGAGAGCTCGGAGACCTGGGGTGACTATCGAGGTGGCCAGTACTTCTCGAGGTTTGTGGCGAGCGAGGATTATTCGCGATTTATCTTGAGGAGGCCGAGGATGCCTCAGGTGCTAGAGAGAGGGGGAGGAGGTTGTGTGGTACCCTCGATCGGACTTTTCATATGTCCAGGTTGGGGTTAGATTGAGAGTGCAGATCCCTATCCCTGAGCGGGTCCCACGTGCTTTCCGTCCTCGTTCGGATATGAAGGTACGGCTTTTTACTACTTCTGTCTCCTTTTTTTTTCGCATCAATCATTTCTGACGCTTTTGTTTCCATGCGGTTCATAGTTGTGGAGAAGCCGACGGCGGTGATTGGGGCCAAGAGGTTCCTTAGGAGGATGGTTACCTGTGGGGCTGCTCAGGGCAGAGCGAGACAGGCACAGCCGGCGCCTGTAGAGCGGGAGACTTCCCCTATTCCTTCCGAGCATTCTACCGAGACTCCTCTTTCTCCTTTCATAGATCCTGGCATGGAGCTGCCTCCGGACCACGTCATCCTCGGGGATTTGCATGGACAGGGACATGTTTGGCGCCATGGTGGATCATCTTCGCATGGCGAGGGATCCGATCCGTTCACGTTCGGATATGATTTCTTTGCGGATCTCGGCTTGCCTTATCGTGGCGTGCCGGTTGATCCAGGCGAGCCTCCCTCTGGAGACGAGGATGACGATCCCGAGCCCGAGATATTCATGACTACTGAGGAGGCGGGCCCGAGTCGCAAGAGGGACCGGGGGAAAGCGCCAGCCACTGAGGATTCTGACTGATGATTTTTGGTTGATTCTGGGACTGTACTTATTTTGACAGATACAGTTTTATTTTTCATGCACACTTTTTTTTGTTTTTGGGATGTAATGATCTAGGATTACTGTTACCTACTTTTTTTTATCATGCATGTGTATGTTGCATGAGCCTGGTTTTTTGGCAAGGGTGTGAATGTATGGTATATGAACTGTTTTGGACAGGTTTTGTGCAGGTTTTGAGCTGTGAAAAAGAATTTTGCTGGGGATCAATAGGATCCGCGCGGATTGGACTCGGAGGCATTCCTGTCCGCGCGGATTGGACTGGCTCCTGACAGGTTTCATTTATTTCGGTTGTTGGATCTGGTTTAGACCATAAATGTCGTTGAAACTCCATCTTCTCCAATTCAAACTTACTGGAATTTCGGGGAAGAAGAAAGAAAAACCATGGAAATGACAAAAAATTCTCCAAAATTGTCCAAAGAAATCCAAATGTCATTTTTCAACAAATTCAAGGATTGGTCCCGGGAGATTATGCACGAGAGGAGGTCATTTTTTGAAGAAAGGTACAAGATAAAATGCTTGTGGTCTCTCAAAGAATTGGTTCCGGACTATGAGCTTTTGAGGGCCTCCGCTTCATTTTGGGATACAAGGAGGCATGTCTTTTGCTTTTCTTACAATGAAATGGTCCCGACTGTTGAAGAATTTCGGGCATTGCTTGATGGTCCCGAGGTGGAGGAGATTGCGATTCCTTTGCCCGGAGGAGCTTCTTTTGTTGACAAGTTGTGCAACCTTCTTCATCTTTCTCCGGAGGAAGCACAAGGTATGATCCGTGGTCCTGATCATTTTGACATTTCTGGTCTTCCTGATAGATTTAGGGGTTTAGGCTTGATTGATGATGCCTATTGGGATGCTTTTGCACTCTGCATGTTTGGTACCTTGTTTATGGTTTACTCTTTTGGGATTTGTCATCGGGCTTTGCTGGATGTAGTTGTCTGTTGCCGTTTGGGCGAGATGTTGTGCCACTTGATCACAGGAGAGACCCTTCATGCTCTTGACGGGTTGGCTACCGGAAGGCGGTATATGCACGGGGCGGCCCATTTCTTTTGACTATGTGGGCGATGGAGCGCACAGGGTCCTCCGCGAAACTTCTGATGCGGTCAAACCTTGGACTTTTGCCAGGAGAGGGGTTACTGTGGATCTTGATGATCAGGGCTCATGGGAGTATTGGATGGCTTGTCGCCAGACTACGGATATCAGATGGTTGGTACCTCATTGGCGGGTAGAGACTCGGAGAGTGCTTCAGGATGGTTCTCATGTGATTATGCTTCCGGGGCTTTCTCAGTCCAGTTTTTATATTCCAGCTCTGGTTCGGCGGCAGTTTCGCTTGGAGCAGACTCCTTTGGAGGGTTTTGAGGACATAGCCACCAGGGTGGTGGCTTCTGCTTCGATGGATGATCCTTCAGTGTTCCCATTTCTTTCCCGAGCATGGAGGTATGACGTCTTTCCTCCTAGGGTTATCCTCAGGCGTCCGGGGCATGTGTTTCTGACCACTTGGTACTTGGATTGGTACGAGAGGCATTTGGGGGGAGACTCAGGTGGCTATTTTGAGATGGCGTGAGGCCATTGTTGGTGCGGAAGATATGACAGTTTCTGAGAGGAGGAGGGCTGAGGCGAGGGCCAACCCTCATGATAGGAGCGGAGATGCCGTGACGGACTACGAGTCTTATGTCAAGAGACAGGAGGGGCGGATTCCTATGTTATCGGCTCGGCTACAGGAGATGAGAGACGAGGCTAGGGCTACTAAGGCCCTGACAGACGCTGGTTTGATAGATCCTGTCCCTACACCAGAGCTTGGTAGGAGGAAGGCCCGACATTTTTCCCGTGCTGCGGAAGAAGACCCGAAGAGGAGGAAAGAAGAGGGGAGAAGCCGGTACGAGTGGCTTGGAGTGACCTTGAGGTTTCCGAGTATCCCTTTCTTGTCGTAGCAGGCACATTAGTTATTATGTATCTTAGTTTCTTTTAGCAGGTTGTAAGTCGTAGGAGTGAACCGAGCTTAGACTCATCAAAAAGTTTTTAACTGTAATGAATATGTGAATTGCTTCAGAGTTTTTCGAAACGCCTTCATGGCTTGATCAACAAAGTATGACTTTTATTTGTGTTTTAGACCGAACCGTTTCCGGCTGCCTACGTTCCCTTGGACTAAAGGGCTCAGGTCTCCGTAGTTCGACCCGGTTAATTTGTTTTTGTGTTTTTTTTTTGTTGTTTTTTTTTTGTGCAACCCTTTTTTTTACCTAGGCCGCCCTTTTGGGTTTTCAACCTAGTTAGGTATTATTCTTTTAGTACTTTTTTTTTTGTTTTTTTTTGTGCAACCTGTTTTTACCTAGGCCACCCTTTTGGGTTTTCAACCTAGTTGGGTATTACTCTTTTAGCACTCTTTTTTTTTTTTTTTGACTCAGTGTTTTATGCGTAGTATCTGCGCAGCTTATCGCCATTCACTGGGTGTACAAAAGGATTTCCGTCGAGGTCTGCAAGTTGCATGGCCCCTCCGGAGAAGATCTTCTGAACAACATATGGCCCGACCCAGACAGGCTCCCATTTGCCAAGCGGGTTGATGCGAACTGGGGGCTTCTCTTTCAAAACGAGGTCACCTTCCCTGATCTCCCGATGTTTTACTTTCTTATCGAAGGCTCTGGCCATCCTTCCTTGGTAAGCTCGGATATGTTCCATGGCTCTCAATCGGCGTTCATCTAGCAGGGCCAATTCATCATGGCGACTCTGGAGCCATTCGACCTCGTTGATCTGACTTTCCAACAGTACCCGGAGTGAGGGGATTTCTAGCTCGATTGGGAGTACGGCTTCCATTCCGTAGGTAAGAGCAAACGGTGTTTCCCCGGTCGCCGTCCTGACGGATGTTCTGTATCCCCAGAGAGCAAGGTGAAGCTTGTCAGGCCAATCTCTGCCTCGGACAGCCATTTTCCGAATGATGTTTTCCAAAGTCTTGTTTGCTGCTTCAACGGCTCCGTTAGTTTGGGGCCTATAGGGAGATGACTTGTGACGGGTTATTCTGAATTCCGCTAGTAGCCTGTCGCATTCCCCTTCAAAGTGGGATCGGCCGTATGATGTTCTCTTTGATGAAGAGGGCTACTTTCTTGGCTTCCGGGTCGAGCGGTATCCGGTGTTCAACTATGGAAGGGTCAAGGCCAGGTATATCCTTATAGGACCATGTAAACACGTCCACGAATTCTCAGGGCATCTTTTCAGTCCCTTCAAAGAAACTACCAATCTGCGTCTCTTTAGGCTCTTCTGCAGTTCCCAAATTCACACTTGTCAAAACCTTTTCGGCAGCTTGGGCTCGATTTTCCTCTTTCCGAACAACCTGCTTAAAGATTTCTTTAATATATTGTTCATTTAATGTGTCTGCTTCTTTATCTAGTGAATCATTATTAACTGTTTTTTTTTAAGTTATTAGTTATTTCATCATTAGTTAAAGTGGCAATCAAGGGATACTCAGAAAGGTTCATCATTTCATTGAGAACGAAAGGGAATACAGCGTTTGCTACAACCTCGTAGTCTTCAGACGTAAGGCCATCGGACGACTCAAGAGACTCAAACTCAATAATGAGAGACTCGGAGGACTTTTACACAGGTTGACACAAGGGGACGGGGAACCAATCCAAGCTTTGTGATTATTTCCTCCTTGGTCGCGGACGGGCCTGAGAGAGTTTCCCAATTCTTCAATGGCATTGCTGTCAGGGGCCTCATGACTCGGGATTTGCGCTGTTCTCCTTTCTCAATCATTGCTATCATCTCTTTGACTGAACCGAAATCAATCAGGTCTGGCACCTGAACCTCTTCTCCGAATAACTGCTGCATAATCGGACCATCCCAATCATCTGAAAAGACTTTTGTGGCTTTGGCTTTCGGCATTGTCAGCTCGAACTCAGGCTTTGGGCCTTCTTGGACAGTTGGGACCACAGTGGCAAGCTTCTCAAGCTGGTCTACTAGGCTTGGAACGCCTTTGAAAGTGTACTCGCTCTCCATGGTAGTGGTAGCCCCAGGTATCTTGGGTAGATCCAAAAACAGTCTACGAACCGGATTTGCCTTGGTTCCTCTGAGCTTGTTAAGGTCATGCTGTAACTTCATCCATCCCTCTGCCGGAGTAGGCTCTTTGACTGGGGCGCTACCCTGCTGTGTCGGACCTTTTACAAAGTAGTCATCCAAATGAGGACTGAAAGGGAGAGGTTTAGGGCCGTTGATCGGGACCCTTCATGTGGCAGCTTCTCCCCTTTTCCGGGCAATCTCCTTTTCTTTCGCAGTGTCTACCGAGGTGGCATCATATCCCAGGCCGTGGCGAGTTTTCTGTCCTTTCACCTCAATAACTTTGTGAGTTCCTTGCTGATGCTTCCCCAGACCGAGACCGGGCAGGTAGCTCATTCTTCTCATCATCTTCAAGACTGGAGGGATCTTGTCCCGAGTGATCGTCAGATCTATGTTACAAACTTGGGCTTTGGGAGGCTCGACCGTGAAGCCTGTTAGCATGAGACCTTCCTCGTCATGTTTGATCTCCAGAATAGGTATCCCACCCGTATCGGTGCCCTCCAAAGTGACTAGGTCTCCATAAATGGTTGTCAAATCCCCATCCGAAACGAATTTCACACACTGATGGAGGCTCGAAGCAACCCCCTTAACTTGGTGCAGCCAGGGTCTTCCCAGCAGGGCATTAAAGGTGATCGGGATATCTATAACCTGGAATTCCACAGGTATCATCTTCTTGCCAAACCAGAGGGCCAAAGTAGCAACCCCAAGTACTGTGCGGGATGTAGAGTCATAAGCTTTGACTGTGAGGGAGGAAGGCTTTAAATCTGTGGATTTGATGTCGAGCAGACTCATGATCTTAGCCGGGAGGATATTCATCCCGGACCCATTGTCAACCAAAACTCGGGGAAGACGCCGTTCATCCAGCTGGACTGTGATGAAGAGGGGCTCGTTATGATCGGCTCCGAACTGAGGGAGATCGAGGTCTGTGAAAGTGATTATATTCCCATAGTGAATGTTCCCAATCAACTGCACCACATCATCAGGAGTAGCATCAATAGGGACTAGCGTGCGGGCTAGGCTTTCTTCCAGCTTTAGCTTGTGGGGGTACGATGAGGTAAGCAGGGACCACAAAGAGATGTTGGCCTGAGTTTGTTTCAGCTGGGTGAGCACGGGATCCTCCTTCTCGAGGTCAGGAGTTTCGGCTGTCTTGGCATAGGGGAGACGGTCTTCCCTTGGTGCTTGATCTGCTACCTTCTTATCTGTCTTGGGGTTCCCCTGGTAGATCTGCCCGGATCGGGTCAACAGGTTGACTTCCTCATCAGTCGCTTCTTGACTAGATTTCTTCAATGCTGCCAAGGTCAACGGGGGAGCCTTTTTGGCTACCGGCCACTGGTTCTGACGGAGTCTAGCAACGGTGAGGGGCTGAGCTTGAGCTGTACTGGCTCCTTCCTGGGCAGCTTTTAAAACTGCTTCCCATGTCACAGGCTTTTGAACCCGGGATTGTGTTGCTGTCCCCTGGATGGCCCACAGAGCTAGGGCGTCCTCCGATTTGCCTTCATAGCCTGCCTTGTCCATAGTTATCATACAACAGGAATTGCTATTCTCAGGGCTCGGCGGCTTTTCGATTTCATCTCCGGTATAGTGCAGCCACTCTGGTTCCTTTCTGTAATACTCAGAGCTGGAGACGATTATAGCATTCTGCGTGGGAGGAGCATCGGGTATCATGCCGATTTCCAGGACTTCTCTGAGAGCTGAAATACATTCGGGGAAGGTGACCTCTTCTTGGGTAACCCTGACAAGGATTGTTACTTTGTTTCGGGGCGGATTTGATCTGACCATGGTTACTTTCTCATTGGGGAGGATGGGAGTCAGTTTCCCTCTCTCTAACAGATCTTCAACTATCCTCTTGGATCGAGTGTCTGAAAACCCTTTCCCCAAAGCATGGTAGGCAGTGTTGAACTCTATGACATCCACGTGTTCAGCCCCAGGAAAATTCATGGCTTTCATGTCTTCGGTTTCATAATCGTCTTCCGAAGTTTCCTCAATCTTACGGCTATCAGCCTCCATCTCATCATACATCTTCTTTCGCCCTTGCAAGCAGGGCAACCACAAGTAAAGGATAGACAACGCTCCCCTTCATAGTTTGACGTAACAGCTCGGTAGATCTGGGTCCAAATGAGGAGTACCCGGGGTCCACTGTCGGGTACATGAGCAATTAAGAAAGCGTCATGTGGGTCCATGGGTATGAAGGCGACTGGGGAGACATTTAGATCAATAACCCTTTTCAGTGACTCCATGCACTTGGTGTGTTCAAGCAGCTCGGCAGTGACCCTTATAGTTGTGATGCTGTCTGTTTTAGGGAAGGAAGAAAAGGAACCGATGACGTTTACGAATTGATCTTCTTTCGGTTGCTGAAAACCTCCCTTTTCATCCTCTGAGGTATCCGGGCACTGACCACAAGTGCATCTTACGAGGAGTACTTCGTGGGAGTCCGTCCCTATCGGTATCTGACCCGCATTTTCTGGCGGTCCTTCATCGTCGCTTGCTGACAACCAACCATTGTGTCCGGCTCCCATGATGTCATTTCCGGCATGATTGTTCCAGATTGATTCCGGATCTTGGGCCTCAGTTGACTCCTCACTTTCGTCGTCATCATCATCACTGTCATTACTGTCATCAGAATCATCTTCCCATACTACTGGGATTTCGGCTGAGAGAGAGCGTAGGTCAAATCTGTTAGGGGAGGACGGGTGCGTGCAGCCGCAGAAATTGTCATATGCCCCCATTGCCGGAAGCGGCAATTGCGACTCCGCTTCTCCTCCCAGAAACTGTGGGGGAAGAGTGAGAGGGGGCGGCACGTACTTGACTCCAGGAAGGATATAGAAGCAATCCTCCTCCTCTGATTCTTCATTTTCACTGTCCTCGGGATCGTATTCGGCTTCTCCCAAAACCATCTTGCAGAAGTGCACTAACTCCAGGTGTTCTTCGGCCTCTTTGCTGATAAGCCCCAATACAGGCGCCCGTCTGAAGCTTTCTTGCTCAATCTTCCTTGACTGCTCTAACCATCTCGTGTAAATGGTTTTCTCATGATTTGACTGGAACAACCCCAGTTCTTCAGCATCGGCTTTCCCTTCCTCCGAGAAATAGCGAGCCTCATATTCTTGCAAGAAATTTCTAACATGAGACCAAGGAGGGTTGGTTTGTTCACCATCCTCAAGGCTGAGGGGGAATCCAAATTCAGGATCCTCGACAAGGTTGGCCATGGGTATTTGGAGGTCTTCATCAGTTTCCGCATCCTCCTGGACATACGAAGGTTCTCCGGCTTCAATCATGTTCACCTGGTTTTGATTTCTCGGGAAGGGATTTTTGACTGTATTAGGCCCCTCGGGGCCTTCCAACTTCCCTTGCTCTATCAATCCCTGGATTGCCTTTTTCAGAGTAAAGCAGTTATCTGTTAGATGTCTGTGGGCCTGATGAAAAGCGCAGAACTTAGAAGTATCCACGGGAGCATTCGAATTTCTGGGTTGGAAATTTTCTAAAGGCCGCAGCAAGCCTTCTTTCACCTAAAGATGTCGTTCAGAGGCATTCCAAAGCTTTCGAGGTTTATGACCCGAGGCTTGGGCTCAGCTGGTTTCCTAGGAGCAAAAGGAGTTGCATTATTACATTCCTGCCCTGCGTAGTTAATCATCTCTTTACCTTTAGCAGGAGCCGGAACCGTGTTGGAGGGAGGTGCTCTCAGACTCAGAAGCGGGTGCGGCCATTTGTTGACTGTAAGCCTTTTCAAACTTAGCTGCGGAGTTAACCATGGCCCGTAAGTCTGAGTACGGGAAATGACTGAGGGAGGTTCTCAGATGTGACTTCAGGCATGACTGGAAGATGTCCAACTGTTCCTCTTCAGAAGGAGGGATGGCCATCTCACTGAGTTTCAGATTCCACCGCTTGTAGAAATCCCCAACATTCTCGTCGGGACGCTGCACGGTTGTCTGCAAGTCAACTCTATTTGTTTCCCATTCCAAATTAGATTTGTACTTCTCTATAAAGGCCTTGGTGATCTGATCCCATGTAGCCACTGGCCTCGGGTTTTAAGCGGAAGAACCATTTTAGAGCCTTTGGATTTCAAGGAGAGGCGAAATAGTCGGCCAAGCTGGCGATTGGTGCATCCTTTGGCCTTCATTGCCAAGGTATATGTGTCCGAGATGAGTTTTTGGTCATGCGGTCCCATCAAACGAGGTCCAGATTAGGCATCACGAACTTGTGGGGCAAGGGAATAATGGAGTCGGGTCCGTAGGCCGGAAGGCGGCACTTTTAGCGGTCAATTCGGCAATCTGCGCTTTCATTTTCTTGTCTTTGTTCCATGAACCGGGGCCGGATGAGGGTCTTGTGGTGGAGCCATGGCATTCGAACCGGTGGCGAGCTAGAGTGAGGAGCTACCACCGGCGTGAGGCGGGTGGAGGGAATGGCCGATCCGGGGACATAGGTAAAACACTGTCCTTGGCTCGAATTACCACAGGGGAGCGTGAGTAGGAGCTGGGCATAGGGATAGAACCTTGCGGCTTGTTGACTTTCAACCGCGAGTGGGCGGAGGCGGGCTGATGTAGCCGGGTAGCTTGGTTTTCGAGCCGAGATTCATAGGTAGGCATAGGTGCGGGGCTCTTGTCCTGGTTGTTGAAGCGTATGCAGTGTGGCGAGGGTGTATAGCCGGAGAGGGTATTGCGGTCCGAGGATTCTGATGAAAGCTGGATTAGGGGCTTAGTGGCCCATTGATCCCCAGTGAGAAATGGGTTTGTAGGATTTGTGCTAGGAGCAGTAACAGACTGGCATCATTACGAGGAGAGGGCTCCGATTTGTTGTCCCGAACCAAAGCGTGGTGGCATCCCAAAGCCCCATTCTTTGCGGTACTACGGCTGTTGTGAAGGTCGGCTTGGTCGTTTCCGAGGCGAGACGGGATCCCAATTTCTTTGTGGCATTCCGAGATATCCCCAACCGTGAGAAGACATTCCGTGCGATTTTGTCCCCACCGAGGAACCGCTATGACTGGTTCGCCCCGTCAGTGCCGTGGATCCAGTGGTAGCCGGGAGTTGGGCCGACTCGAAGATCGAGAAGCATGGGTTCTGGTAGTAGTATTATAGGAGGTGGGTGGTGGCATCCTGGAGTAATCGTGGCGGCGAGAGTGGGATTGGGGTCCTCTTCTTCTTCCACGGTGAAGGTGCCATCGGGATTGAGGCGGCGGCCAAACCATGGCTCCTGATGGCTTCCATAAGGCTATTAATTTGTGCTTCTGTCGCAATCTCATCTGTTTTGCTAAGCTGATTCCACTTCTTTGTTGTTTGAGGGGTCCGGGAGGCGGAGTGATGTTGTCCCCATCATTACCGGGATGCGGACATTACGAAACCCGGAGTCGGAACAAATGGTGAAGGCGACGATGCGCTTGACTCTTCCCAGTGATCAAACGGTGACCCGGCGCCGAAACCAAGCTTTGTGAGGAGGCTGCGGGGGAAAGACACGAGGGTTCAGATATTTGGGAGTGAAGGAGGGTAGGTGTTTGGGCTTAGGGCTCATGCAACATGCGATTATTTGTTCTTGTTTACTTAAAACATATTTTATTAAACCTAAGCGGTTGGAAAAGATTGCTCTTCTTTTCGCAAACTACTCGATTCCTGGATCGGTGGGCCCCATCACTACGCTGCGGACCCTCAACTGTAACCTCGAACAAGGGTTCCGTAGGGCAAGCGAGTCCCACCGGCCGAAAAGAAAAACGATCCTAAAGTCGGCGGGTAATCTAGTCTTAACGAGCATTCGATGTAAATTACGGACAAAGGCGACGTCAAAGGTCAAGATCATGTCCGGAGGGCTCGACGAAAAGTCGGCATGGCTCGGACTGATAAACGTCCATAATTGATCTTGACCCGTCGTTAGTTAGGCCATAATTAGACATGGAATAATCATTAATCCTTGATGACTCAGTGTCATGTCGGGAGTCGGTGCGTAAGTTGTGCCAGTCAAAGTCAAAGTCAAGGCGCCAGTCAATATCTGGTCAAAGTTCGCGGTGGAAAACCGGCATGACTTCGACTGATTAAGGGTCCCCGAAAGATATTGACTTGGTATGCCGACTAAGGCTTGACAGGAAAGGTGTATACACAGACCGGGCATGACACGGACCAAACTAAAAACCAACCGGGTCTCGGACAAAGTGTGTCACGGACAAGTGCATGGTCGACACGAGGCTCCAAGGGATGTTTGGGTAGTCCCGTGCTCGCACCGAGAGGCGTAATAAGGCCAAACGGGCTGCTACTGGGATTTTCCCGGGTTAAGGACGTAGTGTGCAGTGTAAGGCCAAGTGCGCGTAGTGTGCAAGCAGTCTATCTTCTTTTTCTGAGTAAAATAGAAATTTTCACATGTGTCTTAAAGAGAATGATGCATGCAAAAAATGATTTTTTTTTGAAAATCTTTTTTTTTTGAAAATCTTTTTTTTTTTTAAAAAACTTTTTTTTTTGAATTTTTTTTTTGAAAATCTTCTTTTTTTTTTGAATTTTTTTTTTGATTTTATTTTTTGAAAGCAAATAAACACATAAGCACATAGGCACAAAATTCAAACAGTTAAAGAAACGAGTCCGACAGTCAAGATATCGATTCTTTCGGGACAGTCAAAACAACACGAAATGTGCAAAACCAACACACACACACAGTACAAATGGTTTCAAATGCCGGGACGGAAGTTTGACCCACAAAAGCTTTTCTTTTTTTTTTCGAATTTTTTTTTTAAAAAACAATGATACCGGTACGTGGCTTTGTTAGATCATAATTTATCCCAAGCCCCGGGTTAGGGAGCGGTACAGGAAACTTAATGATTTCCACCTATATACCAAATACCATTTTTTTTAATTTTTTTTAAAAAAAAAAGATAAATCCTATTGATTCCCCAGCGGGGTCGCTACTGTGATGAATGTGCCCCGCCGCGATTTTTCTTTTGAAAATCATTTAAAAAAACGGGAGTCGCCACGCCATTTTTATTTTAAGGGCCAAAACTTTGAAAAATGCCCGAGATTAGAGATTTGGGTTCGGAGGTCACGTTACACTCCGGGAAGAACGTTAGGGTTCACCCGGAATGCCTCGTAAAACGAGTCTTCCTAATTTGAAACCATTTGTGTGTGTGTGTGTTTCTTTTTAGTTAAAATAAGTGCAAACTGAGAGAACTAAAAATTGAGAACTCTTTGTAAGACATTAAACAAGTCCCATGATTTTTGGTATGATTTTAGGGTTGAGTTTTGGTACTCAAAAGACTCCTTGAAGTTGAAAGTCAATTCTGCCAGAATGAAAAAGACAGTGGACACTTGATTTTAAAATGGATTTAAGGGTTTTAAACCTTCAGAATCTGAGGAAAGTCAGAGAATGAAAGTTGTTCAAAACATCTTAAATAAGGTGAATGCAAAATATTTTTATGATTGGAAATGATTTGAGGGACCAAAACCTTCTGGAAATCACAGATGTGAAATCTGGATTTCCAGAGACTGCTAAACTGACTTTTGGAAAATAATTTGAAAAAGGAAGTTATACTCACGAAAAAAATAAAGTAAAAATATTTCTGGAATCCTATGGATGTTGGCTACAAAAAGTATTTTTGTAATCAACACCAAATTCCAAGTTTTTCTGTGTCCAAAAAATTAGACAATGGACAGAGGTCTTAGAGAAAGGCTACTGGACAGCAACATTCTCAAGAAGGAAAATGTGATTTAAAGGGGATTTGCATCCATGCTTTGTCCCCATTTCCTTAGGCTTTGATTAGTGATCACTAAACTTTTTTAGTGGTGATCTACTATATCAAGCCATCCTTAGGGTACATTAGGACTTAAAGCACTTCATTTGCTTGGGATGGGGGAGATTTAACTTGAAATCGAGATTTTATGTATGAAAATTGATCTTTAGGTTAAGAAAATGTTTTCAAGAAAGTAAAAACAATTTGAAAGGAATGTTGATCCTTATAGAAGATCATCCATGGAGATGAACTTCCATGGTGATTCTCTTGGATCTAGGGGAAGGGATGGACAACAAACAAGTTACATCTTTGAAATGTGAGATGCATGCATGTATGAGGGAGGTTTAAGGTAAGGAGAAGGAGGGTTTACCAATGGTGGTATCCTATCTTCTTTGTGTTTGTGTTTGAGACTTGAATTTAGTGAGTATTTGGTGAGTGAGATTTGGGAAAATGATTAAGAAAAAGGTGGCAATTCAAAAGAATTCCCACTGTTTTCTACAATATTTTCGCGAAGGTGCTGTGTGAGTGAGTTGTTGTTCTTTTTTTTTCCTTTGAGACTGAGGGGCTCTATTTATAGGCCTCTGGAAATTTCATTTCCATTCGCGCGGATATGTATGTAAGCGTGCACTGTTCATTAAATGATGCTCCAGGCTTTGGACAAGAGGAATATTTTATTTAAAAACTCAACCAGTTGTTGTTTTACAGCTTACCCATTTCGGGTTTTTACCTTTTGTAAGATTCTTTACCATGCTTAACTCCAAATAGCAATCCCCAACTTACCCTTGCTTTGTTAGAAAAGTTAGGTTTTGTTAGAAAAGTTAAGGCTTAGGTTAAGAATGTGAAGGCTTTCGTTAGTTTTCTAACGGAAATACTAACAACTCAAATTGGAGCACTTACAGTGTGTCGTAGGAGGTTCCCCTTTTGCGGGCTGCTGCTTTGGTGCTGTCAAGCCTCTTGTCTTCCCTGATGTCAGCTGGTGTTGGCACATAACTGAGCCCCTGGACTGTATTGTGGTCCTTGACTTCGATGACTTGGTGTTGGCCTTGTAACCTTTTGCCGAGCCCCAGTCCTAGGATGAAGTTCATGAGTTTCATCATCTTCATGGCAGGAGGGATCTGGTCCCAGAATAGTGGAAGTTCCACGCTGCATATTTGGATTTCGGAAGTTTCCAATGTGAATCCAGTTAATGCCATATCGTCGTCATGCTTGATTTCTAACACTGGAATGCCGTTGGTGCAGGTCCCTTCGGTGGTGACGCTATCGCCGTAGACTGGTGTCAGCTCATTGCCTTGCATGAATTTGATACATTGGTGAAGGGTGGATGCCACACCATTTATTTGATGCAGCCATGGTCGTCCCAGAATGGCTGTGAAAGTGATAGGAATGTCCAACATTTAAAATTCGGTAGGCATCATCCGTTTACCGAACCAAATATTTAAAGTAGCAACCCCGAGAACTATGCAGGAAGTAGAATCATAAGCCTTGACAGTGTGGACTGAAGGCTTCAGATCTGTGAGCTTAATGTCAAGCAGGTCCATCATCTTGGCGGGCAAGACATTCATTCTGGAACCTCTTTTTTTTTTTTTTTTTTTTTTTTTTTTTTTAAGGGGATCAACACATTTCACCGCTCCCCCCTTGATGCACTTCACAGAGGCGCCTAGCTATGCCAGGGAGGGCAATGTCATTCCCTCTAACCACTGGTGGGGGAATCGAACCCATGACCTCCAGGTTGGAAGCCATGAACTCTAACCATCAGGCTAAGACCCCGAGAACTATGCTAGGGAGGGCAATGTCATTCTGGAACCTCTGTCTACCAGTACACGGGGAAGGCGATGCTCATTCAACAGAACAGTGATGTAGAGCATCTCATTGTGATCAGCCCCAAATTTTGGCAGGTCCAAATCTGTGAAGGTGATGATGTTTCCATAGTGGATGTTGCCGATCATCTGGATTACTTCTTCTGGAGTTGCGTCCATGGGGACCATGGTGCGGGCCAAACTTTCCTCTAGCTTGAGCTTATGAGGGTATGAAGATGTGAGCAAAGACCATAGGGAAATGTTCGCCTGGGTCTTCTTTAGTTGAGTGAGGATCAGGTCCTCTTTTCCGGAACTTGTTTCTTCGAGCACGGGATGACCGGGTTGCGGCTCTGGCTCTGTTGGCTTTTTGCTGGCCTTGGGCGGTAGCACATGGATTTGACCGGATCGGGTCAGAACATTGACGTCAGGCTTGGTCTCTTTCGAACATGTTTCTCTGAGTTGAGCCATAGTCAGTGGAGGATTTTTCGAAGCACATGGCCATATGTCCTCTCTCAATTCGTTGACTGTTGATGTCTTCCCGGGGGCCTCAGTAGCTCTTCGAATTCTGTCCCAAGATACTGGTTTAGGTGCCTCTGTAGGGAGGGAGCCTATGGTTCACCGCAGTTGTTCGAATGTCAGTGCATAGCAGTAGTTTCTAGGACTGAGCTTTGTCTTATTCACCCTCCGTGGGAGGCTAGAGAGTTCTTGGTTCATGCGAACTGTTTCTCTCATTTCTTCGCGGTATACTGCATTTTTCTCTTTCTTGCTGAGCAGGCTTATGGCGTTCTTGAGTTGAGACAAGCAGTAATCATGGTTTGCTAACTTTCCTCCAGTCTTAGCCCAAATCTGCTCTCTTATTGTTGAGCCTTCGTCAAGAGCTAGCGCTTGCGTTTCTTCCCAGGTCAGAATAGCCAAGGCTTCTTTGAACCGTATTCTACAGTCTAGGTAAACTTCCATCGGGGAGAGTTTCCTTTGTTGCTTTAACTGAGTAGCAGGCATGCTGGAAGGTGAGTGAACTGCTTCCCGGATGTCTGCCCATGTGACTGGCTTTTGTCCCAATTGATCATTTCTACGAATGAATGTCGTAGCCTGTGGAATCTCCTTTAGCATTTGTTGGAGATGTACTTCCATCTTTCTCTTTTTTTAATAGACCTTCCTTCTTCAGTTGGCCTTTTAGCTTGAGGACGGAAATGATCCGTTCCCATCCTCCCAGGACCCTTGGGATTTTTGTTTTGTTGATGCTGTGAGTTGCTTGGAAGAGTATGATTTCATCGTCTTTGTCGTCGCTTTCACAAAGGGCTTGCTGCTCTCGGGGAGATAAGCGCTTGTATTCTTCGTGCTGCTGGGCCAGGTATTCTTTATGTTGCACCATTCCATCTCCTAGGTCATTTGGACCATTGATCGTCCTCCCTTGCCAGAGGGAGTTTGCTGAGAAGTGATGGTAATCCAGGAAATTGCCGTGGGCAAAATCTTTAAGGTTGAATTGATCTAGAGTAACCTCTAGTTGTCTATCTGAAGTTGCTTGTGACGCTTTAAGGGCTTGGTCCCTGTTAGTCTTCCGAGCTTTGTCTTTGTCCCAGAGGTGAGTTTCTTGCACATCTAGTTCCAGGAGGGCTTTCCTTGCGAGAGTTAAGCAGTCTCCGTAGGTGCGCGCTGTCTGACTGGTGTCTAGAACTGTTATCACATCCGAGTCTCTGAATGGCGGAAACACTTAGATTATACTTACGAGGGAAGTCATATTCGGACATTCCATGCAGCCTTCTTTGATCTCGGTCACCAAGAAGTCTGCCTACATCTGTTTGATCAAACTGATGGGCGTGTTGAATTCTGCAATGCTGATAGTCTCGTGATCTCGATCAAGAGCCAAATCTATTAGTGCTAGTAGTTCAGTGGGGGGCTATCTGGATCCGTGGACGTGATCGCTGGGAATAGGATTGAATTTGAGCATGTTGATGCTGAGGTGATCGTTTCTTTCTTCGAAAGTCTAAACTGTCTCTCTGGGAGCATTTTGGTTAGATGTTCTCAGGGTTGCTGCTGGATGCGTTCTTGAGGCTGATCTGGCTTGTTGTTACATGAGGACCTTTGTCTCCTTTGTTGATGCCTTCGGCCTTGGCGGCGCTCTTGGCTGTGATTTTGACTGACGGCACGGGCCGGTTGCCACTGGGGAAGATACTTGGAGGTGATGGTGAGCCTTGAGCTCTTTTGGCAAGTGCCTCATTTACCATGATCAGGCAATCGTCGAGGGTAACTTCCATATCGCAGAATCTGACAATAAGGACTGGATCCTTGGTCTCGTCGGGATATCTGGAGAAGATGATGTTGACGAAGTCGTCATCGGTTACATGATCAAAAGGGTTCTTTGTCATGTCAACCATTTGTTTACATTCGCCGAATAACTGTCTGTACTTTACAATAAGTTTGACAATTTCCATGGTGTTTGAACCTTTATCATAGGTGACCTCATCTGAACTGGTGCCATCCTCGAATCTGAGCATGTTCACGAAAATTCTTCCTACTAATCTGTCGGGTCTTCTACCCCGGAGAGTTCTGAATCATCTCTGCCTGATGGTTTGACCCATATTAAAGGACATCTCGTGCCCTGTTGTGAAGATGGTACTGCTAGAAAAACTTCATGTCCTCTGCTTGAGCAGAGGGGCTTGACGGGAAATTCCATGTGTAAAACATCCCAGACGACTGCCATGCATTCTTCACAAGTGTGTCGGTGCCTGTTGACCATTATTGTGAAGATTTCCTCATTCGGTTGGGCCAGAGAGTTTGCTTGAAGGATGCTTACGAACTTTTGATCGGAGATGCGGGGTTTATGTCCCTGTGTCATTGCAGTATCCAAGGTTTCTTTCCATTCTGGATCCAAGTCTCGAAAATGGCAATTGAACCTGATGAAACTGATTGCTTCAAGATCCTCCTGCTCGAGGGCATTGACGTAGTTGGCACCTTCGGACTCGGATGGATTCTGATGAGATTTATCCCAGTTGTCCTTTTGTCGATTTGTAGGGGGTAGCACATGTGCGCGACTGCGGGTGCGCTTGGCTGGCACTTCGGCTTTGTTTCCTGTGAAAAAACTGTTTCCTCTGATGACCTCGAGGTCTCCTTGTCGCTTTATGAACTTGACACATTGATGGAGAGTGGAGGCTATTGCTTTCATGTGGTATAGCCATGGGCGTCCCAGTAGAGCTGTAAATTCAGACAGAATGTCCATCACTTGGAACTTCACCGGCACCATTTGGGCTTCGAACCAGAGTTCCAGAGTCACCGTTCCCAGGATGGGACGAGATGTGCTGTCGTATGCTTTGTTAGTTCGGGCAGATGGGGTCATATGGCCTTCATCGATGCGTAAGGCTCACATCATGCTGAGGGGAAGGATGTTGACTGCTGATCTGTTGTCTACTAGGACTTCAGGAAGGGAGATAGTGTTGAGCCGAACAGTAATGTGCAGAGCTTCGTTGTGTTCTGTAACCCTTTTTGGCAGGTT
This sequence comes from Adenophora triphylla var. japonica, assembly GCA_022495995.1. Taxonomy (NCBI): domain Eukaryota; kingdom Viridiplantae; phylum Streptophyta; class Magnoliopsida; order Asterales; family Campanulaceae; genus Adenophora; species Adenophora triphylla. Next base: position 325,981 of record JAFEMH010000230.1, read on the forward strand.
TTCATCACAGAATGTGAGCTTGATGTTGTACAGTCTGGAATCGTAGATTTGATCTCTTTCTGGAGAGGGGAATCATTGAGCCATCCATTTCCTGTCTTTCTCTTGAGAGGTAGAGGTTTTGGTGGTGCCTCGGTATTGCATTGAGGTTGCTTGGGCGGTGGCCGCCCTTTGTCAGTACGTTGATTGAGTGCGAGTTCCCGATTGGCTTTGACTTTCCTTTGCCGGCCCATGCTCTGAACTTTGACTGATCCTTCTGGGGATTATGCTTTTGGCTGGCAGTAGGGTTGCCGGAATTTGAGACCTTCTTGTGTCCTGAGGCCTGAACTTTGGTGTCAGCAGGATATTTTGACTTTCTCACCCCTGTCTGTTCTGAAGCTGTGCTGCTTGAAGGAAGGGTAGACTTGCTGGAGTAGATACATAGTAGTCGAACTTCCAGATGTCTCTCCGAGTGTACCCACGCTGGTGTCTCCGGCTTCGAATCTCTCCTTAAGTTTCTGCTGAGAAGACTGTTTCTTCTTCTTTCTGGGAGAATTACCCCTAATCATGTCCTGGAACTCGTATTCAAGGCATTCTGAGCAGTCACATATGTCGTACCAGATGTGGACGTCTGATGAGGGCTTGACAGGAAGAGGTGGAGGAACTGGCTCTGCAGCAATCTTCTTTGGCACCCACTTGTAAGTACCCAAATCTGGCTCATGCCTTCCGGTTAAATTTCCCGGCAATTTCGGTAAGTTTTCCGGTAATTCCCCAGACCTTCCTAGTGTTCCGGAAACATTCCGGAACTGTTTTTAATTAAATAAAGGCTGAAGGGAATCCTTCCTAATTAAGAAACACGTTTTTCTTAATTAGGAGGGAAGGTTCTAGAATAATGCCACCTTGCATGGTTCTAGAATGCTGAGTCACAATGGATAAGCCCGCACGGCTGCATTAGCTCGCTGCCTCTGACCGCACGGCTTCATTAGCCTTATCCGCATCGCCTATAAATAGAGCCCTCCTCTACCCATTTCAAAACAACAACAATACATACAATCCATAGCAATACAATCAGTCACTCCCAAGACGTGAAGAATATTGGTGAAGGCTCAAGAAGGTGAAGAAGAAGGCCAAGAAGCTCCCTCCCTCCTCCTTGAAGATCCAAGACCAATCTCTCCTCCTAGTTCCGACCAAAGAAGCAAAGGAAGCAATTGGTAACCTCGCACGCCCTAACCTTGCATTTTAATTGATATACTTGCTCATTGCATTCATATATCTTGCTTGGGACTTGGCATTTATTCATAAAGATCACATCTTTATCACCCCCTTTCCCTTTTGTATGCATTAAGACCCCATTTGTCATAAAAATGTAGTCTTTTTCATAAAGGTGCATCCTTTGCACCTAAAACCCCCATTTTCAAATAAAAATGTCATTTTTATGCATCATTTGCACATAAAAATCCAATCTTTTCAATAAAAATGCATCCTTTGCATTCAAAAACCTTTTCTAATGCATCATTTGCATAAAAATCCTATCTTTACGCATCACTTGCATAAAGATCATTTCTTTCAATCAAAAAAGCATCATTTGCTAAAACCAAAAATGTCATCTTTTCATTAAAGAGTCATTTTTCATCATGCATTCCCCCATGTCCCCATTAATAACCTTGGAGCGGACCGGTGTAAAAGATCCTATCTTTACATTGTTCCTTCCATTAAAGGTTCATGATCTCTTTAGAAAGGGATAACCTTGAACCCGATATCTCCGATTATCACTTAAGACGAGCATGAAGCATCTATATGAGCTCAATCGTCTTAAGGTGTAGGATTGATGGGCTAAGGACCTTCATTTTCTAAAGAACCTCATCTTTGACCAAAAAGAGAGTCATTCTCTCGATCACGCAAGTCCCGAGGGTCCCGAGGTTAAAAATGCGATGATCACAAGTCACAAGATGAGGACGGGATCATAATCCCGAATACATAAATTCCAAGAAATCCCGAGCGACAACCAACAAATGGTTTGTACGTCCGGAAGACGACTTGGGACATTCACTCCTTATTTTCAAAACACATGCACACAAGAAAGCACGCAAGCAAGCACAATTAATGAAATCATGGGAGACTTGCTCCGGCAAGGCACCTTGGGTGAACGCCAAACGTTCTTCCCAAGGGGTAACTTAACCTCCGAACCCATAAAACCTTTTTTTCAAAGTTTTGAGGTAATCAAAATGGCGTGGCGACTCCGTTTTTTCAAATTAAACTCGGATGTCTTCAAACTCGCGTGAATCCAACAAATTTGGGCACACATTCACAGTTTGGCGACTCCGCTGGGGATATCCCAAAGGAGAAAAGCTTTTATTTTCAAAACAAAAATCGATACTCGGTATATAGGTGGAAACCACTTACCCTTCCTATACACTCCCTGATGTGGGAGTTGGGATAACCGGTGGTTTAACAATCCACGTACCAGTATCCCTTTTCGAAAAAAAAAATTTTGAAAAAAAAATAAAAGAAAGCTTTTCCCTTTGAGCGGGTTAGACTCCCATCGCCGATTTCATTAATCATGCTTGCTTTCTTTACCATGCATTGCATCATTTACATCTTGGAATCTGTGCATACTTTGAAACGGGAAACAACCCGAAAAATAGCAAAAGGAGTGGAACCTGGAAAATTGATCCATGCAGTCGTACGGCTCAATCCTCATTGGATTCTCGACCAAGGGCGACCTCGGTGGCAATTCCACCAGGAAAAATCATGGTTAATCCGCGGTCCTAGCGGCTTGGGGCTACTCGGCTCCATGATCGACCGTGGCTCCGGGGGGGAAAATTTACGTGCTTATGTGTTGCATTTTCCCCGTCCCGAAAATCATTCTTTTAAAACACATTTATGAAAATCTCTGTTTTAACTCAAAAAGGAACATTTTTAGGAGACCACACACTACGCGCACCTGATATATCCTGTACACTTTTGCACGCACGTCCTTCAAACCCGAGGGTGGTTCCAGCTGCAGTTACGGACAGCCTTACGATGCTCCCGGCGCGCACGGAATCATCCCAACCTCCCCATGGCGGCCGGTTGTTCGACCAATGCACAAATCCGTGTCACACGTTTCAAAAAACCGTGACTTTTGGTTGGTTTTTGGTCTAGTCCGTGTCATATAGCCCAGTTGCATACCCACGTAAAGGTCAAGCCTTAGCTCATAACGGAAGCCAAGATTTTCGCTCAAGCGAAATTCTGCCGAAATTCCGACAAGGAAAAAATCGGTGGGATCTTGACTCCGACATTGACTATTGACCTTGACCCACACGGAATGCGTAAGAGTCAAGACCAAGTCTTTGCCAAAAATCAAAAGATCTTTCGCTCAAGCGAAGCTCTGCCAAAATTCCGACAAGGAAAAATTGGCAAGATCTTAACCGGCATTGACTTCGATTCCGACTCACGCACTGCGTATGCAACGAAGTTCAATGTGACACTGTGTCATCCGGCTTTTTACCGCCCGACCCATGCCTATTATTCTCTCGGACATTACCGAAAGTCAGAAACCGTCATTCGCTCAAGCGAAACTCTGCCAAAGATCCGTCAAGGCAGAGACGAGACTTTCCGGTATTGCCTTGACTATAATCCGCATCGCTCGGGCGTTGAAAAGTCCTATGAACCGCTAGACCCGATAGGAGCGTTCTTTACTCTCGGTCGGTGGGATCCGCGTGCCCTATAGGACCCTCGCCGGGGCATCCCACCTGGGAGGTCGAAATACAGGTGGAATACGAGGGGCTTATAGATGTAGTGACGGAACCCACTGATCCAGGATCTAGAGTAGTTGCGAAAAAGAAGGGCAAACCCCCTTTTCCAACCAAATAGAAATAAATAAAAGACATTGTTTTAAGTAAATTTGAACAATTAATGTAATCATAATTGCATTTTCCTATCTCTGATATCCCTAATCGAGACCTCCTCGGTCCGATTTCCTATCCCGACCTTTCATGGTCAAATCCCTAATCGATACCCCCTCGATCCGATTTCCTATTTTCCTATCCTGACCTTTCATGGTCAAATCCCTAATCGAGACCTCCTCGGTCCGATTTCCTATCCCGACCTTTCATGGTCAAATCCCTAATCGAGACCTTCTCGGTCCGATCTCCGATTTTCGATTTTGTCTTTTCAAGGTCTCATCTTTTCCGATCAATTAGGATTAGGAAAAAATATGTTTTAAGTAAAAGTTAAGCGATAAGTGCATGTTACTTGAGCTTTCAGCCTAAACACTTGCCCCCGAGTCTAAACCTCACCCATCTCCGAGTCTAAACCTTGCTTACCCCGAGTCTAAACCTTATCCACCTTCGAGTCTAAACCTCACCCATCTCTGAGTCTAAACCTTGCTTACCCCGAGTCTAAATCTTTCCTACCCCCTAGTCTAAACCTTGCCTATCCCTTTCCCGCAGCGAGAAAGAAGTGGGCTAGAATCTTTGGGTCGCGGCTTTTCGTAAAACCTTAGGTTCGGACGGTTCATCGGCTCGTAGAGTCGAATGGCGGTTTGACAGAAAACGGTGAGGGTGCAGGAAATCGGATGTTTAGGAAGGAAGAGTTAGTCCTGGCTTTGGAAAATGCCCGGAAGGTTCATGAAGAGCGTATCATTGCTCACCGGTGCTCTTCGCCGCAATGGAGTTCAAGTAACGGTTGAGTCCAACGGTTCTGCGGTAGTGGTCGAAGATGAGACTCCGTAGTAGCCATCTCGGCTCCCCGACCTATAACCAATACCTTCCTCCATCCACATATGATCCCTTGCCAAGGACCACTCCTCCTCGGTCCTTTCTAACATCCCCGCTCATCAGGGCTCCATCGCCCTCAGCTCCTCAGAAACGGATTGGGCTTTACCCCACCTGTCTCTCAGTTTCGGCAATACACGCGATCTATACTCCGGCTTCACATAATCGATGCGAGATATGTGGCTATGTTACGAAACCCCTATACCCGCCTGAATGCGATCATGAGTTGCCAAAGGATGATCCAAGTTTTCAGTGTCACCTACGGACTTAATGAATTCAGCCGCCGCTTGCTACTATGGCTCCCTCTGCGATCTGAGTCACATTGCGAGAGTCCCCGTTGACCCCCATGTGGCAATACCGATGAAGCAAGTGAAACAAATACAAGAGAAGCTTGACCTCATGATGAGTATCAATACTCCATTGACCCAAGATGTTGAACCGGGCAAGGAAATGACTCCACCAAGCATAACCCAATGCCATCGGTACCAAGCAAACCGTACCCGGCTCGGCACCGGTTCCTCACAAAGGAAAGGGTGTCGTAGCTTCCTTCCGCCAAATCCAACGGTGGAACCAATTGGACAATGGAAATCCAAGCACGGAGAACAAGCAATGTCTCCCGAAAACCCCGCTCCCTTCATTTTGACAATGCGGAGATGCCTTTAAGCAAGATCTTTGGAAAAGCGATGAAAGAAAAGGCTGATAAAGCCATTGGAAAATTGGAAGCCCAGGAACCACAATGCTCGGTTGGATGAGTCTAAGCATTGTCTTTTCCATCAATACCACGGACACGACACGATGATTGCACCTATTTGAGGTATGAGATCCAGTTGATAGAAGATGGGAAGCTCGAGAACCTCCATGGGCCAAAAACGAAAAGCTATGGTAAGAGGTCGATTCGGGATGTACAAGGTCGAAACGTCGGTCGATGATTTCGGGATGCCCATGAGCAAAGTTTTCGATGATTTGGTGAAACGAGGCCTTCTCACACCTCTCGAGAATTATAAGCCAAGAAACCCCAGTAGAGTTGACAGGACCAAGTTCTGCGAGTACCACAAGCATTTTGGGCATGTGACAGGACAAGTGTGTGGATGCGAAGAAAGAAATTCGGTGGGCGATCTACGAAGGAAAGCTCAAGTTACACAGCGGTCCAACCGGCGAAGAGTAGCTAGACTAGGGTCTACTTATCCTTAAGCAAGATTAAAAAAAAAAAAAGAGAAAAATAGTCTCTCAGTCAACCTTCGTAGGTTCTAGTACTTTTCTCTTTCAATCAAGTCCTCTACGGACATTGTATTTAATCTTCAATTTTCTATAAAAGAGTCTTCTTCTTTTCTTGCTAGACTTAAGACATTATTTGCACACCTACATTACATTTAATGAAATGGTTTTATTTTATATGATCACTTGCATTGCTCAACAAGTAATCTCTCGAAATAATTCACGTTCTGATTAATCGGTGTGAGAAAGTCAACCAATGCTCTCCCTATACACCTTCCTTACCCCACAAAAGGCCTCCATCAAGCCATACACTTTCCTTGCTTCACAAAAAAGGCCTTCATTAAACCATACACTTTCCCAATCATGCCCCCACCTTCATCTTGACCAAGTCAACGACGGCGGCAACATCAAGGGACAACAAAAGGCCACTCAGCTTCGAAAGATTGACCCCGTGTCGACAACGACCTAGGAGCCTGCCTTAGACCTCAAGGATATCAAGAAAGTTTAAGCAGGGGCTCGCCTTGGCCCTCAGGTGCTTCAAAAAAAAAAAAAAAAAAAGAAAAAAATGTGGTGCAAAAAGAGTAATGCCCGGCTAATTTGAAAATCCCAAAAAGGGGCGGATCCCAGGCAAAAAACGGGGTTGCACATAAAAAGAAAAAAAAAAAAAAGAGAAAAAAATCTTAGTGCAAAAAGAGTAATGCCCAGCTAGGCTGAAAATCCCTAAAAAGGGCAGTCTAGGCAAAAAACAGGGTTGCACATAGAAAATAAAAGAAAATGAGGCCAAGGACCCAGCACCGCCCATTAAAAAGCTTGACGGAAAGGCAAGATCAAAGCTCAGAGAATGAAAGTTGTCGATCGGGCGGTCGAAGCAAAGTCAGAAGCATTTCATCCTTTCTCCCCCAATGAAAGAGGAAGCAATTGAAGCAGCCGTCCAAAAATGACTTGGTCAAGGAATCATCCCGAGGCCCAAGCCTCACCATCCAATCTTTTCATCCGAGCCTTTTCACTAAAAGGAACCACAAATCCCAAATCCCAAAGCCTGAAGCAGTCCGGCCAAGGCCGAACTACGGCAACCTGAGCTCCTCACAATGAGGGGAACGTAGGCAACCAGCAATGGTCCGGTCATAAGCATATTCAAATTCCAGAAAATTCGGTCTCATCAATGACCTCTCTCCCATAGACACAGTCAAAACCTAGAAAACCCGGTCTCATCAATGACCTCCCTATACACAAACCTTTCTTTCACACCAGTCAACCTTGATCCGTGACACTGGTTGACTTTCTCCTCATGATTAATCAGAATGTTTGTTCATATCGAGATTAATGGTTGAATAACCCGAACATCAATAAAGGGTTTTAAGCAATCTTGTGATCATTGTAAATAAAACAAGTTTCAGATGTCTTGACAAGTCTTCCTTTTCTACATCTTAGGAAAGATAGTGCTAAACATTGATTTTCTGTCAGCAGGGGCTTCCATACACTTTTACAAACCCTTCTACGCTTATACTCTCCCAAAAGAGTCAAACCCAAAGCGAGTTTTGTGCCTACATCGAATAAGGCCATCGGAATAATACAAGATCGGGATCTATTCCCACCTTTCGAAAAATATGCCCCTGCATGTATAAATTTCTAAGAATATTTTCTTTCACATTTCCTTTAGGTTGACTGATTGACTAAAGAAAATAAAAAAAAAATATATATATAAAAAAAAGAGAGAGAGAGAAGTATAGGTTTTCCCTTTTCTGCTACAATTCGCATTAGGGCTGCCTTGACACTCTTCGAGTTTGTGGCTTTGCCAAGCCATTTCCTTAGACTGGGGCTTCTTTAGCCATTTTTGGGGTCCGCCTCGGGTTCCTCGCCCATAAGATGGATCCGGTCTTGGTCGATCAACCTCGGGATCAATTTTACGGTACCAATCATATTGGGATCTTCTCCTTAGACCGGGCTTCACCAAGACCTCGCCTACTCGGTTGTCCAGTAGGGGCTTTGCCACCAGGGTTTTGCCAATGAAAGGATCTTTCCTTACTTCAACAAGATATGGGGCTTTTGCAGAGAGTATTTCCTTAGACCGGGGCTTCGATAAGTTGCATCCATCCCTAGAAGAGAGGATTGGTCACTTCGACATCTGTTAGCATCAGCTTCAAATGCTAGAGTGTGAGAAAAGAACATTCACCGAGACCCGAGGTTCAAACCCAGTCTCAGCTCAAGAGGGAATGCTAGTCCACGTTGACAACATCTCAGCAACAACAGCAGTTCAGTCCGCACCCAAGGGATACGACCCCACCTGCTTGAAACCCGTCTTAAACAATTTTCAAACACATTCCATATGTACATCCAGACCCAGTCCCTACCATGTTTCCAAAAAAAAAAAAAATCACCCCTAAGCTCAAGTAACGTGCCAATTGCTAATGATAACATTTTCTCCCAAAAAAGCGCCTCCGTTATTCCCTTTATAATGAGATAACGCCAGGCGACAGTTTCCGGATTGTCAAAATCCAAACTTTAGCTACCTCTATCACGAATAGTGAAGTATGCTCAAGTTTTCCAAACTTTAGCTACCCATATCTCTGATTCGAAAGAGATTGAGAAGTATGCTCAAGTTTTTCCAAACTTTAGATACCCATATCTCTGATTCGAAAGAGATTGAGAAGTATGCTCAAGTTTTCCAAACTTTAGATACCCATATCTCTGATTCGAAAGAGATTGAGAAGTATGCTCAAGTTTTCCAAACTTTAGCTACCCATATCTCTGATTCGAAAGAGATTGAGAAGTATGCTCAAGTTTTTCCAAACTTTAGATACCCATATCTCTGATTCGAAAGAGATTGAGAAGTACGCTCAAGTTTTTCCAAACTTTAGATACCCATATCTCTGATTCGAAAGAGATTGAGAAGTATGCTCAAGTTTTCCAAACTTTAGATACCCATATCTCTGATTCGAAAGAGATTGAGAAGTATGCTCAAGTTTTCCAAACTTTAGATACCCATATCTCTTATTCGAAAGAGATTGAGAAGTACGCTCAAGTTTTTACAAACTTTAGTTACCCCTATAGTGACGTAATGCCCTGTAGCCTATTTTATAAATTTACCCCTGTGGCTCATTTTGTTTGCCTTTGGCATTTTCAATTCTATTTTCAAATGATTAGGGTACGTGTGAATGTGTGCCCCAAATTTTTGGTTTATTGGAATTCACGCGAGTTTGAAGACATCCGAGTTATTTGAAAAACGGAGTCGCCACGCCATTTTGATTACCTCAAAACTTTGAAAAAAAGGTTTTTACTTGGGTTCGGAGGTTAAGTTACCCCTTGGGAAGAACGTTTGGCGTTCACCCAAAGTGCCTTGCCGGAGCAAGTCTCCCGAGATTTCATTAATCGTGCTTGCTTGCGTGCTTTCTTTGTGTGCATGTGTTTGAGAGTAAAAGGGGGAAATGTCCCAAGTTATCTTCCGGACGTACAAACCATTTGTTGGTTGTCGCTCGGGATTCCTTGGGATTTTATGTATTCGGGATTATGATCCCGTCCTCATCTTATGACTTGTGATCATCGCATTTTAAACCTCGGGACCCTCGGGACTTGCGTGATCGAGAGAAATGACTCTCTTTTGGTCAAAGATGAGGTTCTTTAGAAAAGGAGGGTCCTTAGCCCATCAATCCTACGCTTTAAGACGGTCGAGCTCGTATAGAGGCTTCATACTCTTTCTTAAGCGATAATCGGAGATATAGGGTTCAAGGTGTCCCTTTCTAAAGAAATCGTGAACCTTTAATGGAAGGAACGATGTGAAGATAGGATCTTTTTACACCGGTCCGTTCCAAGGTTGGGGGAAAGGGGGAATGCATGAAAAATGATTCTTTAATGAAAAGATGACATTTTTATGTTTGCAAATGATGCTTTTTGATTTAAAGAAAGGATCTTTATTGCAAATGATGCATAAAGATAGGATTTTTATGCAAATGATGCATTGAAAAAGGGGTTTTGATGCAAAGGATGCATTTTTATTGAAAAAGATTTGATCTTTATATGCAAATGATGCATAAAGATAACATTTTTATTGGAAAATAGGGGTTTTAGGTGCAAAGGATGCACCTTTATGAAAAAGACTACATTTTTATGACAAATGAGGTCTTAATGCATGCAAAGGGGAAGGGGAATGATAAAGAAATGATCTTTATGAATAAATGCCAAGTCCCAAGCAAGATATATGAATGCAATGAGCAAGTATATCAATTAAAATGCAAGGTTAGGGCGTGCGAGGTTACCAATCGTTTCCTTCGCTTCTTCGGACGGAGCTAGGAGGAGAGGTTCATCTTGGGTCTTCAAGGAGGAGGGAGATGGCTTCTTGAGCTTCTTCTTCGCCTTCTTGAGCCTTCAAGGGTGTTCTTCACGTCTGATTGTGTTTGTGAGTGTATTGTATCTCTATTGTGTGTCTTGTTGTTTCTTGAAATGGGTAGAGGAGGGCTCTATTTATAGGCAGTCTGGATAAGGCTAATGAAGCCGTGCGGCTGCAGGTCCTTTGCAAATGAGGCCGTGCGGTCTTATCCTGAATGACTCAGCATTCTAGAACCATGCAAGGTGGCATTATTCTAGAAGGCTCTTCCTAATTAAGAAAAACGTGTTTCTTAATTAGGAAGGATTCCCTTCAGCCCTTATTTAATTAAAAACAGTTCCGGAATGCTCCCGGAACGCTGGGAAGGTCTGGGGAATTACCGGAAAACTTACCGAAAATGTCGGGAAAATTAACCGGAAGGCATGAGCCAGATTTGGGTACTTACAGAAGCCCCTCGGCAACGTCACTTGCAAGGCGAGTGGGGTTGTCGATAGAAAAGGATCCGATCTGGCGAATGCCGAGACGGATTGGGTGACCAAGGTGGTCGAGTGGCTGAACCTTTTGGAAGGCTACCTACGTATCCGGAGGAATCAAGCCGGTAGTAGTTCGGAAAAGATCCGCTGGGGGAGGAAGAAGAGAAACTGGTCTCTTGCCGGGGAAATAGAAGAGAAAATGACCTAGGAGGTCAAGCAATTGATCCTACTGGGGATATGCTAGAAGTGACCGAGGTGGTCGGATATCTGAACCTCTATGAGGGGCTGCTTTATCACTGAGGAGTGACAAAGAAACAGGGTGACCAAAGTGGTCGAATGGCTGAACCTTTTATAAAAGGCTACCTACGTATCCCGGAGGAATCAAGCCTTGATCGTAGTTCAAGCATCACTAGATAGTTAGGAACGATGTCTAGGATCCTTGAGATTTTGACAATTCGGAGGCTGTCACCTGATTGACAATTCGGAGGTCATTACTGAAGAAGCTAGAGCTTATGGCGCTATCTCTTTATGACGGAGATAGAGGTAACTTAAGTTGGGAAACTTGAGCGTACGTCACTATTCGCGGATAGAGGTAGCACAAGTTGGAATGACTTGGGCATACGTCACTATTCGCGGATAGAGGTAGCACAAGTTGGAATGACTTGGGCATACGCCACTATTCGCGGATAGAGGTAGCACAAGTTGGAATGACTTGGGCATACGTCACTATTCGCGGAAAGAGGTAGCACAAGTTGGAATGACTTGGGCATACGTCACTATTCGCGGATAGAGGTAGCACAAGTTGGAATGACTTGGGCATACGTCACTATTCGCGGATAGAGGTAGCACAAGTTGGAATGACTTGGGCATACGTCACTATTCGCGGATAGAGGTAGCACAAGTTGGAATGACTTGGGCATACGTCACTATTCACGGATAGAGGTAGCACAAGTTGGAATGACTTGGGCATACGTCACTATTCGCGGATAGAGGTAGCACAAGTTGGAATGACTTGGGCATACGTCACTATTCGCGGATAGAGGTAGCACAAGTTGGAATGACTTGGGCATACGTCACTATTCGCGGATAGAGGTAGCACAAGTTTAGAGTTCTGACAATTCGGAGGTTGTCACCTAGTGTTATCCCGTTATAACGGAACTAACGGAGGCAACTGGGAAGAAAGCTTAATTGCTTAACAGATGAGAGATATTTTCTGAAAAAGATGTTATCTTGGTTAAAAGATAACGGAAATTGCATGCCCAAGTGGAAGGTCCAGGGGCAGGATTGTAATTTCTGCTCAGAGCGAATGAAGCCGCCCGGCATGAGATGGAGAAAAAGGAGCCGTACGGCTAGAGACCTGTTTTTTCTAGATTATTTAAAACAGGTTTGAACGGGCATTGGGCATTATTGCCGCCCAAGAACTGCCGAGGAAGAGAGAGAGAAAGGAGAGAATTTCTTCAAAATTCTTCAATTTCCTTTGCTTCTATCGATTGGAATGGATCCGGAGGGCAATCACATACCGAGGCAAGCAAGAAGGAACATCTCCGCGGCTGCGAGAAGGAGGAGAAAGGAGCTCGTTCGGACGGAGAGGAAGTATGACTTCCTTACGCCTCCATCGGAGCTTTACCCGGGAAGAAGGGAGCATAAATCAACGAACCCGCGATCGGTTGGGGTAAGCATTCTCATTTTGCTCAAATCCGATGATTTTGCTTGAATTTTGAATGATTTAGGGCTTGACCCGAATTTTAGGATTTTTGAATGATTTTTTGAATGATTTTGAGATGCATGAACAACCTATGAGGCTAAGAATATGCATGTGCAATTTTATTTGATGAAAATTATGAGAATGACTCACTTTTTTCTCGCAAAATGAAGTAAGAATGAGAATTTTTCAAAATATGAGACGGAGTTCTTGCCTTGTGCTAGAACTAGGTCAAAATTCTGATTTTCAATGAGAAAACATGATTTTGGAAGATGAAAATGATTCACGCATGCCATTTTTTTTTTGAAAAAATAATGCTTATGTGCACATAATTGTGAAAATTGCGATTTTGTGCTTTAGGAAAACAACGTGCTTAAAATGACGTGTTTCAAATGATGAAAGTCACGTTTTTGATGCAAAAGATGCTAAAAAGACTTGTATGAATGCTTTTCTTTTGAAAACATGTGCACTTTTGTGAATATATGCATGTTTTTTGAAAATGATGAATGATTGACACACTTCTTTGTTGTGCTTGTCTACAGGAGAACAAGTCTAGAGGACCATCTGAGATAGCGGTCAAGCTTTGGCAGAGGATGCCGGATTTTGAGAAGAATGGGGTGAATCCCAAGCAGCTGGTGCGGGCTACCGGCCTGGATGCGTTTGTAGAGGCCATCGGCAGGGGTGTTCACATCACCTCTAAGAGCAAGGGCTTGGTCCAGGCCCTTTCTGAGTTCTGGTGGGATAGTACTCATAGCTTTCACTGGCCAGGAGAGGCCGACGGTGACTCTGCCGATTTCACACGGCTATTGCGGCCTACAGTTCACCGGGAGGCCCGTGACTTGGAGAGACCACATTACAGCCGAGGAGTTCCAGGCTTCGGTAGGGTTTGAGCTGATTCCCAAGGGGCTGGGGATGGAGACGCGGAACGTCGAGGTAGCAGTTCAGACTTGTGATCATCGCATTTTAAACCTCGGGACCCTCGGGACTTGCGTGATCGAGAGAAATGACTCTCTTTTGGTCAAAGATGAGGTTCTTTAGAAAAGGAGGGTCCTTAGCCCATCAATCCTACGCTTTAAGACGGTCGAGCTCGTATAGAGGCTTCATACTCTTTCTTAAGCAATAATCGGAGATATAGGGTTCAAGGTGTCCCTTTCTAAAGAAATCGTGAACCTTTAATGGAAGGAACGATGTGAAGATAGGATCTTTTTACACCGGTCCGTTCCAAGGTTGGGGGAAAGGGGGAATGCATGAAAAATGATTCTTTAATGAAAAGATGACATTTTTATGTTTGCAAATGATGCTTTTTGATTTAAAGAAAGGATCTTTATTGCAAATGATGCATAAAGATAGGATTTTTATGCAAATGATGCATTGAAAAAGGGGTTTTGATGCAAAGGATGCATTTTTATTGAAAAAGATTTGATCTTTATATGCAAATGATGCATAAAGATAACATTTTTATTGGAAAATAGGGGTTTTAGGTGCAAAGGATGCACCTTTATGAAAAAGACTACATTTTTATGACAAATGAGGTCTTAATGCATGCAAAGGGGAAGGGGAATGATAAAGAAATGATCTTTATGAATAAATGCCAAGTCCCAAGCAAGATATATGAATGCAATGAGCAAGTATATCAATTAAAATGCAAGGTTAGGGCGTGCGAGGTTACCAATCGTTTCCTTCGCTTCTTCGGACGGAGCTAGGAGGAGAGGTTCATCTTGGGTCTTCAAGGAGGAGGGAGATGGCTTCTTGAGCTTCTTCTTCGCCTTCTTGAGCCTTCAAGGGTGTTCTTCACGTCTGATTGTGTTTGTGAGTGTATTGTATCTCTATTGTGTGTCTTGTTGTTTCTTGAAATGGGTAGAGGAGGGCTCTATTTATAGGCAGTCTGGATAAGGCTAATGAAGCCGTGCGGCTGCAGGTCCTTTGCAAATGAGGCCGTGCGGTCTTATCCTGAATGACTCAGCATTCTAGAACCATGCAAGGTGGCATTATTCTAGAAGGCTCTTCCTAATTAAGAAAAACGTGTTTCTTAATTAGGAAGGATTCCCTTCAGCCCTTATTTAATTAAAAACAGTTCCGGAATGCTCCCGGAACGCTGGGAAGGTCTGGGGAATTACCGGAAAACTTACCGAAAATGTCGGGAAAATTAACCGGAAGGCATGAGCCAGATTTGGGTACTTACAGAAGCCCCTCGGCAACGTCACTTGCAAGGCGAGTGGGGTTGTCGATAGAAAAGGATCCGATCTGGCGAATGCCGAGACGGATTGGGTGACCAAGGTGGTCGAGTGGCTGAACCTTTTGGAAGGCTACCTACGTATCCCGGAGGAATCAAGCCAGGCCGTAGTTCGGAAAAAGATCCGCTGGGGGAGGAAGAAGAGAAACTGGTCTCTTGCCGGGGAAATAGAAGAGAAAATGACCTAGGAGGTCAAGCAATTGATCCTACTGGGGATATGCTAGAAGTGACCGAGGTGGTCGGATATCTGAACCTCTATGAGGGGCTGCTTTATCACTGAGGAGTGACAAAGAAACAGGGTGACCAAAGTGGTCGAATGGCTGAACCTTTTATAAAAGGCTACCTACGTATCCCGGAGGAATCAAGCCTTGATCGTAGTTCAAGCATCACTAGATAGTTAGGAACGATGTCTAGGATCCTTGAGATTTTGACAATTCGGAGGCTGTCACCTGATTGACAATTACTGGAGGCTGTCACCTGAAGAAGCTAGAGCTTATGGCGCTATCTCTTTATGACGGAGATAGAGGTAACTTAAGTTGGGAAACTTGAGCGTACGTCACTATTCGCGGATAGAGGTAGCACAAGTTGGAATGACTTGGGCATACGTCACTATTCGCGGATAGAGGTAGCACAAGTTGGAATGACTTGGGCATACGTCACTATTCGCGGATAGAGGTAGCACAAGTTGGAATGACTTGGGCATACGTCACTATTCGCGGATAGAGGTAGCACAAGTTGGAATGACTTGGGCATACGTCACTATTCGCGGATAGAGGTAGCACAAGTTGGAATGACTTGGGCATACGTCACTATTCGCGGATAGAGGTAGCACAAGTTGGAATGACTTGGGCATACGTCACTATTCGCGGATAGAGGTAGCACAAGTTGGAATGACTTGGGCATACGTCACTATTCGCGGATAGAGGTAGCACAAGTTGGAATGACTTGGGCATACGTCACTATTCGCGGATAGAGGTAGCACAAGTTGGAATGACTTGGGCATACGTCACTATTCGCGGATAGAGGTAGCACAAGTTGGAATGACTTGGGCATACATCACTATTCGCGGATAGAGGTAGCACAAGTTTAGAGTTCTGACAATTCGGAGGTTGTCACCTAGTGTTATCCCGTTATAACGGAACTAACGGAGGCAACTGGGAAGAAAGCTTAATTGCTTAACAGATGAGAGATATTTTCTGAAAAAGATGTTATCTTGGTTAAAAGATAACGGAAATTGCATGCCCAAGTGGAAGGTCCAGGGCGGGATTGTAATTTCTCGCCGTAGCGAATGAAGCCGCCCGGCATGAGATGGAGAAAAAGGAGCCGTACGGCTAGAGACCTGTTTTTTCCAGATTATTTAAAACAGGTTTGAACGGGCATTGGGCATTATTGCCGCCCAAGAACTGCCAAGGAAGAGAGAGAGAAAGGAGAGAATTTCTTCAAAATTCTTCAATTCCCTTTGCTTCTATCGATTGGAATGGATCCGGAGGGCAATCCCATACCGAGGCAAGCAAGAAGGAACATCTCCGCGGCTGCGAGAAGGAGGAGAAAGCAGCTCGTTCGGACGGAGAGGAAGTATGACTTCCTTACGCCTCCATCGGAGCTTTACCCGGGAAGAAGGGAGCATAAATCAACGAACCCGCGATCGGTTGGGGTAAGCATTCTCATTTTGCTCAAATCCGATGATTTTGCTTGAATTTTGAATGATTTAGGGCTTGACCCGAATTTTAGGATTTTTGAATGATTTTTTGAATGATTTTGAGATGCATGAACAACCTATGAGGCTAAGAATATGCATGTGCAATTTTATTTGATGAAAATTATGAGAATGACTCACTTTTTTCTCGCAAAATGAAGTAAGAATGAGAATTTTTCAAAATATGAGACGGAGTTCTTGCCTTGTGCTAGAACTAGGTCAAAATTCTGATTTTCAATGAGAAAACATGATTTTGGAAGATGAAAATGATTCATGCATGCCATTTTTTTTTGAAAAAATAATGCTTATGTGCACAGAATTGTGAAAATTGCGATTTTGTGCTTTAGGAAAACAACGTGCTTAAAATGACGTGTTTCAAATGATGAAAGTCACGTTTTGATGCAAAAGATGCTAAAAAGACTCGTATGAATGCTTTTCTTTTGAAAACATGTGCACTTTTGTGAATATATGCATGTTTTTTTGAAAGTGATGAATGATTGACACACTTCTTTGTTGTGCTTGTCTACAGGAGAACAAGTCTAGAGGACCATCGGAGATAGCGGTTAAGCTTTGGCAGAGGATGCCGGATTTTGAGAAGAATGGGGTGAATCCCAAGCAGCTGGTGCGGGCTACCGGTCTGGATGCGTTTGTAGAGGCCATCGGCACGGGGATTCACATCACGTCTAAGAGCAAGGGCTTGGTCCAGGCCCTATCTGAGTTCTGGTGGGATAGTACTCATAGCTTTCACCTGGGCTGGGGAGAGCTGACAGTGACTCCTGCCGATTTCACAGCTATTACTGGCCTACAGTTCACCGGGAGGCCCGTGACTTGGAGAGACCACATTACAGCCGAGGAGTTCCAGGCTTCGGTAGGGTTTGAGCTGATTCCCAAGGGGCTGGGGATGGAGACGCGGAACGTCGAGGTAGCAGTTCAGACTTGTGATCATCGCATTTTAAACCTCGGGACCCTCGGGACTTGCGTGATCGAGAGAAATGACTCTCTTTTGGTCAAAGATGAGGTTCTTTAGAAAAGGAGGGTCCTTAGCCCATCAATCCTACGCTTTAAGACGGTCGAGCTAGTATAGAGGCTTCATACTCTTTCTTAAGCGATAATCGGAGATATAGGGTTCAAGGTGTCCCTTTCTAAAGAAATCGTGAACCTTTAATGGAAGGAACGATGTGAAGATAGGATCTTTTTACACCGGTCCGTTCCAAGGTTGGGGGAAAGGGGGAATGCATGAAAAATGATTCTTTAATGAAAAGATGACATTTTTATGTTTGCAAATGATGCTTTTTGATTTAAAGAAAGGATCTTTATTGCAAATGATGCATAAAGATAGGATTTTTATGCAAATGATGCATTGAAAAAGGGGTTTTGATGCAAAGGATGCATTTTTATTGAAAAAGATTTGATCTTTATATGCAAATGATGCATAAAGATAACATTTTTATTGGAAAATAGGGGTTTTAGGTGCAAAGGATGCACCTTTATGAAAAATACTACATTTTTATGACAAATGAGGTCTTAATGCATGCAAAGGGGAAGGGGAATGATAAAGAAATGATCTTTATGAATAAATGCCAAGTCCCAAGCAAGATATATGAATGCAATGAGCAAGTATATCAATTAAAATGCAAGGTTAGGGCGTGCGAGGTTACCAATCGTTTCCTTCGCTTCTTCGGACGGAGCTAGGAGGAGAGGTTCATCTTGGGTCTTCAAGGAGGAGGGAGATGGCTTCTTGAGCTTCTTCTTCGCCTTCTTGAGCCTTCAAGGGTGTTCTTCACGTCTGATTGTGTTTGTGAGTGTATTGTATCTCTATTGTGTGTCTTGTTGTTTCTTGAAATGGGTAGAGGAGGGCTCTATTTATAGGCAGTCTGGATAAGGCTAATGAAGCCGTGCGGCCGCAGGCCCTTTGCAAATGAGGCCGTGCGGTCTTATCCTGAATGACTCAGCATTCTAGAACCATGCAAGGTGTCTTTATTCTAGAAGGCTCTTCCTAATTAAGAAAAACGTGTTTCTTAATTAGGAAGGATTCCTTCAGCCCTTATTTAATTAAAAACAGTTCCGGAATGCTCCGGAACGCCGGGAAGGTCTCTGGGAATTACCGGAAAACTTACCGAAAATGTCGGGAAAATTAACCTAAGGCATGAGCCGATTTGGGTACTTACAAGCCCTCGGCAACGTCACTTGCAAGGCGAGTGGGGTTGTCGATAGAAAAGCATCCGATCTGGCGAATGCCGAGACGGATTGGGTGACCAAGGTGGTCGAGTGGCTGAACCTTTTGGAAGGCTACCTACGTATCCCGGAGGAATCAAGCCAGCCGTAGTTCGGAAAAAGATCCGCCTGGGGGAGGAAGAAGAGAACCGGTCTCTTCTTGGGAAATAGAAGAGAAAATGACCTAGGAGGTCAAGAAATTGATCCTACCGGGGATATGCTAGAAGTGACCGAGGTGGTCGGATATCCGAACCTCTATGAGGGCCGCTTTATCACCGAGGAGTGACAAAGAAACGGGGTGACCAAAGTGGTCGAATGGCTGAACCTTTTATAAAAGGCTACCTACGTATCCGGAGGAATCAAGCCTTGATCGTAGTTCAAGCATCACTAGATAGTTAGGAACGATGTCTAGGATCCTTGAGATTTTGACAATTCGGAGGCCGTCACACGATTGACAATTACCGGAGGTCACACCGAAGAAGCTAGAGCTTATGGCGCTATCTCTTTATGACAGAGATAGAGGTAACTTAAGTTGGGAAACTTGAGCGTACGTCACTATTCGCGGATAGAGGTAGCACAAGTTGGAATGACTTGGGCATACGTCACTATTCGCGGATAGAGGTAGCACAAGTTGGAATGACTTGGGCATACGTCACTATTCGCGGATAGAGGTAGCACAAGTTGGAATGACTTGGGCATACGTCACTATTCGCGGATAGAGGTAGCACAAGTTGGAATGACTTGGGCATACGTCACTATCCGCGGATAGAGGTAGCACAAGTTGGAATGACTTGGGCATACGTCACTATTCGCGGATAGAGGTAGCACAAGTTGGAATGACTTGGGCATACGTCACTATTCGCGGATAGAGGTAGCACAAGTTGGAATGACTTGGGCATACGTCACTATTCGCGGATAGAGGTAGCACAAGTTGGAATGACTTGGGCATACGTCACTATTCGCGGATAGAGGTAGCACAAGTTGGAATGACTTGGGCATACGTCACTATTCGCGGATAGAGGTAGCACAAGTTTAGAGTTCTGACAATTCGGAGGTTGTCACCTAGTGTTATCCCGTTATAACGGAACTAACGGAGGCAACTGGGAAGAAAGCTTAATTGCTTAACAGATGAGAGATATTTTCTGAAAAAGATGTTATCTTGGTTAAAAGATAACGGAAATTGCATGCCCAAGTGGAAGGTCCAGGGGCAGGATTGTAATTTCGCTCGTAGCGAATGAAGCCGCCCGGCATGAGATGGAGAAAAAGGAGCCGTACGGCTAGAGACCTGTTTTTTCCAGATTATTTAAAACAGGTTTGAACGGGCATTGGGCATTATTGCCGCCCAAGAACTGCCGAGGAAGAGAGAGAGAAAGGAGAGAATTTCTTCAAAATTCTTCAATTCCCTTTGCTTCTATCGATTGGAATGGATCCGGAGGGCAATCCCATACCAAGGCAAGCAAGAAGGAACATCTCCGCGGCTGCGAGAAGGAGGAGAAAGGAGCTCGTTCGGACGGAGAGGAAGTATGACTTCCTTACGCCTCCATTGGAGCTTTACCCGGGAAGAAGGGAGCATAAATCAACGAACCCGCGATCGGTTGGGGTAAGCATTCTCATTTTGCTCAAATCCGATGATTTTGCTTGAATTTTGAATGATTTAGGGCTTGACCCGAATTTTAGGATTTTTGAATGATTTTTTGAATGATTTTGAGATGCATGAACAACCTATGAGGCTAAGAATATGCATGTGCAATTTTATTTGATGAAAATTATGAGAATGACTCACTTTTTTCTCGCAAAATGAAGTAAGAATGAGAATTTTTCAAAATATGAGACGGAGTTCTTGCCTTGTGCTAGAACTAGGTCAAAATTCTGATTTTCAATGAGAAAACATGATTTTGGAAGATGAAAATGATTCATGCATGCCATTTTTTTTTTGAAAAAATAATGCTTATGTGCACAGAATTGTGAAAATTGCGATTTTGTGCTTTAGGAAAACAACGTGCTTAAAATGACGTGTTTCAAATGATGAAAGTCACGTTTTTGATGCAAAAGATGCTAAAAAGACTTGTATGAATGCTTTTCTTTTGAAAACATGTGCACTTTTGTGAATATATGCATGTTTTTTTTGAAAATGATGAATGATTGACACACTTCTTTGTTGTGCTTGTCTACAGGAGAACAAGTCTAGAGGACCATCGGAGATAGCGGTTAAGCTTTGGCAGAGGATGCCGGATTTTGAGAAGAATGGGGTGAATCCCAAGCAGCTGGTGCGGGCTACCGGTCTGGATGCGTTTGTAGAGGCCATCGGCACGGGGATTCACATCACGTCTAAGAGCAAGGGCTTGGTCCAGGCCCTATCTGAGTTCTGGTGGGATAGTACTCATAGCTTTCACCTGGGCTGGGGAGAGCTGACAGTGACTCCTGCCGATTTCACAGCTATTACTGGCCTACAGTTCACCGGGAGGCCCGTGACTTGGAGAGACCACATTACAGCCGAGGAGTTCCAGGCTTCGGTAGGGTTTGAGCTGATTCCCAAGGGGCTGGGGATGGAGACGCGGAACGTCGAGGTAGCGGATTCGTACTTGCATGCGAGAACTTTGCGCTAATGATGTGGCCCTTGGCCAGTGGCTAGAGCATTCATATGGTTGATGCTATCATCACTATCTTTGCTAATTACGGGACGCGGCCATGACTTGCCTCCTCGACTCTCCGGAGGATGTGGATGGGATAGGGACGGTCTCTTGGGGAGAGGCCGGATTGGCGGAGTTGTACTTCTCTCTGGACATGTACGGTCGGAACAAAGCCGCTTCCATGGATCGTTTTTCCTTTGCCCTTGAGGTAGTCTCCTTTCTTTTCTCTTTTCTCTTTCTGTCTTGAGACTTTTATGAAAGAGAGAATGACCTTTGATGTTTTGAACATGCGGGCTGGTTACGCGAGGTGATCGGGTTCTTCCCTTGGAACCCGGCAGAGTGATGTCACCATCTTCCCCGCTATGGTTATTTGGAGGAGATGCGAGAGATAAATTCACGGGGAAGACCCGGATTACCTTCGATTACAAAATGGTGAGGCCGGTCATCAACGTAGAGATGGGCATGACGGAGTGGACTTCTACCCCAGGGCGAGTATCCGGAGATTTCTTTGGGAGATGCCATTGATGTGACGAGGCGAGAGGAGGTGGCTCACCGGGCCGGACATGTGATGTCATTTACTTGGGGGACCGTTTTTCGAGGCGGCATGGCCATGTCCCTCCATTGGACGCCATTACTCCTCGGGATCCTCCAAAGACGGATGCTACGGCCCGGGGATTGGCCGAGAGGATGAGATAGCGAGGTACCGGGCGGCGTGGCTGCAGAGGGAGCACTTTGACATGGACACCCCCTACGCTGTGTTTGTGGAGCGGCGCTGAGGACGCCACAAAAGCTAGTGAAGTCTGGCGGTCACTCGGGATATGGGGAGGATGAGCCTCATTGACCCGCCGATCCCTCCTGCGCATCTGTCCTATGTGGTCCATGGAGTGCCGAGGAGGATGAGGATACCTGTCCCCGATGCTAGAGAGCCCCGGTACACCTTGCCGCCCGATAGCACCGTAAGTGTACTTTTAGGGTCTTATTCCCTTTTTAGCTTTCGGATTTTACGCTTTTGCAATTTTACGAGATTTTACGAGATTTTTCTCTTCTTTTTCTCGGGTTCCGGCTCGCACTTACGATAGGATGGTCGGGCGAGAATAGGGCCGGAAGGACATGTGCCGGTCTCTTCGAGGAAGTTGGCTGCGCTTCGAAGGCGGCGGATGCACAGAGCCTGGGCGCAAGAGACGGCACGTCGGGGGCACGGCGTCTACCTCATCGGCCTCGGAGTACTCTTCCCGTGCCATGCCTCGGGCGGGGACCCAACGCCGACATTCGGGAGCGGTTGGGCTGAGTACGGGCACGATAATGTCCATTTGTCTGACGTGAGCGACCAGGAGGACTTGATGAGGGAGGCTAGCATCTACGAGCTGAGTAGCGATGAGGAGGAAGAAGAGTCGGAGGCCTAGGAGGTCTCTAGAGTAGATTTGGAACAAAAACAAACAATTAACAATTTTTATGCACACTTTGTTTATTTTTTGCTTTATTTGGGCGCCGATGGGGCGAAGACATTGTATTTATGTTTTATTTGCTTTTCTAATTCATGCTTTTTCAATTTGCATATTATCTGAGCCTTGGGGCGACTTTTTTGCTTGGAATTGGGGCTGAAACTGGGCCAAAATGATTTATAATGGTATATAAATGCTTGAATGGCTTCTGGATATGTTTTTGTACAGGTTTTGGTTGAAAAAGTGGGGTGAAAACTCCCTTGGGCAGCAACTTTGGTTCTTTGCAGAATTTTCTGCAGAGGGCTAATGTAGCCGTGCGGCATGGCCTTGAGGGAAAATGAAGCCGTGCGGCTAACGGTTACGTACGAGCTGGTTATTTTCTGAATAAAAGCAAGGCTTGGCCATTTCATTTCATTTTCACTCTAGACTTGTCCCAATTGTTCCCAGAGCATATTTTGGACCGAAAAGCACCATCTTTGAACACTTTGCGATGGAGAAGCCCGTCAGATTGCAAAGGGGGAAGCGAGACCATTTTCTATCCGGTCTTCAATCTTGGGCGAGACATAACTTCCAAAATCACAAGGGGCTGCTTGATTCTTCCTTCAAGATCAAGTCTTTATGGCATTTGAGGGATCTCCCGCCCGATTGGGAACCGTTGAGAGCCGCAAAGCAAAGTTCGGGACGTCCGGAGACATGTTTATCGCTTCTCTTACAACGAAATTGTCCCAACGCACGAAGACTTCGTAGCCTTGATTGGGGGTCCCGAGACCGAGGCTATATCTATTCCGCTGATCGGAGACGTGCCGGTGGCGGTAAGGCTTGCATCTTTTGCGATTCCTTTGGGAGAGGCCGAGAGGATGATGGTAGCCCGGATAGGATTGACCTTTCCGATATCCCGGCGAGTTTGGGTCTCCAGATATGGCTACGACCACGGTAGCTATGGATGCTTTCATTCTCTCGCGTATTCTCTCGTTTTGTTCACCGCGAGTCCGTGGGGATCTGTCATAGTGGCCTCTTGGACATGGTCGAGACTGAGTGGCTGGGAAGGATATTGTCCCACCGGGTTTTGGGGAGACTTTGCATGGGATTGACAGATGGCTCGGGAGACCATTTCATGAGGTCCGGGAGTCCGGCTATGTTGACTTTGTGGCTGCAGAGAGGCTTGGGGCTTTGCCTGGGGCTTTGCCGACTCGGTGCCCTTGGGTGATTTCTCGGAGAGGTGCTCCTAGGCGGCAGGAACAGGTAGCCGGAGCCGATGATGGCTAGGCTATCCACTTCGGACATCCGTTGGTGGATACCACATTGGAGGTTGCGCACCAGAGGATATTTCAGGAGTCTTATGTTGTGAGGGTTCCAGATTCTCGCCGGTCGTCCTTCTACATACCCCGCTTGGTATCCAGCAGTTTGGGGCTTTACAGAGCCATTGAGTGATTGGGAGGACATCCGGACCATGGAGGTGGTGTCATTGGACATGAGAGATCCAAACCGGCTTCTCTTTCTTCTCGAGGGCTTGGACATATACGCTTTCCCACCTGTGGCTATCTTCGTGAGCAGAAAAGCACCATCTTGACCACCGTCTACTTGACCGGTACGAGAGGGAGATGGGAGCGACTCGGGTTATCTTGGAGGATAGACGTCGAGCTTTATTGGGAGCCGATCGCGACTCGAGTAGGACTACGAGGAGACCGAGGCTAAGGCGAGTTGCCATAACCAATCGTGTGATTTGGTTCGAGATATGGAGGCTCGGTACAAGAGGTTGTCCGAGGTCGCTCCTTTGACCGAGGCTCGAGGGAGGAGGTGCGGACTCGTGCTCGGATAGAGAGAGCGCTTATTGACACGGGGTTGGTAGAGGCTCCAGTGAGGATACCAGAGGTCGGGATGAGGGATACCGCCATCATAGACAAAAAGAGGAAGAAGACTCGACGGGGCCGAGGAACAGGGAAGAAGACCAAAGAAGACTCGGCGAATGACGACCGATGCATCTTTTCTTAGGATTCCCTTATTGCCATTTTGCAAACACATTAGTTTATTTAGGCATTTTATTGTATTTTAGATCTTTTTAGCAAAGCTAGCGAGTTAAGAGGTAGACCGTGCTTGAACTCATCAAGAAGTTTTTAACTTGTAATGAACAAGAAATAGTATTTTAGAAATTAGGCAAGACACATTTCATGGAAATTCAAATGTCTTTTTTTTTATTGATCGTGACATATTTCATGGAAACTTAATCGTCCTTTTTATTGTTTAGACCGAACCATATATGGCCGCCACGTTCCCCTTTTACAAGAAAGGCTAAGGGGCTCAGTCTACGTAGTTCATTCCGGTGAACCAATTTTGTTTTTCGTGTGCAAACCCTATTTTTTGCCTAGACCTCCCTTTTGGGGTTTTCACTTAGCCGGGCATTACTCTTTTTGCACTAAGATTTTTTCTTTTTTTTTTTTTTTTTTTTTTTTTTTTAGACATAGTATCTTCTGAGTTTATCACCGTTGACTGGGTGGACAAAGGGATTGCCATCCAAGTCTCGCAAGCTTCATTGCTCCTCCCGACGGTATCTTACGCACCACATAAGGGCCGATCCAAACGGGTTCCCATTTTCCCAGGGGGTTGTCTCTCGTAGGGGGCTTTACTTTCGCACTAAGTCACCTTCTTTGATGTCTCCGGCCTTGACCTTTTATCAAACGCTCCGGCCATTCGCCTCCGGTAGGCTCGGGTGTGTTCCATGGCTTTTAGCCTTCTCTCGTCAAGGTGGCTAACTCATCATGCCGGCCGCGCAACCATTCCACTTCATTGACACTGTTTTCCAGAGGACCCTTAATGACGGGATTTCCAACTCCACCGGTAACACCGCTTCCATCCCGTAAGTTAGGGCAAAAGGAGTTTCTCCCGTGGCCGTTCGACAGACGTTACGTAGCCCCGCAGTGCTAGGTGCAGCTTTTCGGGCCAATCACGACCACGGTGGCCATTTTCCGGATGATCCGCTCGAGTGTCTTATTAGCAAACTTCCACGGCTCCATTGGTCTCGAGGTCTGTACGGGGACGACTTGTGGCGAGTAACTCGAGTCGACCAGCCTATCGCAGCCTCCTTCGAAGTGTGACCCATTATCGAAATGGTCTCGTTGGGCACCCCATATCTGCACATTATGTTTTCTTTGATGAACTGGGCCACTTTTCTGGAAGTGAGGACCTTGTAGGACTTGGCTTCTACCCACTTTGTGAAGTAGTCGATGGCTACCAACACGAACTCATGCCCATTGCTTCCTGCCGGGGCTATTTTCCCTATCACGTCAATGCCCCAAGTTGCAAACGGCCAAGGAGTCGTCATGCAAGCATGTGTCATGAGGTGGGAGATGGTTGAGATTGGCAAACCGCCGGCACTTGTCGCAGTTCGGACGTGCCGGACGCAGCCGTTTCCATGGTGATCCAAGAGTAACCCATTCTCGAGGATCACTTGCATCGTGGCTGGCATTCATGTGAGGACCGCAGGGACCATTGTGGACTTCGGTCATCAACTCTTTGGCCCTTTCTTGGGTGACACATAAGAGGAGTGGTCCTTGATACCGCTTCTTGTATAGGTTGCCTCCTAGAATGACATAATGAGAGGCCAACCTTTTTAGGGCTTGCAAGCTTTTGGCTCTGACACCTTCCTTTGGTCTACCTTCTTCGTCTCTGAAAGCCGACTCTCCGTCTTTGAGGAAGTGGTAAATCTGATTGTACCAAGGTTCCTTTACGGGCTCGGGTCCCGTGTCCACTTCACAAACGTAAGGTCGGGGCTTCTCTTCTGCCCACTCGAAGGGCTTTATGGCTTTTCCTCTGGGATCTCTACCAATGAGGCTAGAGTAGCTAAGGCATCTCGCGAATCTGTTCTTTTCCCTCGGCAAGTAGTGGAAAGTCACTTCTCCGAACCGTCCAAATAACTCCTCCATATGGGCATGATACCGTTGCAGATTAGGGTCCACAGCCTTCCACTTGTTGGAGACTTGGTTGATGATCGTGGCCGAGTCTCCGTAAACTTCGAGCTCCTTGACATTTCTTTTCTAAGGCAGCCTCCAAACCAAAGAATGCGGGCTTCATACTCGGCGACATTGTTCGTGGCGAGAGAAAGTTCAACTTGAGGGCTATGGGGGTATGCTCATCTTTCGGATCGACCAATAGCATTCCTACACCATTTCCTCTTTTGTTAGCGGCTCTGGCCAAAGAAAAGTTGCCATCTATTCTCGTGCTCAACCGCAAAGATCCCTTCATCTGGGAATTGGGGTTCAGGCCCTCTGTCTTCATTACTGGGGAAGTTTGCCAGATGGTC
Organism: Adenophora triphylla var. japonica; assembly: GCA_022495995.1. NCBI lineage: Eukaryota > Viridiplantae > Streptophyta > Magnoliopsida > Asterales > Campanulaceae > Adenophora > Adenophora triphylla. The sequence goes on from JAFEMH010000230.1 coordinate 352,937, forward strand.
TGACAATGCTTGACCCTTGATGGCCTTTCTAGTCACATAATTGATGTCGTATTCTGCCAAGAAGAAGGGCCACTTTGCTAAACGCATTGAGAGGGAAGGCTTGTCAAAGATGTACTTGATGGGGTCCATTTTCGAGACCAAATTCACAGGGTGGGCTTGCATATAATGCTTCAACTTGCCGACTACCTGCACTCGCCCCCGCACAAGTCTTTTCACATGCCGAGTAATTGAGCTCACTACCCCGTAGCTTCCGCCGACGAAGTAAATGGCGTTTTCTACCCGAGAGTCTTTCTTCTCCCGAGCAAGCATAGCCCCAACTCGCCGTGTTCAGACATGCTGAGATAGAGCAGAGAGGTTTTCGTCTATGTGGGGGCATAGTACCGGGGATGTACTAAGTATGCCTTGATCTGGTCAAAGGCATCCTGGCATTCTTCGGTCCATTCTCGTGTCCACATTCTTCTTCATGAGCTTGAAGATGGGCTCGCACATAGTGGTCAACTCGATTGACGAAACGGCCGATGTACCGCAGCTTTGCCCATAAAACTCTTGACCTCTGTCTGGTTTGAGGTGGCCTCATATCCATGATGGCTTTGATCTTTCGGGGTCAACTTCTATACCTCGCTCCGTGACCATGTACCCAAGCACTTTTCCCCTTGTCACTCCGAAGGTGCATTTGGGTGGTTTAGTCTCATGGAATGCTGTCTCAGCCTCTCAAAGAATTTTCGTAGGTCAACAAAGTGCTGCCCACCTTCTCCTTTGGAGTGGATTATCATGTCATCTACGTAGACCTCAATCTCCTTGTGGATCATGTCATGAAAAAGCGCGGTCGCTGCCCTTTGGTAAGTAGCCCCGGCATTCTTGAGCCCGAATGGCATTACTGTATAACAAGAGGTTCCCCACGGTGTGGTGAAGGCCGTCTTTTCTTGGTCTTCCTCGGCCATCTTGATCTCGGTTGTAGCTCGCAAAACCATCAACGAAGGATTTGACTTCGTAGTTGGCTGGAATCCACCAGATGTCTATATTTGGCAGAGGGTAGTCATCTTTGGGGCTGGCCTTGTTCAGATCTCGAAAATCCACACAGCAGCGCACCTTCCCATTGGCCTTGGTTACGGTCACGATGTTGGACAACCACGTCGGGTATTCAATGACTCTGATGAACCCTACTCGCAATAGCTTCTCGATTTCTTCCTTGACCTGTAGAGACCATTCCGGCTTGATCTTTCTCAGTTTCTGCTTTACTGGCTTAGCATCTGGTGCTAGAGGAATTCTGTGCTCTACTATTGAACTGTCTAGCCCCGACATGTCCTTGTATGACCATGCAAACACGTCGACGTATTCTCCGAGCAGCTCGATCAATCTATCCCTTTCAACCCCTGGAAGAAGCTTCCAATCAGTGTCTCTTTAGGTTCCTCAATAGTACCCAAGTTCACACTTAGTAAAACCTCCTCGGCAGCTTGGGCCCGGTTTTCCTCTTTTCGAAACCCGCTTAAAGATTTCTTTAATGTATTGTTCGTTTAGTGTGTTTGCATCTTGTTCAAATGATTCATTATTAACTCGTTGTTAAGTTTTGAGTTAATTTATCATTTGTTAAGTTGGCAATAAGAGGATAATCGAAAGATTTGTCATTTCATTCAAGATAAAGGGAAAGATGACATCGATTACATTTTCATAATCCTCGTGCGTGAGGCCTTTGGATGACTACGAGGACCGGAATTCAAAGATTCCCGACTCAACCGAATATACAACAGGTGTTTGACACGACCGGGTTGAGAAGGACGGGGTACCAATCCAAGCTCCGTGATCATTTGCCGTCGATCGGCTATCGGCCCCGAGAATGTCTCCTAATTCTTCAATGGCATTTCGTCTTAGTTACCAAAGTGCGAGGATCAAAATGACTTTCACCATCGTCTCCAATAACGGCAACTATCTCATCGTCTCGAATCAAGTCGATCAAGTCTCGGGATTTGTGCTTCTTCGTCAAACAACTCTTGCAAACCCCACCGACCGTCTTCACCGCCGGCGCCTTCTATCTCGGCTGATCTTTGGAAGAGCTAACTCAAAGGCGGAGAAGTCCATTGTCCCGATGCCGACTTTTGCCACCGGCCGGATTTCCTTTGAAGATGTACTCATTCCGAACGGTAGTGGTAGCCCTGTGGATATCCGGCAAATCAAGGAACATTCTTCGAACGGGATTGGCCGGCTTTCCCCTAATTTTCTTAAGGTTCTCTAGAAGGGTTTTCTCGCAAGGAGATTTGGCAATCACTTTCATCATATTGTGTCCCTCCTTTTGTAAAGTAATGGGTCGAGATAGACTGTAGGGATGGAGTCGGGCCCCTTCACCTTTCGTGCCTTTAGCTTTTCTCGGCATCCCGAGATTTCGGTTTGTACCCCAAGCCATATCTCGGTAGTCTGTTCCTTCACATCAATGATGGTGTTACGACCTTGAAGTCTTCTACCCAATCCAAGTCCCGGAAGATAACTCATTTTTCGCATCATTCTCATGGCAGAGGGATTTTATCGGAAGTAGTGGTGAGGTCGGTGCAACACACTTGTGCCTTGGAAGAAGCTACGGAGAATCCGGTCAATGCTAACCCTTCATCATCGTGCTTGATCTCCAATATCGGGATATCCCCGGTCCGGGTTCCTTCTACCGTGACACTTGTCCCCATAAATGGTGGTGATAGTTCCATCACTCGACCGAAATTTGACGCACCGATGCAAAGTAGAGGCTACCCCGTTTATCCGGTGGATCCAAGGCCGTCCCAAAGAAGGCAATAATGAAATCGGAATATCAATAACTTGAAAGTCAACGTCCATGACCTTTTTCCGAACCACATCTTGAGAGTGGCGATCCCCAAAACCGATCGTGCAAAGTGGAGTCATAGGCCTTAATAGTCCGACTAGAAGGCTTCAAGTCCGTTGGTTTCGCATCCAATAAATCCATCATTTTGGCCGGCAGACATTCATTGCGAGACCCTCCATTAACTAATACCCGTGGCAATCGACGCTCTTCTAACCGGACCGTGATGTAAAGAGGTTCGTTGTGACTAGCCCCATATTTTGGCGTGTCTAAGTCGGTGAAGGTAATGATGTTTCCGTAGTGGATATTTCCAATCATTTGGACGACCTCATCCGGGGTGACATCTATGGGCACCATGGTCTTGGCCAAACTTTCTTCAAGCTTCAACTTATGAGGGTATGAGGAGGTCAACAGGACCATAAGGAGATATTGGCTTGGGTACACTTCAACCGAGTCAACACCGGATCCTCTTTGTCGAGTCCGGTTTTTCGCTTCTCGGCTTATAAGGTCTTTTATCTGTCTTCGGCTCAGAGACGGCATTCCTTTTGTCACCCTTAGGGCCGCTCAATACTCATCTCGTCTGCATCGAGTCATCACATAGACATTGGATTTTCCTTGGTCATTATTCCTACCGGAGGATTCTGTCAGTTCTTTCAAAGTCAGAGGCGGATTCTTACTGGCGTATGGCCAATTCTGCTGATTGATCTGATTGACGGTGCTGCCGGAAGCATAGGCGGCTTCCCAAATCTGGTCCCAGGTTACCGGCTTTTTGACCTTTTCTGAGTTTGACTGGCTGATTTCAACTTCACCTTCTCCGTTTAAAGCTTTCACGGTCTCATTCAAACTTTTCAAAGTCAGCATGCAACAAGAGTTATCACTTCCGGGGTTTGGAGCCTGGCCAATGGTTTTCTCGTCAGAACCTAGCAACTTCTTCAACAGAGTGGGATCACATTCCTCATCACTGTCAAGCATGTCCCTTCTTTCCCTAGGGGTCAACCTTTTGACGGCATCTTTGACGTTGGCTAAACATTTTCTGAAATGGGAAATTCCATCATCAATAAGGACTTCTGTGGGGTCAAACCTCATGGCGGGTTCTTTTTCCTTACTGTCAGGGAGATTTTCTGGGCTTTTTGGCTTCTGGGCTAACCACTCCTCAACTGTCCCTTCTGGCACTTCGACTGTGTCTTCATCAGTGTCATTATAGTAGCTCTCGTGGGAACTTTCGTCTTGGCTCTTATGACCAATGAGGGCAAAAGCAGGTCGGGATACTTGACGCCATATGAGGGGTATCTCAGACTCTTCCTCGGGCTTAGGGATTACCAGGAAAACATCATTATCATCATAGGACATAAAGGGAACTGGTGTCGCCTCTAAACTCAGGACTCTTTCCAAGGCATCCATACATTCTTCTTCAGACCAAGTTTCAGGAGTGACTACTAGTACTGTGATAGAATCTACCCTTCCTGATGAGAGTTTGGCTTCGGCGACGCTTACGTGTTCCAGATCGGTGGGCGGAGCCCATTGACCTCTTTTGGCTAGAGCTTCGATCAAGTTCCTCCATTCACCAACCAAGTCCTTGTACGGAGTATTGAACTCTAGAATATAGGACTCATACACTACCTCATCCTTCTCCGAGCCTTTGCATAGGCTGCAGACACACTTTGAAGTGATTTCATCCCCTATTCCAGGTCTGTGGCTTTCTGCCTCATCTTGCCCTTCGGGTTTCACTTCCGTTGGCTCCAAGTCCATTCCTTCTATCGAATCATCATCATCACCGTAAATCCACCCATTCCTATTCTCATTCCCGATCGACTCTTCGCCGTAGCCGTCTGAGAGGTAGGCAAATTCACTGTGCGTTGACAAAATTGGAAAGGTCAAACCGGCACCGGGATTCCAAGGTAGGGAAATTTGGCTCAGCCGAAAGGAGGAAAAGGGTCCCATGGGGGATGCAGAGGAAGTGAGGGTGTCGGGACCCTAACATTTGAGGTATTGGAGGAGACCGATAAGGGACAGCCTTTTGGCAATGGGTTGTATGAGGATGGAGGAGGGCACTCGGTTATAGGCTAGCTCTTCTTCCTTAGCCATCTCGGTTACCCAAACCAAGATCGTTCTCTGTCAAATCGGCCATCCCGACTCTCTCGAACCGATGAAACCGAGGATTCTCGCGAACCTGTCCGAGGATTCTGCGCTAACAAGTCGCCGACCCGGTATTCTCACCCACTTCTTTCTCACAAGGGAAAGGGATAGGAAAGGTTTAGACTCGGGGTAGGTGTTTAGCCGAAGGCCTCGTGCAATATGCAAATTAGAATCTTCAAGTTTACTTAAAATTGCTTTTATTAATATCTATTTGGTTGGAAAAGGGGTTCTCGCCCTTCTTTTTCACAACTACTCTAGATCCTGGATCAGTGGGTTCCGTCACTACGTCTATAAGCCCCTCGTATTCCACCTGTATTTCGACCTCCCAGGGTGGACAGCCCCGGGCGAGGGTCCTATAGGGCACGCGGATCCCACCGACCGAGAGTAAAGAACGCTCCTATCGGGTCTAGCGGGTCATAGGACTTTTCAACGCACGAGCGATGCGGATTATAGTCAAGGCAATACCGGGAAAGTCTCGTCTCTCGCCTTGACGGATCTTTGATCTTTGACAGAGTTTCGTTTGAGCGAATGACGGTTTTTGACTTTCGGTAATGTCCGAGAGAATAATAGGCATGGGTCGGGCGGTAAAAAACCGGATGACACAGTGTCACATTGAACTTCGTTGCATACGCAGTGCGTGAGTCGAAATCGAAGTCAATGCCGGTCAAGATCTTGCCAATTTTTCCTTGTCGGAATTTTGGCAGAGCTTCGCTTGAGCGAAAGATCTTTTGATTTTGGCAAAGACTCGGTCTCGACTCTTACGCATTCCGTGCGGGTCAAGGTCAATAGTCAATGTCGGAGTCAAGATCCCACCGATTTTTCCTTGTCGGAATTTTGGCAGAATTTCGCTTGAGCGAAAAATCTTGGCTTCCGTTATGAGCTAAGGCTTGACTTTTACGTGGATATGCAACTGGGCTATATGACACGGACTAGACCAAAAACCAACCAAAAGTCATGGTTTTTTGAAACGTGTGACACGGACTGTGCATTGGTCGATCTTGGCCATGGGGAGGTTGGGATGATTCCGTGCGCGCCCGGAGCATCGTAAGGTCGTCCGTGATCGCACTGGAACCACCCTCGGGTTTGAAGGACGTGCGTGCAAAAGTGTACAGATATATCAGTGCGCGTAGTGTGCGGTCTCCTAAAAATGTTCCTTTTGAGTTAAAACAGAGATTTTCATAAATGTGTTTTAAAGGAATGATTTTCGGGACGGGGAAAATGCAACACATAAGCACGTAAATTTTTCTCGGGAGCCCCAAATCATGGAGCCGAGTAGCCCAGCCGCTAGGACTGCCAGATTAACCATGATTTTTCCTGGTGGAATTGCCACTGAGGTCGCCCGGTCAGAATCCAATGAGGATTGAGCCGTACGACTGCATGGATCAATTTTCCAGGTTCCACTCCTTTTGCTATTTTTTTTCGGGTTGTTTCCCGTTCAAAGTATGCACAGATTCCAAGATGCAAATGATGCAATGCATGGTAAAGAAAGCAAGCATGATTAATGAAATCGGCGATGGGAGTCTAACCCGCTTAAAGGGAAAAGCTTTCTTCTATTTTTTTCAAAATTGTTTTTCGAAAAAGGGATACTGGTACGTGGATTGTTAAACCACCGGTTATCCCAACTCCCACGTCAGGGAGTATACAGGAAGGGTAAGTGGTTTCCACCTATATACCGAGTATCGCTTTTTGTTTTGAAAATAAAAGCTTTTCTCCTTTGGGATATCCCCAGCGGAGTCGCCAAACTATGAATGTGTGCCCTAAAACTTACCGAAAATGTCGGGAAAATTAACCGGAAGGCATGAGCCAGATTTGGGTACTTACAGAAGCCCCTCGGCAACGTCACTTGCAAGGCGAGTGGGGTTGTCGATAGAAAAGGATCCGATCTGGCGAATGCCGAGACGGATTGAGTGACCTAGGTGGTCGAGTGGCTGAACCTTTTGGAAGGCTACCTACGTATCCTGGAGGAATCAAGCCAGGCCGTAGTTCGAAAAAGATCCGCTGGGGAATGGGGTGTCATATGTGACAAATTGGCTGAACCTAAAGTAGGCTACCTACGTATCCCGGAGGAATCAAGCCAGATCGTAGTTCGGAATTAGGATCCGCTGGGGGAGGAAGAAGAGAAACTGGTCTCTTGCCGGGGAAATAGAAGAGAAAATGACCTAGGAGGTCAAGCAATTGATCCTACTGGGGATATGCTAGAAGTGACCGAGGTGGTCGGATATCTGAACCTCTATGAGGGGCTGCTTTATCACTGAGGAGTGACAAAGAAACAGGGTGACCAAAGTGGTCGAATGGCTGAACCTTTTATAAAAGGCTACCTACGTATCCCGGAGGAATCAAGCCTTGATCGTAGTTCAAGCATCACTAGATAGTTAGGAACGATGTCTAGGATCCTTGAGATTTTGACAATTCGGAGGCTGTCACCTGATTGACAATTACTGGAGGCTGTCACCTGATTGACAATTACTGGAGGCTGTCACCTGATTGACAATTACTGGAGGCTGTCACCTGAAGAAGCTAGAGCTTATGGCGCTATCTCTTTATGACGGAGATAGAGGTAACTTAAGTTGGGAAACTTGAGCGTACGTCACTATTCGCGGATAGAGGTAGCAAAAGTTGAAATGACTTGGGCATACGTCACTATTCGCGGATAGAGGTAGCACAAGTTGAAATGACTTGGGCATACGTCACTATTCGCGGATAGAGGTAGCACAAGTTGAAATGACTTGGGCATACGTCACTATTCGCGGATAGAGGTAGCACAAGTTGGAATGACTTGGGCATACGTCACTATTCGCGGATAGAGGTAGCACAAGTTGGAATGACTTGAGCATACGTCACTATTCGCGGATAGAGGTAGCACAAGTTGGAATGACTTGGGCATACGTCACTATTCGCGGATAGAGGTAGCACAAGTTGGAATGACTTGGGCATACGTCACTATTCGCGGATAGAGGTAGCACAAGTTGGAATGACTTGGGCATACGTCACTATTCGCGGATAGAGGTAGCACAAGTTGGAATGACTTGGGCATACGTCACTATTCGCGGATAGAGGTAGCACAAGTTGGAATGACTTGGGCATACGTCACTATTCGCGGATAGAGGTAGCACAAGTTGGAGTGACTTGGGCATACGTCACTATTCGCGGATAGAGGTAGCACAAGTTGGAGTGACTTGGGCATACGTCACTATTCGCGGATAGAGGTAGCACAAGTTGGAATGACTTGGGCATACGTCACTATTCGTGGATAGAGGTAGCACAAGTTTAGAGTTCTGACAATTCGGAGGTTGTCACCTAGTGTTATCCCGTTATAACGGAACTAACGGAGGCAACTGGGAAGAAAGCTTAATTGCTTAACAGATGAGAGATATTTTTTGAAAAAGATGTTATCTTGGTTAAAAGATAACGGAAATTGCATGCCCAAGTGGAAGGTCCAAAGGGCGGATTGTAATTTACGCTCGTAGCGAATGAAGCCGCCCGGCATGAGATGGAGAAAAAGAGGCCGTACGGCTAGAGACCTGTTTTTTCCAGTTATTTAAAACAGGTTTGAACGGGCATTGGGCATTATTGCTGCCCAAGAACTGCCGAGGAAGAGAGAGAGAAAGGAGAGAATTTCTTCAAAATTCTTCAATTCCCTTTGCTTCTATCGATTGGAATGGATCCGGAGGGCAATCCCATACCGAGGCAAGCAAGAAGGAACATCTCCGCGGCTGCGAGAAGGAGGAGAAAGGAGCTCGTTCGGACGGAGAGGAAGTATGACTTCCTTACGCCTCCATCGGAGCTTTACCCGGGAAGAAGGGAGCATAAATCAACGAACCCGCGATCGGTTGGGGTAAGCATTCTCATTTTGCTCAAATCCGATGATTTTGCTTGAATTTTGAATGATTTAGGGCTTGACCCGAATTTTAGGATTTTTGAATGATTTTTTGAATGATTTTGAGATGCATGAACAACCTATGAGGCTAAGAATATGCATGTGCAATTTTATTTGATGAAAATTATGAGAATGACTCACTTTTTTCTCGCAAAATGAAGTAAGAATGAGAATTTTTCAAAATATGAGACGGAGTTCTTGCCTTGTGCTAGAACTAGGTCAAAATTCTGATTTTCAATGAGAAAACATGATTTTGGAAGATGAAAATGATTCATGCATGCCATTTTTTTTTGAAAAAATAATGCTTATGTGCACAGAATTGTGAAAATTGCGATTTTGTGCTTTAGGAAAACAACGTGCTTAAAATGACGTGTTTCAAATGATGAAAGTCACGTTTTTGATGCAAAAGATGCTAAAAAGACTTGTATGAATGCTTTTCTTTTGAAAACATGTGCACTTTTGTGAATATATGCATGCTTTTGAAAATGATGAAGGACTGACACTTCTTCTTTTTTTTTTTTGTGCTTGTCTACAGGAGAACAAGTCTAGAGGACCATCGGAGATAGCGGTTAAGCTTTGGCAGAGGATGCCGGATTTTGAGAAGAATGGGGTGAATCCCAAGCAGCTGGTGCGGGCTACCGGTCTGGACGCGTTTGTAGAGGCCATCGGCACGGGGATTCACATCACGTCTAAGAGCAAGGGCTTGGTCCAGGCCCTATCTGAGTTTTGGTGGGATAGCACCCATAGCTTCCACCTGAGCTGGGGAGAGCTGACTGTGACTCCTGCCGATTTTACGCATCGGTGCGCTGCAGTTCACCGGGAGGCCCGTGACTTGGAGAGACCATATTACAGTGAGGAGTTCCGGGATTTGGTTGGATTTGAGCCGATTCCCAAGGGTGGGGATGGAGACGCGGAACGTCGAGGTGGCGATTCGAGACTTGCATGCGAACTTTCTTGCTAATGATGTGGCCCCTTGACGGTGGCTAGAGCATTCATATGGTTGATGCTATCGAGTCACTATCTTTGCTAGTGCAGGACGCCGGCCATGACTTGCCTCCTCGACTCTCTGGAGGATGTGGATGGGATAGGGACGGTCTCTTGGGGAGAGGCCGGATTGGCGGCGTTGTACTTCTCTCTGGACATGTACAGTCGGAACAAAGTCAGCTTCCATGGTACATTTTTCCTTTTGCCCTTGAGGTAGTCTCCTTTCTTTTCTCTTTTCTCTTTCTGTCTTGAGACTTTTATGAAAAGAGAATGACCTTTTGATGTTTTGAACATGCGGGCTGGTTACTGCGAGGTGATCGGGTTCTTCCCTTGGAACCCAGCAGAGTGATGTCACCATCTTCCCTGCTATGGTTATTTGGAGGGAGATGCGAGAGATAAATTCACGGGGAAGACCCGGATTACCTTCGATTACAAAATGGTGAGGCCGGTCATCAACGAGAGATGGGCATGACGGAGTGGACTTCTACCCCCAGGGGCGAGTATCAGGAGATTTTCTTTGGGAGATGCCATTGATGTGACGAGGCGAGAGGAGGTGGCTCACCGGGCCGACATGTGATGTCATTTACTTGGGGGACCGTTTCTCGAGGCAAAGATGGTCATGTCCCTCCATTGGACGCCATTACTCCACGGGATCCTCCGGCACGGATGCTACGGCCCGTGGATTGGCCAGAGGATGAGATAGCGAGGTACCGAGCGGCGTGGGCTGCGGAGGAGCACTGACATGGACACCCCCTACTGTTGTGTTTGTGGAGCGGTGCTGAGGACACCACAAAGCTAGTGAAGGCGGCGGTCACTCGGGGATATGGGGAGGATGAGCCTCTTGACCCGCCGATCCCTCCTGCGCATCTGTCCTATGTGGTCCATGGAGTGCCGAGGAGGATGAGGATACTGTCCCCGATGCTAGGGAGCCCCGGTATACCGCCGCCTAACGGCCTTTGTAAGTGTACTTTTAGGGTCTTTCCCTTTTCGGCTTTGATTTTACGCTTTTTGCAATTTTTAGATTTTTCGAGATTTTTTACGAGATTTTCTCTTCTTTTCTCGGAGTTCGGCTCGCACTTATGATAAGTGGTCGGGCGAGAATAGGATTTGGAAGGACGTGTGCCGGTCCCTTGTCAAGAAGGCGCTGCGCTTCAAAGGCGGCGGCGGATGCACGGGAGCACAGGCGCAAGAGACGGCACGTCGGGGCACGGCGTCTACCTCATCGGCCTCGGAGTACTCTTCCGGTGCCATGCCTCGGGCGGGGACCCAACGCGACATTCTAGAAGCGGCGGCTGAGTATGGGCACGATAATGTCCATTTGTCGACGTGAGCGACCGGGGAGGACTTGATGAGGGAGGCTAGCATCTATGAGTTGAGTAGCGATGAGGAAGAAGAAGAATCTGAGGCCTAGGAGGTCTCTAGGATAGATTTGGAACGAAAACAAACAATGAATAATTTTTATGCACACTTTGTTTATTTTTTGCTTTATTTGGGCGCCGATGGGGCGAAAACATTGTATTTACGTTTTATTTGCTTTTCTAATTCATGCTTTTCAATTTGCATATTATACGAGCCTTGGGGCGACTTTTTACTTGGAATTGGGGGTTTGGCCCGGGCCAAAATGATTTATAATGGTATATAAATGCTTGAATGGCTTACGGATATGTTTTTGTACGAGTTTTGGTTGAAAAAGTGGGGTGAAAACTCCCTTGGGCAGCAACTTTGGTTGCTTTGCAGAATTTCTGCGAGAGGGCTAATGTAGCCGTGCGGCATGGCCTTGAGGGAAAATGAAGCCGTGCGGCTAACACGCCTGGCTCGAAATTTGGTTATTTTACGAATAAAAGCAAGGCTTGGCCATTTCATTTCATTTTCACTCTAGACTTGTCCCAATTGTTCCCGAGCATATTTTGGACCGAAAAGCACCATCTTTGAACACTTTGCGATGGAGAAGCCCGTCGGATTGCAAAGGGGGAAGCGAGACCATTTTCTATCCGGTCTTCAATCTTGGGCGAGACATAACTTCCAAAATCACAAGGGACTGCTTGATTCTTCCTTCAAGATCAAGTCTTTATGGCATTTGAGGGATCTCCCGCCCGATTGGGAAGCTGTTGAGAGCCGCGGCAAAGTTACAGGACGTCCGGAGACATGTTTCTTGCTTCTCTTACAACGAAATTGTCCCAACGCACGAAGACTTTGAGCCTTGATTGGGGTCCCGAGGCGAGGCTATATCTATTCCGCTGATCGGAGACGTGCGGTGACGGTAAAGCTTGCATCTTTTCTGCAGATTCCTTTGGGAGAGGCCTGAGAGGATGATGGTAGCCCGGATAGGATTGACCTTTCGATATCCCGGGCGGGTTTGGGTCTCCGAGATATGGCTGCGACCACGGTAGCTATGGATGCTTTCATTCTCTCGCGTATTCTCTGTTTTGTTCACTCTTGAGTCCGTGGGGATCTGTCATAGTGGCCTCTTGGACATGGTCGAGCTGCAGTGCTGGGAAGGATATTGTCCCGCCGGTTTTGGGAGAGACATTTCATGGGATCGACGGGATGGCTCGGGAGACCATTTCATGAGGTCAGGGAGTCCGGCTATGTTGACTTTGTGGCTGCGGGGAGAGGCTTGGGGCTTTGCACGGGGCTTTGCCGACTCGGTGCCCTTGGGTGATTTCTCGGAGAGGTGCGCCTAGGCGGCGAGAACGGGGGTAGGCCGGGAGGCGATGATGGCTAGGCTATCCACTTCGGACATCCGTTGGTGGATACCACATTGGAGGTTGCGGACCGGAGGATATTTCGGGAGTCTTATGTTGTGAGGGTTCCAGATTCTGTGGTCGTCCTTCTACATACCCTGCTTGGTATCCAGGCGGTTTGGGGCTTTACAGAGCCATTGAGTGATTGGGAGGACATCCGGACCATGGAGGTGGTGTCATTGGACATGAGAGATCCGGCCCGGCTTCTCTTTCTTCTCGAGGGCTTGGACATATCTTGCTTTCCCACCCGGGGCTATCTTCGGGAAGCGGGAAAAGCACCATCTTGACCACTGTCTACTTGGGCGAGTACGAGAGGGAGATGGGAGCGACTCGGGTTATCTTGGAGGATAGACGTCGAGCTTTATTGGGAGGCGGCTGCGACTCGAGTAGGACTACGAGGAGGACCTGAGGCTAAGGCGAGTTGCCATAACCCGGTCAGGTGATTTGGTTCGAGATATGGAGGCTCGGTACAAAGGTTGTCCGAGGTCGCTCATTTGGCCCGAGTCTCGAGAGGGAGGAGATGCGGACTCGTGCTCGGATAGAGAGAGCACTCATTGACACGGGGTTGGTAGAGGCTCCGGTGAGGATACCGAGGTCGGGATGAGGGATACCGACATCATAGACAAAAAGAGGAAGAAGACTCGACGGGGCCGAGGAAAAGGGAAGAAGACCAAAGAAGACTCGGCGAATGACGATCGACGGATCTTTTCTTAGGATTCCCTTATTGCCATTTTGCAAACACATTAGTTTATTTAGGCATTTTATTGTATTTTAGATCTTTTTAGCGAGGTTAGCGAGTCAAGAGGTAGACCGTGCTTGAACTCATCAAGAAGTTTTTAACTTGTAATGAACAAGAAATATTATTTTAGAAATTAGTCAAGACACATTTCATGGAAATTCAAATGTCTTTTTTATTGATCGGGACATATTTCATGGAAACTTAATCGTCCTTTTTATTGTTTAGACCGAACCATATATGGCCGCCTACGTTCCCCTTTTACAAGAAAGGCTAAGGGGCTCGGAGTCTACGTAGTTCATTCTGGTGAACCAATTTTTTTTCGTGTGTGCCCTGTTTTTTGCCTAGACCGCCCTTTTTGGGGTTTTCGGCCCTAGCTGGGCATTACTCTTTTTGCACTAAGATTTTTTTTCTTTTTTTTTATATGTGCAACCCTGTCTTTTGCCTAGACCGCCCTTTTTGGGGTTTTCAGCCTAGCTGGGCATTACTCTTTTTGCACTAAGATTTTTTTCTTTTTTTTTGATTTTTTTTTATCAGACATAGTATCTTCGGAGTTTATCACCGTTGACCGGGTGGACAAAAGGATTGCCATCCAAGTCTGCAAGCTTCATTGCTCCTCCCGACGGTATCTTACGCACCACATAAGGGCCGATCCAAACGGGTTCCCATTTTCCCAGGGGTTGTCTGCGGTAGGGGGCTTTACTTTCGGCACTAAGTCACCTTCTTTGATGTCTACGGCCTTGACCTTTTTATCAAACGCTCGGCCATTCGCCTCTGGTAGGCTCGGGTGTGTTCCATGGCTTTTAGCCTTCTCTCGTCAAGCTGGGGCTAACTCATCATGCCGGCCGCGCAACCATTCCACTTCATTGACACTGTTTTCCGGGAGGACCCTTAATGACGGGATTTCCAACTCAGCTGGTAACACCGCTTCCATCCCGTAAGTTAGGGCAAAAGGAGTTTCTCCCGTGGCCGTTCGACGGACGTTCAGCCCCGAGTGCTAGGTGCGGCTTTTCGGGCCAATCACGACCACGGGTGGCCATTTTCGGATGATCCGCTCGAGTGTCTTATTAGCGGCTTCCACGGCTCCATTGGTGCGAGGTGCATGCAGGGGACGACTTGTGGCGAGTAACTCGAATTCGACGGCAACCTATCGCGATCTCCTTCGAAGTGTGACCCATTATCGAAATGATCTCGTTGGGCACCCCATATACGCACATTATGTTTTCTTTGATGAACTGGGCCACTTTTCTGGAAGTGAGGACCTTGTAGGACTTGGCCTCTACCCACTTGGTGAAGTAGTCGATGGCTACCAACACGAACTCATGCCCATTGCTTCCTGCCGGGGCTATTTTCCCTATCACGTCAATGCCCCAAGTTGCAAACGGCCAAGGAGTCGTCATGCGGTCTGTGTCATGAGGTGGGAGATGGTTGAGGTTGGCAAACCGGCGCACTTGTCGCAGTTCGGACGTGCTTTGAGCCTTGATCTGTTTCCATGGGGATCCAGTAGTAACCCATTCTGAGGATCACTTGCATCAGGGCTCTGGCATTCATGTGAGGACCGCAAGGACCATTGTGGACTTCGGTCATCAACTCTTTGGCCCTTTCTTGGGTGACACATAAGAGGAGTGGTCCTTGATACCGCTTCTTGTATAGGTTGCCTCCTAGAATGACATAATGAGAGGCCAACCTTTTTAGGGCTTGCAAGCTTTTGGCTCTGACACCTTCCTTTGGTCTACCTTCTTCGTCTCTGAAAGCTGACTCTCCGTCTTTGAGGAAGTGGTAAATCTGATTGTACCAAGGTTCCTTTACGGGCTCGGGTCCCAGGTCCACTTCACAACAGAAGGCTGGGGCTTCTCTTCTGCCCACTCTAAAGGGATTTATGGCTTTTCCCTTGGGGATCTCTACCAATGAGGCTAGAGTAGCTAAGGCATCTGCGAATCTGTTCTTTTCCCTCGGCAAGTAGTGGAAAGTCACTTCTCTGAACTGTCCAGTCAACTCCTCCATATGGGCATGATACCGTTGCAGATTAGGGTCCACAGTCTTCCACTTGTTGGAGACTTGGTTGATGATCAGGGCCGAGTCTCCGTAAACTTCGAGCTCCTTGACATTTCTTTCTAAGGCAGCCTCCAAACCAAAGAATGCAAAGCTTCATACTCGGCGACATTGTTCGTGGCAGGAAAGTTCAACTTGAGGGCTATGGGGGTATGCTCATCTTTCGGATCGACCAATAGCATTCCTACACCATTTCCTCTTTTGTTAGCGGCTCCGTCAAAGAAAAGTTGCCATCTATTCTCAGGCTCAACTGCAAAGATCCCTTCATCTGGGAATTGGGGTTCAGGCCCTCTGTCTTCATTACTGGGGAAGTTTGCCGGTGGTCCGACAATGCTTGACCCTTGATGGCCTTTCTAGTCACATAATTGATGTCGTATTCTGCCAAGAAGAAGGACCACTTCGCTAAACGCATTGAGAGGGAAGGCTTGTCAAAGATGTACTTGATGGGGTCCATTTTCGAGACCAAATTCACAGGGTGGGCTTGTATATAATGCTTCAACTTGCCGACTACCCGGACTCGCCCCGCACAAGTCTTTTCACATGCCGAGTAATTGAGCTCACTACCCCGTAGCTTCCTACCGACGAAGTAAATGGCGTTTTCTACCCGAGAGTCTTTCTTCTCCCGAGCAAGCATAGCCCCAACTCGCCGTGTTCTGGATGCTGAGATAGAGCGTAAGAGGTTTCTATCTATGTGGGGGCATAGTACCGGGGATGTACTAAGTATGCCTTGATCCGGTCAAAGGCATCTTGGCATTCTTCGGTCCATTCTCGTGTCCACATTCTTCTTCATGAGCTTGAAGATGGGCTCGCACATAGTGGTCAACCGATTGACGAAACGGCCGATGTATTGCAATTTGCCCATAAAACTCTTGACCTCTCGTCCTGGTTTGAGGTGGCCTCATATCCATGATGGCTTTGATCTTTCGGGGGTCAACTTCTATACCTCGCTCCGTGACCATATACCCAAGCACTTTTCCCCTTGTCACTCCGAAGGTGCATTTGGCAGGTTTAGTCTCATGGAATGTTGTCTCAACCTCTCAAAGAATTTTCGTAGGTCAACAAAGTGCCGCCCACCTTCTCCTTTGGAGTGGATTATCATGTCATCTACGTAGACCTCAATCTCCTTGTGGATCATGTCATGAAAAAGCGCGGTCGCCGCCCTTTGGTAAGTAGCCCCGGCATTCTTGAGCCCGAATGGCATTACGTATAACAAAATGGTTCCCCACGGTGTGGTGAAGGCCGTCTTTTCTTGGTCTTCCTCGGCCATCTTGATCTGGTTGTAGCTCGCAAAACCATCAACGAAGGATTTGACTTCGTAGTTGGCGAGTGGAATCCACCAGGATGTCTATATTTGCGTAGAGGGTAGTCATCTTTGGGGTCAGGGCCTTGCTCTGCATCTCGGAAAATCCACACGAGCCGCACCTTCCCATTGGCCTTGGTTACGGTCACGATGTTGGACAACCATGTCGGGTATTCAATGACTCGATGAACCCTACCCGCAATAGCTTCTCAATTTCTTCTTTGACCCGTAGAGACCATTCCTACTTGATCTTTCTCAATTTACGCTTACGGCTTAGCATCTGGTGCTAGAGGGATTCTCGTGTTCTACTATCGAACCGTCTAGCCCCGGCATATCCTTATATGACCATGCAAACACGTCGACGTATTCTCTCGAGCAAACTCGATCAATCTATCCCTTTCAACCCCCTAGAAGAAGCTTCCAATCTGTGTCTCTTTAGGTTCCTCAATAGTACCCAAGTTCACACTTATCAAAACCTCCTCGGCAGCTTGGGCCCGGTTTTCCTCTTTTTCCGAAACCTGCTTAAAGATTTCTTTAATGTATTGTTCGTTTAGTGTGTTTGCATCTTATTCAAATGATTCATTATTAACTGTTGTTAAGTTTTGAGTTAATTTATCATTTGTTAAGTTGGCAATAAAGAGGATAATCGTAAAGATTTGTCATTTCATTCAAGATAAGGGGAAAGATGACATCGATTACATTTTCATAATCCTCAGCGTGAGGCCTTCGGATGACTTCCGAGGACTGGAATTCAAGATTCCCGACTAACCGAATAGACAACAGGGTGTTTGACACGACCGGGCCGAGAAGGACGGGGTACCATTCCAAGCTCCGTGATCATTTGCCGTCGACTCAAGCTATCGGCCCCGAGAATGTCTCCCAATTCTTCAATGGCATTTACGTCTTAGTTACCAAAGTGCGAGGATCAAAATGACTTTCACCATCGTCTCCAATAACGGCAACTATCTCATCGTCTCGAATCAAGTCGATCAAGTCTCGGGATTTGTGCTTCTTCGTCAAACAACTCTTGCAAACCCCACCGACCGGTTTTCACCGCCGGCGCCTTCTATCTCGTCGATCTTTGGAAGAGCTAACTCAAAGGCGGAGAAGTCCATTGTCCCGATGCCGACTTTTTGCCACCGGGCCGGATTTCCTTTGAAGACGTACTCATTCTCGAACGGTAGTGGTAGCCCTGTGGATATCTCGGCAAATCAAGGAACATTCTTCGAACGGGATTGGCCGGCTTTCCCCTAATTTTCTTAAGGTTCTCTAGAAGGGTTTTCTCGCAAGGATATTTGGCGATCACTTTCATCATATTGTGTCCCTCCTTTTGTAAAGTAATGGGTCGAGATAGACTCCGTAGGGATGGAGCCGGACCCCTTCACCTTTCGTGCCTTTAGCTTTTCCCGGCATCCCGAGAGTTCGGTTTGTACCCCAAGCCATATCTCGGTAGTCTCCCTTCACATCAATGATGGTGTTACGACCTTGAAGTCTTCTACCCAATCCAAGTCCCTAAGATAACTCATTTTTCGCATCATTCTCATGGCAGAGGGATTTTATCGGAAGTAGTGGTGAGGTCGGGCTGGTAACACACTTGTGCCTTGGAAGAAGCTACGGAGAATCCGGTCAATGCTAACCCTTCATCATCGTGCTTGATCTCCAATATCGGGATATCCCAAAGAGCCGGTTCCTTCTACCGTGACACTTTGTCCCCATAAATGGTGGTGATAGTTCCATCACTCGATCGAAATTTGACGCACCGATGCAAAGTAGAGGCTACCCCGTTTATCCGGTGGATCCAAGGCCGTCCCAAAGAAGGCAAGAATGAAATCGAAATATCAATAACTTGAAAGTCAACGTCCATGACCTTTTTCCGAACCACATCTTGAGAGTGGCGATCCCCAAAACCGATCGTGCGGTGAGTCATAGGCCTTAATAGTCCGACTAGAAGGCTTCAAGTCTCGTTGGTTTCGCATCCAATAAATCCATCATTTTGGCCGGCAAGACATTCATTGCACCCTCCATCAACTAATACCCGTGGCAATCGACGCTCTTCTAACCGGACTGTGATGTAAAGAGGTTCGTTGTGACTAGCCCCATATTTTGGCAAGGTGTCTAAGTCGCTGAAGGTAATGATGTTTCCGTAGTGGATATTTCCAATCATTTGGACGACCTCATCCGGGGTGACATCTATGGGCACCATGGTCTTGGCCAAACTTTCTTCTAGCTTCAACTTATGAGGGTACGAGGAGGTCAACAGTGGACCATAAGGAGATATTGGCTTGGGTACACTTCAACCGAGTCAACACCGGATCCTCTTTGTCGTAGTCCGGTTTTTCTCGCTTCCGGCTTATAAGGTCTTTTATCTCGTCTTCGGCTCCGAGACGGCATTCCTTTTGTCACCCTTAGGCCGCTCAATACTCATCTCGTCCGCACCGAGTCATCACATAGACATTGGATTTTCCTTGGTCATTATTCCTACCGGAGGATTCTCATTCTTTCAAAGTCGAGGCGGATTCTTACCGGCGTATGGCCAATTCCCGCCGATTGATCTCGATTGACGGTGCCGCCAGAAGCATAGGCGGCTTCCCAAATCTGGTCCTGTGTTACCGGCTTTTTGACCTTTTCTCGAGTTTGACCGGCTGATTTCAACTTCACCTTCTCCGTTTAAAGCTTTCACGGTCTCATTCAAACTTTTCAAAGTCAGCATGCAACAAGAGTTATCACTTCCGGGGTTTGGAGCCTGGCCAATGGTTTTCTCGTCAGAACCTAGCAGCTTCTTCAACAGAGTGGGATCACATTCCTCATCACTGTCAAGCATGTCTTTTCTTTCCCTGGGGGTCAACCTTCTGACGGCATCTTTGACGTTGGCTAAACATTTTCTCGAAATGGGAAATTCCATCATCAATAAGGACTTCGTGGGGTCAAACCTCATGGCGGGTTCTTTTTCCTTACCGTCGAGAGATTTTCCGGGCTTTTTGGCTTCTGGGCTAACCACTCCTCAACTGTCCCTTCTGGCACTTCGACTGTGTCTTCATCAGTGTCATTATAGTAGCTCTCGTGGGAACTTTCGTCTTGGCTCTTATGACCAATGAGGGCAAAAGCAGGTCGGGATACTTGACGCCATATGAGGGGTATCTCGCACTCTTCCTCGGGCTTAGGGATTACCAGAAAACATCATTATCATCATAGGACATAAAGGGACCGGTGTCGCCTCTAAACTCAGACTCTTTCCAAGGCATCCATACATTCTTCTTCGTACCAAGTTTCGTGGAGTGACTACTAGTACCGTGATAGAATCTACCCTTCCCGATGAGAGTTTGGCTTCGGCGACGCTTACGTGTTCCCGGATCGGTGGGCGGAGCCCATTTACCTCTTTTGGCTAGAGCTTCGATCAAGTTCCTCCATTCACCAACCAAGTCCTTGTACGGAGTATTGAACTCTAGAATATAGGACTCATACACCGCCTCATCTAAGCTAGCATCCTTCTCCGAGCCTTTGCATAGGCCTGCGACACACTTTGAGGTGATTTCATCCCCTATTCCAGTCCGTGGTTTTCTACCTCATCTTGCCCTTCGGGTTTCACTTCCGTTGGCTCCAAGTCCATTCCTTCTACCGAACTGTCATCATCATCAGTAAATCCACCCATTCCTATTCTCATTCCCGATCGACTCTTCGCCGTAGCCGTCCGAGAGGTAGGCAAATTCACGTGCGTTGACAAAATTGGAAAGGTCAAACTGGCACTGGGATTCCAAGGTAGGGAAATTTGGCTCAGGCTGAAAGGAGGAAAAGGGTCCCATGGGGGGATGCAGAGGAAGTGAGGGTGTCGGGACCCTAACAGCTTGGGGTATTGGAGAAGACTGAGAAGGGACAGTCTTTGGTAATGGGTTATATGAGTATGGAGGAGGGCACTGGTTATAGGCTAGCTCTTCTTCCTTAGCCATCTGGTTACCCAAACCAAAGACTGTTCCTCGTCAAATCGGCCATCCCGACTCTCGAACCGATGAAACCGAGGATTCGCGAACCGTCTCGAGGATTCTCGCGCTAACAAGTCGCCGACCCGGTGTTCTCACCCACTTCTTTCTCTTCGCAAGGGAAAGGGATAGGAAAGGTTTAGACTCGGGGTAGGTGTTTAGTCAAGGCTCGTGCAATATGCAAATTAGAATCTTCAAGTTTACTTAAAACAATGTCTTTTATTAATATCTATTTGGTTGGAAAAGGGTTCCCGCCCTTCTTTTTCACAACTACTCTAGATCCCGGATCGAGTGGGTTCCGTCACTACGTCTATAAGCCCCTCGTATTCCACCTGTATTTCGACCTCCCAGGTGGACACCCGGCGAGGGTCCTATAGGGCACGCGGATCCCACCGACCGAGAGTAAAGAACGCTCCTATCGGGTCTAGCGGGTCATAGGACCTTTCAACGCACGAGCGATGCGGATTACAGTCAAGGCAATACGGAAAGTCTCGTCTCTCTCGCCTTGACGGATCTTTGACGTGAGTTTCGCTTGAGCGAATGACGGTTTTGACCTTCGGTAATGTCCGAGAGAATAATAGGCATGGGTCGGGCGGCAAAAGCCGGATGACACAAGGTCACATTGAACTTCGTTGCATACGCGAGTGCGTGAGTCGAAATCGAAGTCAATGCCGGTTAAGATCTTGCCAATTTTTCCTTGTCGGAATTTTGGCAGAGCTTCGCTTGAGCGAAAGATTTTTTTGATTTTGGCAAAGACTCGGTCTCGATTCTTACGCATTCCGTGCGGGTCAAGGTCAATAGTCAATGTCGGAGTCAAGATCCCACCGATTTTTCCTTGGCAGAATTTCGCTTGAGCGAAAATCTTGGCTTCCGTTATGAGCTAAGGCTTGACCTTTACGTGGGTATGCAACTGGGCTATATGACACGGACTAGACCAAAAACCAACCAAAAGTCACGGTTTTTTGAAACGTGTGACACGGACCGTGCATTGGTCGACACCGCCGCCATGGGAGGTTGGGATGATTCCGTGCGCGCCCGGAGCATCGTAAGGCTGTCCGTGATCGCACTGAACCACCCTCGGGTTTGAAGGACGTGCGTGCAAAAGTGTACAGGGATATATCGTGCGCGTAGTGTGCGGTCTCCTAAAAATGTTCCTTTTGAGTTAAAACGAGATTTTCATAAATGTGTTTTAAAGGAATGATTTTCGGGACGGGGAAAATGCAACACATAAGCACGTAAATTTTCTCGGGAGCCCCAGCCGCCATGGAGCCGAGTAGCCCCAAGGCTGCTAGGACTCGCCAGATTAACCATGATTTTTCCCGGTGGAATTGCCACCGAGGTCGCCCGGTCGGTAATCCAATGAGGATTGAGCCGTGCGACCGCATGGATCAATTTTCCAGTTCCACTCCTTTTGCTATTTTTTTCGGGTTGTTTCCCGTTCAAAGTATGCACAGATTCCAAGATGCAAATGATGCAATGCATGGTAAAGAAAGCAAGCATGATTAATGAAATCGGCGATGGGAGTCTAACCCGCTCAAAGGGAAAAGCTTTCTTTTATTTTTTTTCAAAATTGTTTTTTCGAAAAGGGATACTGGTACGTGGATTGTTAAACCACCGGTTATCCCAACTCCCACGTCAGGGAGTGTACAGGAAGGGTAAGTGGTTTCCACCTATATACCGAGTATCGCTTTTTGTTTTGAAAATAAAAGCTTTTCTCCTTTGGGTTATCCCCAGCGGAGTCGCCAAACTGTGAATGTGTGCCCCAAATTTTGTGTTGGATTCACGCGAGTTTGAAGACATCCGAGTTATTTGAAAAACGGAGTCGCCACGCCATTTTGATTACCTCAAAACTTTGAAAAAAGGTTGTTTTATGGGTTCGGAGGTTAAGTTACCCCTTGGGAAGAACGTTTGGCGTTCACCCAAAGTGCCTTGCCGGAGCAAGTCTCCCGAGATTTCATTAATCGTGCTTGCTTGCGTGCTTTCTTGTGTGCATGTGTTTGAAAATAAGGGGGGAATGTCCCAAGTTGTCTTCCGGACGTACAAACCATTTGTTGGTTGTCGCTCGGGATTCCTTGGAATTTTATGTATTCGGGATTATGATCCCGTCCTCATCTTATGACTTGTGATCATCGCATTTTAAACCTCGGGACCCTCGGGACTTGCGTGATCGAGAGAATGACTCTCTTTTGGTCAAAGATGAGGTTCTTTAGAAAAGGAGGGTCCTTAGCCCATCAATCCTACGCTTTAAGACGGTCGAGCTCGTATAGAGGCTTCATACTCTTTCTTAAGCGATAATCGGAGATATAGGGTTCAAGGTGTCCTTTTTAAAGAAATCGTGAACCTTTAATGGAAGGAACGATGTAAAGATAGGATCTTTTACACCGGTCCGTTCCAAGGTTGGGGGAAAGGGGAATGCATGATGAAAAATGACTCTTTAATGAAAAGATGACATTTTTGGTTTTAGCAAATGATGCTTTTTTGATTGAAAGAAATGATCTTTATGCAAGTGATGCGTAAAGATAGGATTTTTATGCAAATGATGCATTAGAAAAGGTTTTTGAATGCAAAGGATGCATTTTTATTGAAAAGATTGGATTTTTATGTGCAAATGATGCATAAAAATGACATTTTATTTGAAAATGGGGGTTTTAGGTGCAAAGGATGCACCTTTATGAAAAAAGACTACATTTTTATGACAAATGAGGTCTTAATGCATGTAAAAGGGAAAGGGGGTGATAAAGATGTGATCTTTATGAATAAATGCCAAGTCCCAAGCAAGATATATGAATGCAATGAGCAAGTATATCAATTAAAATGCAAGGTTAGGGCGTGCGAGGTTACCAATTGCTTCCTTTGCTTCTTTGGTCGGAGCTAGGAGAAGAGATTGGTCTTGGATCTTCAAGGAGGAGGGAGGGAGCTTCTTGGCCTTCTTCTTCACCTTCTTGAGCCTTCACCAATATTCTTCACGTTTTGGGAGTGACTGATTGTATTGCTATGGATTGTATGTATTGTATCTCTATTGTGTGTCTTGTTCTCCTTGAAATGGGTAGAGGAGGCCTCTATTTATAGGTAATCTGGATAAGGCTAATGAAGCCGTGCGGCTGCAGGTCCTTTGCAAATGAGGCCGTGCGGTCTTATCCTGAATGACTCAGCATTCTAGAACCATGCAAGGTGGCATTATTCTAGAAGGCTCTTCCTAATTAAGAAAAACGTGTTTCTTAATTAGGAAGGATTCCCTTCAGCCCTAATTTAATTAAAAACAGTTCCGGAATGCTCCCCGAACGCTGGGAAGGTCTGGGGAATTACCGGAAAACTTACCGAAAATGTCGGGAAAATTAACCGGAAGGCATGAGCCAGATTTGGGTACTTACACATGCCCCAGTGGATCCCGAACTACGACCTGGCTTGATTCCCCTGAGATACGTAGGTAGCCTAATTTAGGTTCAGCCAATTCGTCACATAAGACACCCCTTTCCCCAGCGGATCTTATCCTGAACTACGATCATGGCTTGATTCCTCCGGGATACGTAGGTAGCCTTCCAAAGGTTCAGCCACTCGACCACCTTGGTCACCAAATCCGTCTCGGCAGTTCGCCAGATTGGATCCTTTTTTATCGCCCTGCAAGTGACGTTGCTGAGGGGCTTCTGTAAGTATCCAAATCTGGCTCATGCCTTCCGGTTAAGTTTCCCGACAATTTCCTGGACTTTCCTAAAGTTCAGGGGCAGTTTGGAAACTTTCCCAAACCTTCCAAGGGGTGAAGGACTTGCTAGGAATTAAAATTCCACGAAGTCCCTCACTGGAAAACACCTTCTAGAAGGCCACCTTGCATGGTTCTAGAAATAGGCTGAGTCACTAATGGATAAGATCGCACGGCTTCATTAGTTGGGGGTTACAGCCGCACGGCTTCATTAGCCATCACCAGAGTGCCTATAAATAGAGGCCTCCTCTACCCATTTTCATATACAGTTTTTGGCACTGTTACTCTACCAAAATACCTCCACGAAATTCCAGAAAGCTGAGAGCTCCCAAAATCACCTCCCTCCTCTCCAAAACCTCTCCAAAGTTGGTCCTTCCTTAGGCAAACTTCAAGGAGATAGAGGAACACCACCATTTGTAACCTCCCCTCCCCTTTTTTTTTAAAATATACTTGTCATACTTGCTATATTGTTCTTTGCCTTATATATTGTCATTTACTTGCTTGATATTTGATATATTGCCATTAAAAATCACATCTTTAGTCATGAAGATCATAATATCCCCACTCCCCTTTATCACTTGGGATTCATGGAGGATCCAACTCAAGGATGAACAATAAGACCTCAAATGGCTTGTTCTAAGGTGGATCTCTCACATGATGATGTGAAAATAGCATCCTTTGCATATAAAAATGTCATCTTTTTCATTAAAAATGTCATCTCTATTTATGAATGTCATTCCCCCTTCCCATAGACCTTGCTTCCAAGGATTGTCCACCTAAAAGGTTCATAAAGGACATAGGAAGGCCATAAAGGTCCTCCCTTTTCATTCCTAGTCTTAGCTTGCATCATGTTCATTACATATGTTAGCATAAAAATGTCATCTTTAGCTTAAAATGCATTCCCCATGTCCCTCATGGTTGGATCACTCTCCAAGGATTGTCTAGTGACCTTCATAAGGCACAAAAAGGCATAGGATGAGTATAAAGATCCAATCTTTATACCCCTCCCTTAGTCCCCTTTGGTACTTGAGGCTTCTCTTGGAGTGTAATGGTGTAAAGGTCCTATATCTACATCATTTCCTCCACATAAAGATGCCATAGACGGATTTTCCTTTAGAAAAGGATGAACTTGAGCCCCTACATCTCCGATCATCACTTGAGACGAGCATAAATGTCCCGACTAAACTCAAATCGTCTCAAGATGTAGGATTGATGGGCAAAGCTCATTCCTTTCTAAAGAGTCTCATCCTTGGACTATAAAAAAGGTGTCCCTATCTTGATCACATACGACCCAAGGTCTCATAATGATGATCATAAGTCCAAGATGAGAACGGGATCAAAATCCCGAACATATCAAAATCCAAGGAATCCCGAGCGATAACCAACTCATGGTTTATACTTCCGGAAGATCACTTGGTACATTCCCTCCTTTTCCAAAAAATAGATCCCACACACGAAAACACAAAGGCAAGCATGAAAATCGGATCTTGGAAGACTTGCTTCGGCAAGGCTCCTTGGGTGAACGTCGATCCGTTCTTCCCAAGGGGTAACTTAACCTCCGGACCCAAATCCTTTTTTTCAAAGTTTTGAGGAAATCAAAATGGCGTGGCGACTCCGTTTTTCAATTTAAAGCGGATGTTTCCAAACCGGTGTGAGGCGGTGGTCCCCTTACACGAGGAAGCGGTTCCAAAAAATAAAAATAGAGAGCCATGATCTTGGGCACCACATTCACACCTGCTGGTCTGCCACTTGGGGCTAATAAAACATTTCCCCAATTCACAAACACAACCCTTAATGGTCCGGGCAATCACACCCTCAAACGCAACAATCCGGGATACGGGATGGTATATACTCAACTACCTCCCCAAGACTCCCGAATGGCGATCCCATCAGCCAATCTACCTCCATCCTCAGTTTCCATCCCCGAAAATGGCAGTCTGCCTCAGCCTACTGACCCTCAGATGGCTTGGTTGATCGAACAGATGAAAGACATGCAAGGCAAACTGGCCAACTCTCGGAAGGACTCCCTCATGCCCACAGATCCGAGCAAAGTGGTTCCTCTTCCTCCAAAATTCAGGATGCCGGAGATGGAAAAGTTCGACGGGACCGAATGGCCAAAGACCCACATCGACACCTATGTCTTGGGTATGAGAGCCAAAGGGGCAATCCCTCAACAAATGGTGGATCACTTCCAGCATTCCCTCAAATCCACGACATTAAGGTGGTTCCTCAACGTAAAGGCAGAAAACCGCTCCACATGGGACCAAATCAGCGAAATCTTCCTGGAGAAGTACCGCGCCAACCTTGAGTGGGAAACAAACTGCCATGATCTGCAAGCCACCGAACAAAAGGATGATGAACTGGTAGGCGAGTTCTACAAAAGATGAAACTGGAAGCTAAGTGAGATAATGGATCCGCTTTCCAAAGAAAAACAAATGGACATCTTCCATTCCTGCCTCAAACCATCTCTGAGGACCTTGATCAGCCATCACTTTTATCCCGACCTCTGTGCCATGGTCAACGCCGAAACCAAGTTCGAAAAGACCTTGAGCCTCCAGAAGACAATAACAACTCCTGCTTCGTCCTAACGCTATCGGACAAACCTGTCGAATCCAGCACCTGTCCCAAACAAAGGAAAGGAAGCAGCCGGAACAATCCACTACATCCAGAATCGAGCTCAAGTAAACCGCGATCAAGCACCCCCGAGGAACAACAATCCTCCTTGCCTACAACATTTCTAGCATTTTGACATCCTCGAAATGCCCCTGGGCCAAGTGTTCGAAGCGTTGGTAAAGCAGAATCTCCTCAAACCTCTCGAGAATTTCCAGCCAAAGACTCCCAAACCTAACATGGATATGAGCAAGCACTGCGCCTTCCATAACTACCCCGGTCATACCACTGACAATTGCTTCGTGCTAAAGCAAGTGGTCCAGGAGCTAATCGAAGAGGGAAAGTTAGAATGCCCCTGTGGCTCCAACACAGTCGGAAATCCATTCCCCCGAAACGACAGGGTGAACATGATAGCCTTCAGCGAGACTCCGTGAGAGAGCAGGTCCCCTGCAATCTCCGAGATTGTCAACATGCTATCCCTCTACGACTGGGAATGCGAAACCAGAGTCAAACGCTCCCATAACCGGGAATCCAGACAGGAACATCCGAGAATGACTGTCTCCCTACGATCCCGGCCATGATCGAGACACACCTATGGATGGATCGAACACTCCCCGGAGGAGACTGAAGTAAACAGCAGCGCCGGAAGCGTTCTAACCTTCAAAGACGTAGACTTACCGATATGTGAAAATAGACACAACGAGGCCCTCCTCATCCTCATAAAGATAGATAGGTTCTACCTCCCAAACGTCTTGGTCGACAATGGCTCCGCAGTCAACATCATTGCCTTACGCACAATAAAACGACTTCGTGTCGACCGCTCCCTGATGAGACCTTTGCCTCAAATAATCTGAGCTTACAACTCAACTACGCGCCCTGTCTTGGGAGTAATCGATCTGAGGATCCAATTCAACGAACAAATGGAGTCGGTAGAATTCCAAGTCGAGGAAATCAACTCCACTTACTCCGCCCTGCTGGGACGACCTTGGCTACACCAGATGAAAGCAGTATCATCTACTCTTCACCAATGTGTGAAATTCATCAGCGCCAACGGAAACCTCGAAGTAATTCGCGGAAGCAGCACGATGGAAAGCGCTTGGCCAGCAAGCTATGACCCAGAAGAAGGTCCCGACATGATCGAATATTCCTCTACAGACGAGTCTCCAGTCATGATTCGTTACGAAAGAGATCCCTATATCCACGCACTAAGCCGTGATGAGCTAGAGATCGAAGAACTCATAGGCCAAGATGACAACTCTGAAATATGCGACTGCGAAGAATGCATGAAAAAAGATCAAGAGATGGACGCCCAGATGGAACTTGACCAAGAAGTAGACTCATACTTCGCCAAAAATCCTCCTGAGGAAAGCTGGCCCATCACCAACACAATGGAACAGGACAACCCCCATGCCGACACACTCAGATCTCATGAGGACAGCCACCATAGCATAGTCCAATTCAACATCCCGATATCTGACCTGGAAGAACAATGGCGCAACTTCCTCCAAAGCCTAATTAGAGAAGGAAAAATAGCATGCCCCTCGATTCAAATATCGTGAATGTCATCCAAGCAAAGATCTCAGATAAGGAAGCAAATTCTATGAAGATAATCATATTAGCAAGAATCAACTCCGAATCAGCGAATGCTTCTCCCTCCTGGAAGAAGCTCTCCATGAATTCTATGGCCAAGAGCCCCTAAGATCTGGTAGCAACACTAATGGAGGGACACCGTCAAAGGAGCAGCCTAAAACCTCCGCGATCTGGTTTGAAGTCGAACTAAAAGCAAGTCATCTTCCGGGAACGGCATCGATTGAAGAGTGGCCACCAAAGCCATCGCCACCCTCTCTAGACCTACAGCCTGCAAAGAGCAATGAAGCCTGGTCCAATCCCTCATCATCTAGAGTCTAGCTTTGAGTCATGTTGTCTGTGAATTCAAGTCTTTCGAGTCATCTGATGGCTCTATGCCGAAAGATTGTGAGTCCATAATCAACAATGTATCTTCTCTACGCTTTCAATAAAAGGTCCGACCTTTCTAGATATCCTTCCATTGCATCTTTAACAAAATGATGAGTTAACTAAAACACAAACAGTTAATAACAATTCATCTAATAAAGAAGAAGACACATTAAATGAACAATACATTAAACACATCTTTAAGCATGTTGTCAAGTGAGAGAAACACCTGGCCCAAGCTGCCGAGAAGGTTTTAATCACAGTGAATTTGAGAACTGCTGAAGAGCCAAAGAGACGCTAGTCGAAGGCCTCCTCATCAACACTGCATAACAATCAAATCTTCCAATACCTCAAAAGCGGGGAAACCGCCTTCATGAACGAAGAAGGTCAACGCAGGGAAGGAGCCAAAGTCAAGAGCATCATGGCCCTAAAATGCCTAGCCTCTCACTTTGTCATCCTTGGGGACATGCTATACAAAAACGCTACAAGGACTGCTCCTACGCTGCATCAGCCAGGAAAATGCAAACGAGTTCATGAACGAAGTCCACAATGGGGCTTGCGGCCTCCACATGAACGCTAGAGCCCTAATGCAGATCATTCTTCGAATGGGTTACTACTGGATCTCCATGGAGGCAGACTACATCCACTTTATCCGAAGCTGTGTTCTCCAACCTCAATCATCTTCCTCCTCATGATCTTTACTGCATGACTAATCCCTGGCCCTTCTCCACTTGGGGAATCAACGTCATCGGGAAAATCGCTCCGCCCGAAAGCTACGGCCAACTAATTCGTCTTGGTCGCCATCGACTACTTCACAAAATGGGTCGAAGCCAAGTCATACAAAGTGCTAACTTCCAAGAAGGTCGCACATTTCCTCAAGGAAAACATCATATGCCGATACGGCATCCCGAACGAGGTCATATCAGACAACGGGTCCCACTTCGAAGGAGAATGCGACAGACTGCTGGCCGAATTCAAGATCACACGCCACAAGTCCTCTCCCTACAGGCCGCAAACTAACGGCGCAGTAGAAGCAGCAAACAAGACCCTCGAAAGGATCATCCGAAAAATGACCACACGAGGACGAGATTGGCCCGAGAAGCTGCACCTGGCACTTTGGGGCTACCGAACATCAGTCAGAACAGCCACGGGAGAAACTCCATTCGCCCTGACATACGGGATGGAAGCAGTACTGCCCGTTGAATTGGAAATTCCCTCACTCCGAGTGTTGCTGGAAAACGAGATCAACGAAGTCGAATGGCTCCGAAGCCGACACGACGAACTGGCTCTGCTAGACGAGCGCCGACTAAAGGCCATGGAGCACATCCGAGCCTACCAAAGCAGAATGGCTAGAGCTTTCGACAAGAAAGTCAAGTCCCGAGACATCAGGGAAGGCGATCTGGTACTCAAAGAAAAGCCTCCCACCCGAACCAACCCGCTTGGAAAATGGGAACCAACATGGATCGGCCCTTTCGTGGTCCAAAAGATCTTCTCCGGAGGTGCCATGAAGCTGACAGACCTAGACGACAATCCCTTCATGAATCCAGTCAATGGAAGCAAACTTCGCAGATACTTCGCCTAAAGAAGATCAACTTTGCATCTCCTGTCACTCATTGTAGTGTCGAACTATGCAGACCTGAGCCCTTCAGTCCGGGGGGAACGTAGGCAGCCTTAATTGGTTCATTTTAAAAACACACAAAAAACAAAAATTTGGATGACAATCAAGACCTCCATCAAACTACACACTTTCCAGAAGCATACCCCCAACGTCACCTTGACCAAGTCAAACGACGGCGGCAACATCAAAGGACAATGAAAGGTCACTCAGCATTAAAAGATTGACCCATGTCAACTTCCGAACGGGGCTTATCTTCGCCCTCACGCGCTTCAAAAAAAAAACAAAAAAATAGCTCGAGCAAAGGCTCTCAAAAAAAAAAAATAATAATAAGCTCAAGCGGAAGCTACAAAAATGAGGTCAAGGGCAGAAGCGCCAACAACCAAGAAGCAATGGAATCATTGAAAAGGCCGTCGAAAATGACTTGTCAAGAAATCACCTCGAGGCCCGTGCCTCACCATCCAACCTTCCCATCTAAACACAAAATCTAAAAAAAATGGATGCCATCAAGGCTCGAGGCTACGGTCCACAAATACAACAGAAAGGTCCAAAGCTGGACGCCGCCAAGGCTCACAAAAGAAACAAAAAGTGAACAAGAGATCTTGCGTCTCGACAAAGCTTCAAAAGTAAATCACAAATCACTAACGGTTACAACATTTATTGATGAGTACAAGCACGGTCTACTCTCAAGTTCACAACAAGCTAAAAGACAGCTTAATACATTCAACAAATAATGTGTCTGCAATGCAATGGATGGATAATTAGGAGGTCATTTCGCGCCACCTGCGCTTGTCCCCTCGCCATTCTTCCCTTTCTTCCCTCGTCCCCGACGAGTCTTCTTTCGCTCCACGCGAGCCAACTCTGTCTCTCTCATTCCGAGATTAGGGGTCCTCCCCGTAAAGTCAAACAATCCAACAGCTCGCAGAGCTTCATTCGTTCGTGCCTCAGCCCGGATCTCCTCCCTGCGAGTCTGCAAAAGGGGACCTCTCTCCGTCAGTCGATCAACTCTGGCCTCGTAGTCAAACAACGTGTCTCCTGTCACATTCTGAGGGTTAGACCAGGCTTCGGCACTTCTAAGGCTATAGCTGAGACGACAACCTTGCCCCAGAATCGCTTCACGCCTGCTTCCCAAAACTACTTGGGACTGCCCGACATGCTGCTCGTACCAATCCAGGAACTCGGTGGTCAACACAACACTCTCCCGACGTCGAAGGAGGACAACAGGAGGGAAAGCGGAATACTTCCATACCCTCAGAAAATACAGAAGAGCAACTGAAGCTGCCATGCAAAGAGAAGCTACCTCCACAGTGGCAATGTCATCCCAGCCCAGCAAAGGCTCTTGCCGCATCCCGAACTGACGGGAAACGAGCGACAGAATATAGAAGGAGGACCAAGATAAACCTGGAACTCTGACAACATAGGAACATTCCTGAAAGGCCCTCCTAGTCTCAATCCCCCAGTGAGGAACCCACCAACGGATCGATGCGTACCAAGCTGCGCCATCCATCTCTCCCGGACGGATCGATCCATATCCAATACAAGAGGTCACCGAGCAAACGACCACTGGCTAAATGGACACCGGAGACTCGGGCATGGCTTGAAGCCTCTCTCGCAACCACAAGGTGAGCAAAATGGGGCTTCCCCCTCTTATGAACCTATCCCCAGTCGCCAGGCGATCAATGCCGTGAATGGTTTCCCTCAGCACCAGCGGAGCAATATTCTCCCCGGCTCGACAGTGCCCTACCACATCCAGCAAAGTGCCATCACATACCCCAAGGGAGCTGACCATGAAAAGCGTCGCTATCACGCACAAAGCAAATGGATCCCACGAGACGTCACTCTCTTCATCACTCATAAACCGCTCCAACAGTGCAAAAATGTCAATATGACCAGAACCAAAAGTTATACCTTGCACTTCTTCCAACGAAGTCCGAAGAAAGCATGCGAGCTTCACGCTCACGGCCGCACCGCCAATCAAAGGAAGCGAGATGGCCTCCACCTCTGGTCCTCCAATCAAAGCCCAAAAATCCTCAAAGGTGGGTGTGACCTCATTGTAGGAGAAGCTATACACGTGCCTCCTAACATCCCAGAACTTCACAGCAGCCCGCAACAATTCCCAATCAGGAACTAACTCCTTAAGGGACCAAACCGAGCAGAGTCAAAATCTCACCTCGAAAGCTCGTTTATTGTACCTCATATGGTGCCTCATCCATGTTTTAAGCCGCTTGAGGAAGTATGCTCGCCTCTCCTTCGAAAGCCTCAGCAAAACTCTCAGAACAAACGAAGAATCCATGGCAAAAATGGAGGTTTCTAGAGAAAATGGGGAAGGAGGCTCGAAGGGATTGCAAATGGGAAATGGGAGAAAACCAGAATTTCTTTAACTCTTATTTCCTTCCCAAAAGCAAGGCAAGTTCGCACGGACCACTTTGCATGCTGGATGTGTCCGTGCGGACCACTTTGCAATCCGGCCCCACATTATCAGCAAACTACAAAACAGCTACTGCCCTCGGCAGGACCTTACCCCCAACTGCTCAAAAGCCTGGCCAAAGCCCTTTCCGGCCACCATACACTAACCACAAATGCATTCTCAGCTCATGCGACATGCACAAAATAAAAATAATCTAGCAACAATTCCAAGGTCAATCCCAGGAATCACAAATACGTCATTACATCTTAAAATAAAATACTCTGTTGTGCAAAATACAAGTGTTTTATTACAGATAACAGATGTCTGTTGCTCTACAAATACAAAAAAAAAACAACGGAAAGAGGGAAAGCAAAAGATCCCTAATCCGACTCATCATCATCATCCTCCATAAACGAGAAATTTGGTATCTCGGAAATCTCGCCAGTCACATCCTCATCATCAGAATACTGGACCCCCTCCTCGTGCGAGTACTAGAAGTACTCCGAAGGATCAAACTCGATGAAAGGATCAAAGAAGGGATGCGAGGACGAACCCTCTCCCCCGAGACTCCCGACGCCGGCAAGAAACTCGATGAAAAATTGGCGCCTCCGGACCCCGAAGACGTCCCAGCATCCAAATGCTATGCCTCCCCGAACGGCCCTCCAACTGCGGCCCCGGCTCGGCTCGACGGAGGAACGACACGAATGCCTCGAAGGCACACGGCCAACGCCGGCCACATCGCGAAGGCCCTGCAAGACATCTTCCCCAAGAGATCTTCTTCTTCACGAAAGACCGCAGCCCCACGTAACGGCGGGTCAACGTGTCAAAGGATCATCCCGAGACCCGCACAAGCAAACAATCAAAAAACGCTCAAAGAAAAAGAGATACAATCATACTCAACCAAAGAGAAAAATACGAAAAGATGCCAAGATGGAAAAGAGTAAGCACACTCACCGGAGCATCCGGGTCAACCCGATAAAGCGGCGAGACTATGCTCGGGGACGATGCGAGTCACCCTCCTCCTCGAATAGTCGCCCGCAAACATATGGGATGTCCGGCCCGGGCACCAAAACATCTGGAGGACATGGTGGACCATCCTGTCTCTCCCGCGCCAACACCTGGCATCCTCGGCTTCCTCCGACGAAGGACCCATACTCCTCTCCATACAAAATAAACTCCTCGGCGCTCACGCCATCATGGTACCTCTCGTGCTCTATCAAATACATGTCAAAAGGATTCATCATCCCCAAGGCGGATCCCTCGGAGCCATAGGAGGCACACCTGTGCCATGCTGCCAGAAGACCCTCTCCCCCAGATACATGACATCACAAGTCGGGCCCGCGGCATCTTCCTCTCAAGGCCGTGTCACCACGGGACCACCCTAAAGCTAGTCGTCTCCATACCGAGCCCAGGGATACAGCTCAAACTCCGCCGGGCTATCCCTCCCCAGGTACTCTTGTACATCCCCATAGGCGATGGTGAGCTTCCCTCTATTCGTCGTCCTCCTCCTCAACGGACGGGCCCAGCCCAGCATAGCAGGATAGGCCTCTATGGCCTCAGCATCTCGATCCCACGGAAAGCACCGGAAGATCTCATAAAACCACACCTGCGACAAAAGCAGAAAATGCTCAGTGCAAAAGAAATCGGAGAAATGACAAACTGCTAAATCAAAAAAACAGCAATAAACTCATACCTTCAAAGCAAAATCAAAGCAGCCCAAAGAACTGGCCACGCCTCGGCTAAACCGGTCCAAAGAAAAACAAAGCTCGGCCAGGCCTGCCTCGCCCCAAGCTATCTCACCAACCCTCTCCAAATCCACCAAACTCTCCAGCAGAGGAAAAGGAGCCGAGGTAGCGTGATTCGAGAACAAAGTCTCGGAGAGAGCAAACCACAAGAAGGAGCGCGCCAGCTGCTCCGCCGTCACCAAGCCGGTACCCCGGCAATAGGCCCCGATGTTGGTCGTGATCTGTGCCTCAACATCGCCGTATAACATGCCCAGGCCCCTGCGAGGAAAAGGCGCGAAGCCCAACAGCTCAGCCAGCACCCCATCGGACATCCTGTCCCTCCATCTCACTGGCCCTCCTTTGAAGGAATGCCCAGTTGTTGGTGTAATGCCCTAGGCTTTAGTTATGTTTAACTGAAAACCGTTATGTATCATCTTTATCGTTTATGTTTATTATTTGATTATTATATAGTTTGCATATTTATTGTAATAATCTCCGTCCCTGATTATTAAGAGAATAATTAGTATAATTGTCAATGGATAATCATATGATGATTATATGCATAGAGATGCACATTGAAATTATGAGTACTTGTTAGAGAACAAGTGACTGGACTTGACCCGTATGAGATTTATGTCATGGTCAAATGTCATAATTAAATCTCATATGGTCACTTCATTTAGTCCCTAGACCTGAGATTATCATGACTTTACACATGATGAAAGTTATGTTTGATTTTAGTCAAATGGTATCTTAACACGATATCTATAAAGGCTATCTTTGGCATGATCGGATTCATGATGGGAAGGATGATAAGTCAAGATGGAATTTGTCCCTCGAAGAGAGATGTTTTGCTTGGGCCCCTCAATGAGTGATAATGATGAAAGCGTGTGGCCACACCCCAATATGATTGGACTATCATTATACTCAAGATCGAAAGCATTGAACAAATACAAGTTGACGTGGACCATGACTTGTGTTCAATATAACATCGTGAGACAAAGGAATAAATGAAAGTGTACCATTGGAAACGTGAACTCTTACGTTGTGTTATTTGGGTAGACATAATGGCTTGCTAGAGTCCGCTTATGTCTTATGAGAGCCGATATGATCGGAATCATTGCCAACATAATACAATCCTATTGGGTCACACACAAATAGAATGAATTGGTTGAACGGGAGGAAGAATGGTTGAGAGTCTCGTATCGGCTATATATGCCGCGCGACATATTAAGCCAATGGCTTAATATACCGCGCGACATATCAAGCCCTACGCGGTTTGACAGCCTGTTCTCCTAATACGATTAGGAGACATATTCATACTATTGTAGTATAAATATGTGAGGTCTGTCAAACCTAATTCCCTAGCCGAATTTTTCAATAGAAATTCACAATCAAAAGTCCTCTCAATATTCTTCCATAAGTTTTAGGAATCTAGCAATTCCCAACCCGAGAATTGTTCTCGACATTCATATTTGTGTGGATTACCAAAAGAGGGTCTTAGTTTTGTTCAAACAAATCAAAGACCTAGAGTTCAAATCTGAAGATCCAAAGGAGTTGAAGATTCGAAGATTTGAAGATCAAAAGTTTGTGATTGCGAATCACATAATTATCCGTTCGATAGCTCAAGACCGGAAAGCAATAAAGGTTGGTAAATTCTATCTCATAGCAATTCAGGATAATCGTATAGAACGGATCTTAGGGCTTGGGTTTTGTGTTAATTTTATGCTTAATTCCGCTGCGCATGGATCCATAAAACCCAACAGTGGTATCAGAGCCAGGTTCGTATGGTTAAGTTTGAATTAACATGCTAGAATGATTATATAAATTGTTTATATGTTCGTTGCATGTTTTTGTATGCGATAGAATTTTGATTGTTTATGTGAAACAATGTGAAAATCGTTTTCGAATTATGTTGAATTAAATCTGTAAAAGGGTTGTTTTATATGATTTAATTGCATGTAATCTGAATTGATTGAAATCTGGAAATCCTGTTACTTGGCTACTTTAGTCGCGCGACATGATGAGCCATGAGGAATTCAGGTTATCTGGCCTATTAGGTCGCGCGACATATCAAGCCTCTGGCTGATGTTGTCACGCGACATAATAAGCCAAATCTGGGCAGAATCAGTTTGTTTAATTTTTACGCTATTACGTGATTGTGTTTACAATCTGAGATGTTTTATGTCTTAATCTGGATGCTATAAATTTACGGAAATTGAGTTTATAGGGCTATGCTAGATGAATTCATTGTTTATGCTTGCTTAATTAATTAAAAGGTGTTTATTTAATTGTTGCGTTGCATAATTATTGAGTGTTCTTATGCATGAAGAAGCATTTGTAATTCTAGAATGTTTTTGAACATTGAATTATAGTTCACTAATTGTTTATGAGAAACAAGTTAGTGTCGATTGTTTATGAAACAAGTCGGTTTTACAAGTAAGAATTTTTATTAGATGTTTAGTTGAAACATTGATTCATAGTTTCCTAATATGTTTAGATTTAGACATTGTAACTTTAGAATTTTATGATTGTTTATGGAAACAAGTCATAATTACGCGAAATTTAAAAGGAAGCCGATTATTTATAAAAGGTAGTGATTATGTTGCCAAATCGGAGCCGATTTCTAATTGTGCATGACTAGGAGAGTTACGTCTAAGGAAGAGTTGGTACTTAAGTAGTCCTTGTGGCTCACCTATCTTCCTGGGAACTTACAGTGCATGATTATGACCATCTTTGCTGATATGCTTATAATCTACCTTAAAGAACCTTCATTTAACTTTTAAGTTCTTTATGCCAATTCATGATTAAACACTTGAGACCACTCGGATAGTTTTGGGTGGGCTTGCCATAGCAAGGTACTTTGATTCTATTCCGTTTGCGAGCAAGATGAGGAAATGGTGGTTCCTATACGTTTAATATGAATGAACTTAATTGGGTTATCAAAATGGTTTTGGACCCAAGGCATAAGATGAGATTAAAATATGCTTAGACATATGATGTCTTAAATAAATCTCATAAAAGATCCTAAGAGTCATATATGATATGATTGATGTTTTCTACCTAATTAGTTTAATCTTGAGCGGTGCGCCATAGCGTACTTGAGATTAAATTAAAGATGGATCTTAGTCCTAAGAGTCATATACGATATGATTGATGTTTTCTACCTAATTTAGTTTAATCTTGAGCGGTGCGCCATAGCGTACTTAAGATTAAATTAAAGTAGGATCTTAGCCCATTAAATGCATATTATGCTTATTAGCATTAGAAGGTGTATGATTTAGTGGGAGTATTTGTAAAATACATTATTTGCTCTTAAATGATAAATGTGTTGATATTGATATGTGTTCATATAATTTGTATATTTTGTTGTAGAAGTAGCATTACATAATAATAATTGCGATTCGTCCTTATGAAGGACAAAGTTCGAAATGAATGATACAAATAATTTTGATTGGATCAAAAGCCTAAAGAATGGTTCTTAGGTAAATTTGTACGTTCATTACGAATCCGTTCCTACTGAACCCATTGCAAATGTTGCAAAGGGCAAATAAGGAAGCAACATTAGAAACATATTGATGATTCTGACAATATTGCTTGCCTTGTAATTGCCATTATGTTTAAAGGCTCTTGTGAAGAACCTTGAGTACATGATAATTATTCTTCTGTTCTAGCATAACGCAAAAGGGGAAATGTTCCAAGTGCATGCTAGGCAAAAGATATATGTTGTGGTGAAGGCTCTTAATTCATGAGATGAAAGAAGGAGCAATCCGCAAATTGTGTTAATGGTTGACACAAGAAAAGGGTTCATAAAGGAAGGAAAAGAAGGTAAAGCAAAAGTTGCTAAACCTAGGACAAATGTTGTCAAAGCCAAAGAGGTTAAACCCAAAGTGTCTCAAAAGGATGCATTTTGCTATCATTGCAATAAGATTGTCATTGGAAGCAAAGTTGCAAGGCTTATTAGGAAGGCCTAAAAGGTGAAGAAGGGCAATATGACTGCTACTACTTCAAGTATCTATATGATAGATATTTTTCATTTCGACTTCTTGGTTCTTGGGTATATGATACCGGATTGGATCCCACATTTGTTTAAATGTGCAAGGAACAAAGAATAGAAAGCTACTCAAATAAGGTAAATTAAACCTATGCATGGGAATGGAGCAAGAGTTGCAACATTAGCCATAAGGGACTTATGAAGTCACTTTACCCTGTGAAGTAGTACTTGTTTTGAACAAGTATGACTACGTTCCAGATTTGAGTAGGACTATTATTTATGTTTCTTAAATGGATGATGAAGGATATAATTTTCTTATTTTAAATAAGAAGTTTTATATTTATTTAATGATATGCCTTATTGTATTGCATATGTCATTGAATGGTCTTCATATCCTTGAAGATGAGAAACAAAATAATGTTGAATATATCTATAATATAAATGGAAATCTAAACCGAACAATATGAACAACGCGTTCATATGGCATTGCCGGCTTGGTCAAATAAATAAGAAACATATATCTAAACTCCATTAACATGGACTTTTAGACTCATATGACCTTGAATCATTTGAGGAATGTGGATCTTATTTATTGGGATTATTGACCAAACCACCCTACACTAAAGTAGTGGGAGGGCTAGTGACTTATTGGTCATTATACATGAGATGTATATGGACTATTAAGCAGCATTGCTAGGGGAGAATTTCGGTATTTCATCACATTTACCAGTGACTTATCTAGATATGACTATGTCCATCTGATGAAGTCCAAAGGTGAATCGTTTGAGATGTTTCGAACATTTCAAGATGAAGTACAAAACAATTTGGCAAAACTATTAAGTACTTCGATTAGATCGAGGTGGTGAATATTTGAGCCAATAGTTTGACAATCATCTCAAAACTATGAAATCGTTTCAAAGTTGACTCCACCCAGAACACCACATTGTATGGTGTGTCTGAAAGGAGGAATTGAACCTTGTAGGACATGGTTCGTTCGATGATGTGTCAATCAGACTTTCCTATTTTCTATTTTCTTTTTGAGGATATGCATTAGAAATAACGCGGTTACACTGAATCGAGTCCCTACTAAATCGGTTCCTAAGGCCCCACATGAGATGTGGCATGGAAGAAAACTTAGTTTGTCTTTCATGAAGATTTGGGGTTGCGAATCTTATGTAAAGAGAC
Source organism: Adenophora triphylla var. japonica (assembly GCA_022495995.1). Classification (NCBI taxonomy): domain Eukaryota; kingdom Viridiplantae; phylum Streptophyta; class Magnoliopsida; order Asterales; family Campanulaceae; genus Adenophora; species Adenophora triphylla. The sequence continues at coordinate 392,725 of JAFEMH010000230.1, forward strand.
TTGTCTCTTATAAGTTAGCACCAAATCTAACAAGGTTATTTTCGGATATTGATTTTTCAATCACAAAGAGAACAAAATGTTTGTTGCTCTACACGATTTGTTTCTTGAGAAATAGTTTCTCAATAAAGAATCTAGTGGGAGTAAAATTAATCTTGAAAGAAGTTCAAGAACCCGAAAATAATATGGAACCAAGAGTAGAGACAGAACCAAGTTCACAAAGGAGTTGTGAAACCGGTTCAAGATGCACAAATCCATCGTAGATTGGATGGGTCACGATCCGAACTCAAGGAATAATGATTTCTCGTTGCGGAAAGTGATAAAGTGGAAGTCATTAAGAATGACGATCCTACTTGCTATCAAGAAGCGATGTCCTCTCTAATTTGGATAAATGGTTAGGAACCATGGAATCCAAATTACAATCCATGTTTAACAATCAAGTTTGGAACTTGATTGGGCTACCTAAAAGTGTAAAAACTAATGGGATGCAAGAAGGTCTTCAAGACCGACATGGATGGGAAGGTGTGTACTTTCATGACTAAGAATTGTAACAAAGGAATTTAGGCAAATTCATAGTATTGACTATGTTGAAACCTTGTTCGCCGATTACAATGTCGAAGTACGTTAGATTTTCAATTGCCATTATCACATATTGTGACTATGTGATATGACAAATGGATGTCAAACGACTTTCTTTAAATGGAAAGATTATTAAGGATGTGTATAGTACACAACCCGAATAGTTTGTCGATCCAAGAAACTCTAATAGAGTATGCATGTTGCAAAGATCCATGAGATGGGTTGAAGCAAGCTTAAAGGAATTGGAATCTTCGTTTTGATGAATTGGTCAAAAAGTTTGACTTTATCAAGTACGAAGATGAACCTTGTGTATGCATGAAATTCAGTGGGAGCATGGTATTATTTCTATTGTTTATTACAATGATATCTTACTCATTGGAAAAACAAGTTCCGACAATTAAGACTGTTAAGTCTTGGTCAAGGAAAGGTTTCTCAATGAAAGATATGGGTGAAGACCGCTTACATCCTTGGCATCAAGATCTATAGAGATGGATCTAGAAGGATAAATTGGTTTGAGTCAAAGTGTTCACATTGACAAGATTCTTAGAAGAGTCTAAGAAGAGTAGCTTGTCAATGGGTCATGGTATTTCTCTTAGCAATATTCATTGTCTTATGACAACTGATGAGCAAAAAGGAAATGAATGAAGTTCCATATGCTTCAGTATTTGGATCTGTCATGTATGCCATGATTTGTACTAGACCCAGCGTCTCATATGCTCTAAGCATAATGAGTCGATACCAATCTGATCTGTGATGAGAACCATTGGATGGCGATCAAGATGTTCCTTAAGTACTTAAGAAGAACTAAGGATACGTTCTTGGGATTTGAAAGATTGGAAGTTTAATCTTGTTGTAAGGGTTACATAGGTGCTAGCTTCCAAACCGACAAAGTTATTTTAAAATCGCAATTAGGATTTGTGTTTATGCTTATAAGAGGTGCGGTTTGATTGGAAAGGTTTCAAGCGAAATTGTAGCCAATTCTACTACTAAGGCCAAATGTTAGCAACATATGATGTAGCTAAAAGTAGGCGGTTTGGATCAAAAGTTCGCTTAGTGTTTTGGAAATGTTCCAAGTATCACTAATCGATGAAACTTTTGTTATGACTATAGTGGTGCCACTTGTGCAAACAATGGAACCAAGGTCACAACAAATGATCCAAACACTCACTTAGACGTTCTTCGAGGAATTCATAAAGAATGAGAAGACGTTAAGATATACAAAATATCAACCGATGATGACATAAGGGATTCACTTACAAAAACCCTCGCATAGGCAGAAGCATGATGGGCATGTTAGATCCATGAGTATTCGATACATAAATGGAGCCTAGTGCAAGTGGGAGACTGTTGGTGTAATGCCCTAGGCTTTAGTTATGTTTAACTGAAAACCGTTATGTATCATCTTTATCGTTTATATTTATTATTTGATTATTATATAGTTTGCATATTTATTGTAATAATCTCCGTCCACGATTATTAAGAGAATAATTAGTATAATTGTCAATGGATAATCATATGATGATTATATGCATAGAGATGCACATTGAAATTATGAGTACTTGTTAGAGAACAAGTGGCTGGACATGACCCGTATGAGATTTATGTCATGGTCAAATGTCATAATTAAATCTCATATGGTCACTTCATTTAGTCCCTAGACACGAGATTATCATGACTTTACACATGATGAAAGTTATGTTTGATTTTAGTCAAATGGTATCTTAACACGATATCTATAAAGGCTATCTTTGGCATGATCGGATTCATGATGGGAAGGATGATAAGTCAAGATGGAATTTGTCCCTCGAAAGAGAGATGTTTTGCTTGGGCCCCTCAATGAGTGATAATGATGAAAGCGTGTGGCCACACCCCAATATGATTGGACTATCATTATACTCAAGATCGAGAAAGCATTGAACAAATACAAGTTGACGTGGACCATGACTTGTGTTCAATATAACATCGTGAGACAAAGGAATAAATGAAAGTGTACCATTGGAAACGTGAACTCTTACGTTGTGTTATTTGGGTAGACATAATGGCTTGCTAGAGTCCGCTTATGTCTTATGAGAGCCGATATGATCGGAATCATTGCCAACATAATACAATCCTATTGGGTCACACACAAATAGAATGAATTGGTTGAACGGGAGGAAGAATGGTTGAGAGTCTCACGTATACGGCTATATATGCCGCGCGACATATTAAGCCAATGGCTTAATATACCGCGCGACATATCAAGCCTACGCGGTTTGACGGCTGTTCTCCTAATACGATTAGGAGACATATTCATACTATTGTAGTATAAATATGTGAGGTCTGTCAAACCTAATTCCCTAGCCGAATTTTTCAATAGAAATTCACAATCAAAAGTCCTCTCAATATTCTTCCATAAGTTTTAGGAATCTAGCAATTCCCAACCCGAGAATTGTTCTCGACATTCATATTTGTGTGGATTACCAAAAGAGGGTCTTAGTTTTGTTCAAACAAATCAAAGACCTAGAGTTCAAATACAAGATCCAAAGGAGTTGAAGATTCGAAGATTTGAAGATCAAAAGTTTGTGATTGCGAATCACATAATTATCCGTTCGATAGCTCAAGACCGGAAAGCAATAAAGGTTGGTAAATTCTATCTCATAGCAATTCAGGATAATCGTATAGAACGGATCTTAGGGCTTGGGTTTTGTGTTAATTTTATGCTTAATTCCGCTGCGCATGGATCCATAAAACCCAACACCAGTAATAGCTGCAAAGTCGGTAGGAGTCACCGTCACCTCTCCCCAGCTCAAATGGAAGGTGTGTGTGGTGTCCAACCAATACTCGAACAAAGCCAGGAAGATACTCTTGTTCTTCCTCGTATCCGAAATCCCGGCCAAGTTCTCCACGAACGCGCCCAAACCAGAAGTGAAAACTAGCCTCTTAGGGCTCGGCCTGCCCTCCCTAGAGATGTCTAGCAAGTGCTTCCACAGCTCAACTACAGCCTCGAGAGACCCCCGAGACTTCATCTTCTTGGCTTTCCCAGACAAAAGCCCCTCATCCTGCAGGTAAACACAGCAAAGGTACGTCAGTCATAGTACTTAATGCAAAATACCAAAAGGAAACCAAAACGCAAAAAGTCCGTCCCAACACGGCAAAGCACAAAAAGTCCGTCCCAACACGACAAAATAAAAATAACCCGTCGCAAAACACAGCACACATTGCACATAATTTTCACATGTAACCCGTCACAAAACACGGCACACATCGCACGCAGTTTTCCACATGTAACCCGTCACAAAACACGGCACACATGGCACGTAATTTTTCCCATGCAGTCTGTCACAAAACACGGAACGCACTATACACATTTTCTCAAAAGAGGGATTAAGCCCTACACGACACATTTTCAAAAATCCCGTCACAAAACACGGCACACATTGCACATAAACTCCCCACAAAGTCCGTCCCAAAAACACGACACGCATTTTCAAGACAAAACCCGTCACAAAACACGGCACATGTCACACTTTTTTACAAAGTCCGTCCCTACACGGCAATTTTTCACAATGTACATACACAAGAAATAGCATAGGGTACAAAACACCAAAGCATGCATTTCAAAGAGAGGCACTTTATTTTTACAAATAAGAGCTAATCTCCACATTTTTGCACAAAAATCACATATCCACAATTCTCACATGCTCAATTTCAACAATTCATCACGAATTTCACAAAAAGCATGGCAATAACAAGAAGCCTCAAATATGCTAAGAATTAAAACCTAGTTCTAGCATACAATAATTCGAGCAAAGAATCAAGACGAAATTGATTTCTTACCTCCCCGACGGCTCTACCTCGCATATTGTGCACCTCCGGATCCGGATACAACACATTCGAATTCCTCGACGAAGGCACAAAGGAAGTGCAATTCCTTTGAAGGTCCGCCCTTTGTTCAATGGCTTCTTGACCCCGTTGACGACGACCTCTCCTTGCTCTTTCCGCCATTGACAAGCGATTCAAGCAAAATGCGGAAGATTTACTAAGGAATTTGGATCAAAAATGGAGGTTTTCTCCTTCTCTCTCTCGGCTGTTCACGAAACTGGAAGAGGAAAATGGGTGTGATGCCTCGTTTCTGGAACTGATCAAATTCTGGGAACTCAAAATTGCACGATGGTCCGTACGGACCTCTTTGCACACATAACAGGTCCGTACGGACCTCTTTGCATTTTAGGGTCAAATTACTTCTTTGCCCTTATAATCTTTGCCCCTGGCTGTCCAAAGGCCTATTTCAGCAGATTCAATGCAGTTTGGTCCTTAACCCAACAAAATCAACACCGGCCGTCATCGTAAGCCCGGATTTCGCCCACTAAACGGCAACGCAAACACCGGTCGTCATCGTAAGCCCGGACCTTGCCCACTAAACGGTAAAACAAGCACAAAAGGCACAAACACCTCCAAACATAAGCACAAAAGGCTCAAAATGCCTCCAGAACACAAAACGGTGAACCAAACCCCGGCCATCAAAGTAAGCCCGAAATCACCTTCTCAGCGGACAAAGCCCATACAAGACTACGCGTCCCCAGCAAAAGAACACCGGCAGTCATCGTAAGTCCAACCCCTTCCCCAGCGGACAAAGCACGAGGCAATCACGCCTCTCACAAGCAAAGCACAAGGCAATCACGCCTCTCACAGTCAGAGGACACGACACATCCTCACGCACGACACAAACACAACCCAAGGACACAACGCGTCCTCACGCACGACACAACCACAAGTCCCAGGGTATGGCATGCCCTCGTCTACATTCGCAGCTCGGAAGGCTCTAAACCACTCGGTCCGGAAGACCGTATAAACCTCCCAAATCACTATCTCCAGCCCGGAAGGCTTTAAATTACCCGGTTCGGAAAACTGTAAAATTTCCATTTCAGGACGCCACCACGTCCTCACAGTCGACCTCAGCGGTCACATCACCCAGGATGCCACCACGTCCTCACAACCGACCTATACGGTCACCCAGGACGCCACCACGTCCTCACAACCGACCTATACGGTCACCTAGGATGCCACCACGTCCTCACAACCGACCTATACGGTCACCTAGGATGCCACCTATACGGTCACCCAGGATGCCACCACGTCCTCACAACCGACCTATACGGTCACCCAGGACGCCACCACGTCCTCACAGTCGACCTATACGGTCACCCAGGATGCCACCACGTCCTCACAACCGACCTATACGGTCATCCAGGACGCCACCACGTCCTCACAACCGACCTATACGGTCACCTAGGACGCTACCACGTCCTCACAACCGACCTATACGGTCACCTAGGATGCCACCTATACGGTCGCGGGGACGCCACCACGTCCTCGCGGCCAGGCTATACGGTCGCGGGACGCCACCACGTCCTCACAACCGACCTATACGGTCACCAAGGACGCCACCACGTCCTCACAACCGACCTATACGGTCACCCAGGACGCCACCACGTCCTCATAACCGACCTATACGGTCACCCAAGACGCTACCACGTCCCCACAACCGACCTATACGGTCACCCAGGACGCCACCACTTCCCCACAATTGACCTATACGGTCACCCAGGCCGCCACCACGTCCTCACAACCGACCTATACGGTCACCCAGGATGCCACCACGTCCTTACAACCAACCTATACGATCACTCACAGGACACTGACATGTCCACTTCCCCACACACCCGAACTACGATCAGGCTTGATTCCCACCAGGGATACGTAGGAATCCTATCACAGGGTCCAGCCAACCGACCTAAACGGTCACACCTCAGGACACCACCACGTCCTCACGCGATCCAGATCAGGACCCTTATCTTATCAACGACCCCACTTCCTCCGTAAGTGACGTCATCGAGGGGCTTCTGTAAGTACCCCAATCTAGATCACCCTCTTTCGAGCTCCCGAGAAACACCGCAGACTCACTCAAACGCAGTCTCAAACACCCGAAACCTTCAAAAGGCCCTCCAAATCCTTCAAAAAACCCTCAAAGGCCCAAAAAACTACCAACCAAACTATGGGGGGGTCTTTCTGGGACAAACAAACATAGAAGGACTTTTGGGGAATTATGCAGAAATTGAGAAAAGCATGGAGATCCGTACGGACCTCTTTGCATGCTAAGAAGGTCCGTACGGACCTTCCTGCTACCAACCCTCATAATTACAGAATCCCTCTAAGGTCCACGAGGTTCCCCTAAATCTGGAAAAACTAAAACTTTAGTTTTGCACTTAGGTCCGTACGGACCTTATTGCACGAAAATTTTTACTATAAACAGAGGGATCCCCCTCCCTCATTTCGCACACCATCCTCTTCTACTCTCTCCCTAGGCCTTCTGGCTTCCCCTCTAAGTCCTTCTGAGGCACTCTCGGCCCCTTTTGGTTCCTCTCGAGGCCTTTTGAGCCCCCTTGTGGTGCTCCAAAGCCTTTCCGAGCGCTCCCGAGACGCTTCTGCGCTGCCCCGAGGCACTCTTGAGGTACTCTGAGGCCCCTCGTGGTACTCTGAGGCCTTGCCTGATCTTTCCCGAGGCGTCCCGGCTCTTTCCGAGTCAAACCGGCTAGTCGGACGCACGCAGGAACTCTGCCCGAACGCAACCGACGATCCCGACGCACGCCGAACCTCTGACCGCATCCCACCAACGATCCCTGCAATCCCAACACACGCCAAACCTCTGTCCGAGTGCACACTCGACAATCCCGAGGCACGCCGAAGCTCTGTCCGCAGATAACCAGCACATCCCGAAGTAATCCCGGTCCGTCCCGGAACACTATTTCATCCTCAAACACTATTCCCCAGCGAAAGACAGACACGAACCAACATTGGTAAGGCTCCCTTCCTACGCTATTTCAATACATTTCAATAAAGCAGTGTACAATGTAGACATCCGATACAGCATGCATTTTTAAAAGCACACACACACACACAACATTTAAAGAAAGAAGGGGTATCGAAAGACTCGTTTTTAACGAGGCGACTCGGGTAATCTCTAATAATCTAATATTCTCTTCCCGAGGAGTAATCTGACCTCCGAACTCAAAAATCTCATCACACAAAAACAGTTTTTTAAACTGATGTCTTTTCTCAATGTTTTAGGCTTAATCAAAACGGCGTGGCAACTCTACAAGCAAAAACACAGTGAGACACCTCCAACGCGACAAAAACACAACGGAAAAACGCCAAAATGCGAGAATGCCAGATGCCAGGGCGAGAATGCGCTGCCTCTCAGATCCGGGCAATTTCAGGACCTCCTTCTAAATTCAGGGAGGAGCCGCACGAACCACATTGCAGCCCAGGCAATTGACCGTCTTACCCCTACAATCTTTGCCCTTGGCTGTGCTAAAGCCATTTCCTGCAAATTCATGCACTTTGGTCCCCAAAGTAACCTCGGCCGTCATCGTAAGCCTGAATCCCCTTTTCGGCCATCATTGTAAGCCCGAATTTCTTCCTCGGCCGACATCGTAAGCCCGAATCCCTTTTTCAGCCATCATCGTAAGCCCAAATTTCTTCCTCGGTCATCATCGTAAGCTCGAATTCTTCCTCGGCCGTCATCGTAAGCCCGAATTTCTTCCTCGACCATCATCCTAAGCCCAAATTTCTTCCTCGACCGTCATCGTAAGCCCGAATTCTTTTCCTCGGCCGTCATCATAAGCCTGAATTCTTTTCCCTGGCAGTCATCGTAAGCCCGAATCTTTCCCCAGCTAAGCGACAAAGTATTTCCAACCAAGGAATCACGAACGCCCCCGAGACTATCGAATCTCGACACTTACACAAAACAAATCATCCTCTGCTCAGGCTGAGACTCCTCCGAATTGCTCTCAACTTAGGTATAGACGCCTCCAAATAGTCTCACAGTCATTCCACTCAGGCCGAGACTCCTTCGAATTGCTCTTAACTTAGGTATAGACGCCTCCAAACAGTCTTACTCAGGACGTATACCTCCAAATCATTCCCCATAGATTGAGGCCCCTCAAAATTTCCCTAACACTCGAACTACGATTAGGCTTGATTCCCACTCGGGATACGTAGGAATCCTATCAAAGGGTTCAGCCATCCGACTAACACGATCATTTCTCTCCCTCCCGACAAGCGATCCAGATCGGGATTCTTATTTTTATCGACGATCCCACTTCCTTCATAAGTGACGTCGCCTACGGGCTTCTGTAAGTACCCCAATCCGAACCGCTTTCCATCCGAGCCTGCGAAAAGGATGCTAAGGGATCACTTCCCCACGATCACAAAATCCTGTGGCTTCCCAAGATCTAACGGACCAAGCTAAACCATGGAAGGACCTTTCAGGCATTTAAAAACTTGAAGGACCTCTGCAGGAATGGCACAAAAGTAAAAAAAAAGCTTAAAGATTAAAGAGTAAGGTGTACTGACCTCTTTGCTGCATGGTTGATCCGTGCGGACCACATTGTCAACACGCCACATGACACAAAAGTCAAGATGTTTGATTGATTAAAGTCAGAGTCGTGCAGACCAATTGACTGATTAAAGGTCAATCCGTGCGGACCACTTTGTCCAGGCCCAGACCCTATAAATACTGGCCTCCAGCAGCTTCATTTTCATAACAAAAATCACTCACAATCATCCTCTGTAGCGATGTGATTTTTGATGAACAATAGAGTCGCCACTTATTATTTATCTAGGAAAAACAATAAGAAAAACCTTTTTGAAAAGATTTGGGTTCGGGGCTTAAGTGATGGATTTGGAAGGTTGAGGAGCACCGCATCCAACCAATCTGGAGATCGTTCTTGCTTAAGAGGGCTTATCAATTAAAACAATAATTAAATAAGAAAACCCTAATTAATTTCTTAATTAGGAATGTCGGGTGTAAGCTTCGAGATCACCTCCATGGATTGAAGGGACTCTAGGCTAACCCTTTTGATAGGATTATGCTACTCTAAAAGCCATTAGAGAGAGATTTAGAAGAAGAGAGTAAAAATATAGGAATTTACCTTATGTTTAGGGAGTATTTGGTTTAGAACGTGGTTCTAAGTGTTTCCTCTTCCTTCTCGGTCAAGAAAGGATTTGGACAGAGCTTCGCCATGATTCTAGGCTTGAACCTCGATGTTCGTCGATCAACAAGGTTGATGGACGAGTTTTGGGTGTTTGTTTATGAGTGATTTACAGGAATCTTTCAAGGATAGAAACCAGTAAATGGTGTGTTTTGACCTGTTGGTCCGGGATCACTGTCGTGAATTGGGGATCCGAAATACTGAAAGTCTTCAAGTATTTATAGGGGTCTTAGGAGGTAAAAGTGGAATAGGATTCCACCCAAGGAAGGTTCTGGAACTCCACAATCATTGGATACCCGGATTTGATAAGATTTATCAAAAAAAAAGGTTGAGACAGAGAAGGAAAGTGATTCTACACATCCTGCAGAGGGGTTTTCTCGCGCAAGACATGCCTGTTCTGCGCGGGATAACTAATCTTTCGACCATTCTATCCTCTTCAGTTGTTCCGTTAGTCAGTTAGGTCCAAAACTAACAAGGTTAGTTAGAAACTTAATGAAACATGTCGAAACTAATATGCTTTCATCAAAACACAAAAGAGAGACGAAGAGTAGTGTAATCATGTAATTATTGGTTCAAAATGGGGTGTCTACAGAGCCCCTCGACGACAAGACTTATGAAAGAAGTCATGTCGTCGATAGAAAAGACATCATTCTGAACACTGGGATGGTCGTGCCGCACGGCTGCCTACGTATCTCTATCGGGGAATCAGATCAAAACTTAGTTCGACTGCAAAATACTAAAAGGTTGTTTTAGGTATTTTGAAAAGCATTTTGAAAATCGAAGATTTTTTTTTTGAAAAGGTAAAATCATACTGAGGAATCAAAGACTTGACCCAATTTCGATGATACCTGGTTTGTTGATGAAGTTGTTGAAGTGTGCCGCCCGAGGTTACTGACGTAGCTGAGGTTGTTTGAGTGCTTTCGAACTATGGATAAATTCATACTGAGGAATTAAGGACTTGACCCATTCTGAAAATATCCGTTTTTGATGATGCGCCGCCCAAGGTTACTGACATAGCCATTGTTGCTGAGGTCACGGACTTTAAAGTTGCTGAGGTCACAAACTTTGTTGACGTTGCCGAGGTTACGGACTTTGAAGTTTGCTGAGGCCACAGAATTTGTTGATGCTCCACCTGAGGTCACAAGTGTCGCTGTTGGTGCCGAGGTCACGGACTTTGTTATCGTTGCTGCCGTCACAGACTTTAAAGTTTACCGGTTGAGGTAGAGGTTCTGTCGACTCCTGTAATGCAAGGATACATGCATGCTGGTCTCGGATGGACCCAAATTATTCTTACCTTTTTGCACCTTCAAGCACATAAAGATTCCAAATAGATTTTTCAGATTTTAGTTATTTAACTGGACTTATGTGGTGGTGCTCATGTCTATTCGTATAAATGGTCGGTTGGTCATTTTGGTGGTGAGTTTATGTATGAGTATATGGTATATGGACATGTAGGGACATTTGTATGGATTTATATTTGAGATGGGTAAACTATATGAGTGAACTTGTGTTTGACAATTTGGGACCAAATCAGGTTTATGCAGAATCTGTTGCTAGTCAGCGAGGTTGTTTCGAACGAGAGTATTGTACTGTTTCTTCGTTGCTGTAGAATTTCGATGAATAACCTTATGTGAACACATCTAGGTCTGTTGCGAATCTTCATTCTTAATTCTGCCTTGAATCGTGTCTCTAGGAGGCAAACGACTACAAATCTGTAGACTGTCGTAATGGCTTTATGTCCAAGTCTCTTTCCTATCTCAACCCCCAAATTGCTTGAATATGGTAGATGACTCTGTGAACAGGCTTGTGAGACTCCTCTCTTGATTTGAAGATGATCGAAGAAGGCTCTCCTTGTTGATTTGATTTGAATAGGATCGAATGATGTTCGATGAAGAAGGTTGAAGAATAGCCTCCCTTTGTCCTTGATTTTTTTGTGACGCACCCTGGTTTTTTCCTAGACCGCCCTTTCGGGTTTTCAGTCTAGCGGGCATCTCTTTTGCGTCTTTTTTTTTCTCTTTTTTTTTTTTGAAAATAGTATATTAACTCGAAGAGAACTCAGTGGAAAAAATCTTATTGAGGAGAGAGAAATGAGATCTCAAGTTAGTTGAGGAGAGATGGACTCTATTCTTTGGAAGGTGACCTAGCAGGAGAATTGCATTCTCTAATGATGAGAGTGAGAAGCAAAGAGGAAAGCTCCTAATGCAGATTTGATTATTTTGAAGAGTTGAAGTAGATATTGACTGGGGGAGGAAAGGTTAGGAAGCCCAAGTTTTAATGCTTGGATTTCAAGAGTGTGTATGAGAATGGCTAAGAGGAATCCCCTAGACTCAACAAGGAACGCTACGTGGCTCAAGGATCTAAAAAAGTTGTTCTACCTTTAATGGACCATGTATCATCTAGAAAATTCTAAACAGTTTTGAGAAGAAAGTCAATCATTAGTACGACTTTAAGGCTAAACATTTGTCTTCATGAATTGGTGTTGAAAGTCTTCTTCACTTGCATTGTAAGAGGATATTGAGGAATCCTCTTTTTCTTCATTGAATCTTCTTCTTTGTGGGAGATTCCTTCATGCATTTGTGCCTTGTCGGAGTTCCATCTTTGTTGTGGGGTGATGAAAGCTTGAGTTTATTTTTTATTTTATTTTTTTGTGTGCTCTAACTTTTGCCTAAGACGATTTGAGGAGTTTCGACCTAGCGAGCCTTTTATTTGTTTTTGTACTCTCAAAGCTTTGGATTGAGTAGCCCCACTCTTCTTGGGATGAATGTTGACAGCAGGACCTTTGGCTTCCTTCGTTTGTTGACCTTCGACTTTCAACAGGAGTAATGTTTAGCCCTTAAGCCTTCTAATGATAACTTTCTTTTTAAACTTGTTTAGAAGTTTCTATTTTTGCGATGATTTAGGGAATGGAGGGTCCATTATTTTGCATGAATTAAATGATACTCATGAGGTAGAACAACCTTAGGGAAAGTGTTTAGGAAAAGAAAATGACTTTGATTAACGAGGAAATTCAAAACATACTTGACAGTTTAGATGACACAAACTAGAGGAGGTGAGAAGTACTAGAAAGACAAAACGACTCTTCGAGTTCATACTTGAAAATTTAAAACCTAATCTACTTCTATCAAAGGAGAGAGGGAGAGGATAGTTGTAGCCCCAAAGTGGTAAGTATAGATTTCTTCTTGGAGCTTCATCTTCTTCTTGTATTATGAGGGAGAGGATTGATGATGACGTTAGAACGTTCTAACCCTACATTGTCAAAGAGGTCTTGGATTATGTCCTTCAAGTGGTGGTAAGTGTTGGTGTCGTGGTCGGTGAAGTTGTGGTACTTGCAGAATAAGTGATGAGCATGATTAGGACCCATATCCCTAGGAGGACCACCCTCCCTTGGTTTGATCTTTTCATTCTTGACAAGAGCATCGAAGAGTTCTTCTTGAGTGATTCCTTCAAGTTTGTCATAGTGCCTCTTTTTTTTTCGGGAGGAGGAACAGCAAAATACTTGTCGGTGTTGGGGCGATTGAATGCAATAGCATTGACTGAAGCATCCTTACTTGTGGTGGGCTTGATGTAGAGAAAAGTACTTTCCTTCTTTCTACTTTTTAGGAAGTCATCAATCCTAATTCCAGACTCATGGAGTTCATTAAAACTAGGAAAGTAATTACCGGCGAGCTTCTCTTGAAATTCATCACGGAGGCATTGGAGGAAGATGTGGATTTGCTCTTTGAGAGTAGGTCTTTCGAAAATTTCAGTAAGTTTGAGTCTCCATCTTCTAACAAATTCAGCAAAAGACTCATTTACATGTTGCTTGGTTTGTTCAAAATCTCTCCTAGTAGGGCGGTAAGTGGAGTTGTCTTCAAACTGCCTTTGGAAGACTAAACATGCAGACGACCAATCAAGTCTTGTAGTCATAGGAAGAGACATGTACCAATCCCTTGCAGCACCCTCCAAAGTTTGAAGAAAGCATTGGGTCAAGATTGTGTTATCAACGCCCATTGGAAGCATAGCCCAAGTGTAGGTCTCAACATGAGCTCGAGGATAAGTAGTGCCATTAAACTTTGCAATATAGGGTGCCTTGTACTTGCGAGGAAACTTGGTGATGGATTGTTGAAAAGCATCGGGATCAAATGGGACGAATGATCCCTTTGAAGTGTCAAGAGTTGCAAGTTTCTTCTCAAGGTAGTTCTTAGTAACATGATCACCAAGCTTAGTAGTTTCATCACTACCTTCCTTCTTGGTCTTAGTACCCTTGGAGGTATGTTCCTCATCATCAGAGGAGGATGAGGAAGAGGATGAATCGGATTCCTTCTCTTTCTTGCTTGACTTCTTGTTTTTTTTATTCTTTTTGGTGTAGGATTCCTCTTCATCGGAGGAGGATCCGTCTTTCTGCTTTTGCTTTCTTCCTTTCTTGACTTTCATCTCTTTGAGCTCTTGCATGAGGGCGGCCATTTGGGCATTTTGCTCATCAATTTTCTTACTTTGTTCATACATCTTAAGCAGGGCTTGGATGAGTTTGGCTTTAGCTTCCTTGATTTCGATTTTGGCGACAGAAGGAGAAGCAGACATCGTGTCGAGCTTTGACGATGAACCTAGATGTGTAGCAACTGTATTAAACCATGATCGAGTCCCAACAAGTTGGCTGAATAGGGTGTATGAAGGCTTGAAGGTTTTAGCCAAAACATGAAAAGACTGAACACTTGTCTCGCACGGGACAAGTAGTCTCGCGCGAGACAACACCACGGGAAGTCACATTTTTCTGATTTTAATCCTAATTTTGGTCGGACGGAAAATCCGTTTTGGGGGTTTCTAATATTCATAATCCAAACCTAAGGACCTAGGGGTCAAAGCTATCTCAATTAACATCGAGTTTTGTGCAATAAATTTGGTAAGAAATTTTTTTCTTTAGGGGCAAATCTGAAGGGACAATCATAGGGACATTTCCGAAGGGACAAATCCGAAGCGACAATTTATTGACTTCTTTCCCATGGATTATTGCACAAAATGATCTTGACAAGGGATTACAAAGACTCCAAAGATCTAACCGACCGGTCACGGAGTGTCCTAAAAAGTAAATCTACATGATATGTGGTTGATGCAAGGTTGGAAGGCTAGGCTCCTCGCGATATGACAATCTAGATGGATTGAAGACGTGAAGTGGGATGATCCAACTTTGGAGAGACCGGCGATTAGGTGATTACCGTCATTCGTCCTTAGTGTGGATCCCGGGTTTATCAAGGGTATGTAGTGAAATGACAGTTATATCATGATGTGCACGTGTGTGAGAGTCAATTCTAGGTGATAGAGTAAAATAGAAAGTTTTTTTTTTTTTTGAAACCTAAAAGAAAAACAGATAATGGCCGCACCAAGTGGTTGCCTACGTTTCTCCCAAATTAGGAAGACTCGGGCCATCGTAGTTTCACGTAAAGGAGAGAGAGTAAGAATATATTAATCTAAATTTACAACTCCTGAATCCTCCATGGACCGGACTTTAATCAAAACCCAATCTCATGCAGTTTAAATAATAATCATTAACTTAAATAAAATGAACTGTCGAGGCTTTGTCTCGCGCGAGACAAAGGGTTGTCTCGTGCGGGACTAGCCTGAAACTGAACAGGAAAATGATTTTTTTTAAATCCCCCTTAATTGACGAAAGTCTAAGCCACATTAATTTTAATAACTCCCCAGCGGAGTCGCCAAACTGTAGCGATGCAATTTTTGAAGAACAACAGAGTCGCCACTTATTTATTTAGGAAAAACAATAAGAAAAACCTTTTTGAAAAGATTTGAATTCGGGGCTTAAGTGATGGATTTGGAAGGTCGAGAAGCACCGCATCCACCCAATCCGGAGATCGGTCTTGCTTAAGAGGGATTATCAATTAAAACAATAATTAAATAAGAAAACCCTAATTAATTTCTTAATTAGGAATGTCGGGTGTACGCTTCGAGATCACCTCCATGAATTGAAGGGACTCTAGGCTAACCCTTTTGATAGGATTAAAAAGCCATTGGAGAGAGATATAGAAGAAGAGAGTAAAAATATATGAATTTACCTTATGTTTAGGGAATATTTGGTTTAGAGCGTGGTTTTAAGTGTTTCCTCCTCCTTTTCGGTCGAGAAAGGATTTGGACAGAGCTTCGCCTTGATTCTAGGCTTGAACCTCGATGTTCGTCGATCAACAAGGTTGATGGACAAGTTTTGGGTGTTTATTTATGAGTGATTTACAGGAATCTTTCAAGGATAGAAACCAGTAAATGGTGTGTTTTGACCTGTCGGTCCGGGATCACTGTCGTGAATTGGGGATCTGAAATACTGAAAGTCTTCAAGTATTTATAGGGGTTTTAGGAGGTAAAAGTGGAATAGGATTCCACCCAAGGAAGGTTCTGAAACTCCACAATCATTGGATACCCGGATTGAATAAGATTTATCAAAAATAGAGGTTGAGACGGAGAAGGAAAGTGATTATGCACATCCTGCAGAGGGGTTGTCTCGCGCGGGACAACTAGTCTTTCAACCATTCTGTCCTCTTCAGTTGTTCCGTTAGTCAGTTAGGTCCAAAACTAACAAGGTTAGTTAGAAACTTAATGAAACATGTCGAAACTAATATGCTTTCATCAAAACACAAAAGAGAGACGAAGAGTAGTGTAATCATGTAATTATTGGTTTAAAATGGGGTGTCTACATCCTCATTCAAAAAACATCACAACAAATCCTCCCCTTGTATCCCCTTTTATCCTCTTTCATTCCCATTCATTCCGATCCATCCGATCATTAACAAACATCACAAACATCATCCCCACTCATCCCCCAATCAGCTTCACTCACATTCCCTCAAAATCCTCACGAGAACACCCCCGAAGTGACGAGAATTCAAGTGTGAACGAGAGTTAATTAGGGGAGATTTTGCCATAAGTGAGGGCAAAACTTCTTTCCTCTTTAAAACAACCTAAACCAAACACATTCCTCTTACACAAACAAACCCGAGAAAGATAGAATGAAACCAACATTGGTGAGATCTCCTTCCGAACCCTAAATAACTGCTTTAATTTTCAAGTCTTTAATATTATCGTCTAAACACATCGTTTATAATGTAGTCTTTATTCACTATATTTGTCATAGACCCAAACCATCTAAATGATCCTATAAGATCTTCCATGCACAATGTGCACAAGAATGGAGGTCTGATAGTGATAGTGGTTTGTTCATATTCCATGCACTGTCTTTCTATTATTTACTTTCAAATGTACTTTAGTTCTTAAAACTCACATACACACACACAACTTTCAAAGAAGGGTTTAGAAAGACTCATGTATATGAGGCATTTCGTGTGAGCTCAAAAATCTCTTCCCGAGGCTTAACCTGACCTCCGAACTCAAAATCTCATCACACAACAAAAAGCCTTTTTTCAATGTTTTGGGCATAACTTTCAAATAAATTCATCCGTCCAATCTTTGAAACAACAGCCTCGTTCCTCCCCTGGAGGAGGGCCCCGACGCGAGCCGCTGGCACCGCTGAATCGGGTAATTTCAGTTAGCAAGGCATTATCAGATTTGGAAAGCAGATACTTCAACGCCGAAAAAATGGCTTACGTCTTGGTCATAGCAGTAAGGAAGCTATGAGCATACTTTTCTACACATCCCATAACTGTGTATACAAACGCGCCCCTCAAAAAAATCTTGCATAAGTTGAACTGCTCAGGACGTCTCCTTAACTGGTTTATCGAACTCACTGAGTTTGACATCAGATACCAGCCTAGGAAGACACTCCTAGCATAGCCTCTGATCGATTTCATGGTTTAAATCGCCTTCACAGGTGAGCACGACCCCACCTCCTGTAAGTGCAAAAAACATGTGGGGGAAGAACCGACCATCGAGCTTCCACCAGACTGTTGGGTTGTATACACAGATGGGTCAGCTACTAAGAAAAGAAGTGGAGCAAGAGTTGTACTAGCAAGTCCCGATGGGGAACATATCATCCAAGACATAATTAGATTCAAGTTTCCTTCTTCCAACAATCAAGCTGAGTACGAGGCTTTGATATTTGGAATAAAGTTAGCATCCTTCTATGGAGTAACAAAAATTGGTGCCTTCTATGACTCCCAGCTCGTAGTCAAACATATAAAAGGGGAATATAACACTCAGCACCCCATACTTACAAAGTATAAATACCTCATCCTAGAAATAACGAAAAAAACTTGAATTTTTCGAAATAAGTCAGATATGCCGAGAAGATAACCAAGTGGCAGATGTTCTATCTAAACTGGTGTAGACACCCCATTCTGAACCAATAATTACTTGATTACACTACTCTTCATCTCTCTTTTGTGTTTTGATGAAAGCATATTAGTTTCGCCATGTTTCGTTAAGTTTCTAACTAACCTCGTTAGTTTTGGACCTAACTGACTAACGAAATAACTGAAGAGGACACAATTGTCGAATGACTAGTTGTCCCGCGCGGAACAGGCGTGTCTTGCGCAAGACAACCCCTCTGCAGAATGTGCAGATTAACTTCCCTTCTCCATCTTAACCTCTTTTATCAATAAACTCTTATCCAATCCGGTTCTCTACTAATATTAGAGTTTTGGAACCTTCTTTGGGAGGAATCCGAATCCACTTGAGTCTCCTAATCTTGGTGACCAAGTAATCTAAACCCTATAAATACTAAATGACTTTCAGTATTCTAGAGGACGGTCGACAGACACAATTTACTGGTTTCTCTCCTTGAAAGATTCCTGTAAATCACTCATAAATAAACACCCAAATTCGTCCATCAACCTTGTTGATTGACGAACATCGAGGCTAAAGCCTAAAATCAAGGCGAAGCTCTGTCCAAATCATTTCTCGACCGAGGAAGGAGGATAAAACACTTAGAACCACGTTCTAAACCAAATACATTCTAAGCACAAGGTAAACTCCAATATTTTTACTTTCATATTCTTCTTCTTAATCCATCTAATTATTTTTAGAGTAGTGTAATCCTATCAAAAGGGTTAGCCTAGAGTCCCTTCAATCCATGGAGGTGATCTCAAAGCAAACAATGTGACATTCCTAATTAAGAAATTAATTAGGGTTTTCTTGTTCTTATTGTTTTATTGATAACCCCCCTTAAGCAAGACCTATCTTCGGATTGGGTGGATGCGGTGCTCCTTGACCTTCCAAATCCATCACTTAAGCCCCGAACCCAAATCATTTCAAAAAGGTTTTTCTTATTGTTTTCATAAATAAATGATAAGTGGCGACTCTGTGTTCATATAAAATCGCATCGCTACAGTTTGGTGATTCTGCTGGGGAATTATTAAAATCAAAGTGGCTTAGACTTGCGTCAATTAAGGGGGATTTTAAAAAAAATCGTTTTTTTTTATTCAGTTTCAGGCTAGTCTCGCACGAGACAACCCTTTATCTCACGCGAGACAAAGCCTTTGTAACCTATTCTGTTTTCTGGTTTTTCATGTTCGTTTTGAGATCCAAGATGAAATTCGAACATGCAAGGGGGGTCCCAGATTACAGTATTTGCAGAGTTCTTTCATCTCAAGGCCTCCCTTAAGATGTAGGACTCGAAATCTTATTTTATTTAAGTAATGATTTTTATTTAAATTGCGTGAGATTGGTTTGTTGAATAAAGACCGGTCCATGGAAGATTTGGGAGTTGTAAAGTTAATTTATTTATTCTCTTTCTCTTCTCCTTTATGTGGAACTACGACGACCTGTATCACGATCCTAAACCTAGGCACTAGTTTGATCACATGTTGAGCACGTGTGTGTGGGGTGCGTTACATCTCATTTCATGCACTGCATTATATTTGTTAGTATTATGTGTTAGTTTTAATATTTTAATAAATTATTTGATATTTTAAGTATGTTAATAAATTAATTGAATTATTTGATGACTAATTAGAACTATTAGGAGTTGTGAAGTTGAAATTGTAATTGTGGAAATTTAAGTAAGAACTTTTAAAAATTATCGAGGTGCAAATGTGTAATGGTTAGAACTTAAAGAAACTTAATTGGATCAACTAGATTCATAGAGGAGCATAGGTGAAACTTCATTCCATGTATATCCTTCTTTAGTTGATGAAGCTTCTAAACCAAGAACAAACACTTCAGCGCATTTTCTTTCCTTTGTTCTAAGAGAAAAGCCTTGGTTTTCCTTCTTCCTTCCAAAAATTCCCATAAATCCATTTCTTGTCCGTTATTCAATCCGTCTGCGTCTAAATGTTCAGAAAGCCGAGGGGATCACTTTCATCCGATTAGAATTTTTCACTCTTTCGTATTAATTTGGAGGTAAGTTATTATTTCCCTTCTTGTAATCTTGTTCATTTAATGTTTGATGTTGAAATGGTTGATATATAAATGTTGCATGTCATTTTGGAACATTTCCCTTGAGTTGGAATGGATGGAAATGGTTTTGTATAAGTTGAAATGAAGTTTGGGGTATGTGTTGCTGTTTGAGGTGAAAAGTGTAGGAGTAAAATGAGAAGGTGTCCATGTTTTGCTGATGTTTAAACTCAGTTCTGAAATTCTGCTGAAGGGCATGACTCGTGGTCATGAGTCATTCCCTACCTTTTGACTCGTGTTACGAGTCGTGTAATAAAATGAACTCGTGCTGAATTGGGGCACGAGTCATGCCCTGCTCTGTTTTCAGCCTTGTTGATTTGGGCTTTTAGAGAGATTATTCCTAACTACCTAATATATCTTTTAAACCATTTGAACACCCTAATCAAAGTATAACATATGAACTATCAATTGATGTATTAACTTGTCCAAATTGGTACTAGGAAGGTTATTAAATCTTGCCTTGAAAATGGTTGGAAAGCATATGGAAACTTAACCAAAGTTGGTAAAACAACCTTAAATCTTTTGTTGGGGGTAAACAATGTTGTATGTGAATATGTAAGGCTTATTTGTGATATATTGTGACAATGCATGGTTGCATATTCATGGTGTTTTTGTTCAATAGTGTATGGAATCATAAGTTGCACTATTGTGTTGGTTTAAACATGAGTAATACTACCATGTTGATTGATTGATATCCCGATTGTGGATTTATTTCAAGTATCAGTTTATGTGCTTGAATGTGTGTATCAGTTGATGTTATTAGGGGTATAATGGTATTCAATCAATTATGGAAGAAGCTCTATGAATTGACCGAATTCTATTATACATGCGAATTGACCGAATTCTATTATACATGCGATTGTCCCCTTCTGTTGGCCACAGTTGGGGTGATAGCTTATGTTCTTTGCCAAAAGCATTTACAGATAGCGAGTAATCTTATATAGTTCTCTGAAAAATGAGTCTTATAAGATGGTTAATATGTGTAAGCAGTTCACTAAAGAGAGGAGTGAATACTCCTATGTTGTACGACATATTGTTCAGACGGGAAAGGTAAACCGAGGTAACGTAATGTGTTTACAGATTTAACAAGGTTTTATGTGTGAACATGTTATGTGTTGCATCTTGTATGTCATCTTGTTGCATCATAATAGCTTACTGAGATTTATTCTCACCCTTCTTCCTTTTACTGTTTTAGACCGCGCTGAGACAGGAGGCCTGAACCAGTGAGGCCGGGGAGGAGTTTGGACGACTTTCTTTTGGGGAATTGTCAGGGTACGTTGTATAGCTAGTTTGTGGTTGGGAGTATCATTAGGATACTAATCTTTTGGGAAACTTGTATTTAGTAATGATTTTTGTAAAATGTTTTCGCTCGTGTATGTGATGTAATTAAAACAGGTTGTTGTTTGTACAAAGTTGCTTGGTTAACTTGTCTCCAAGTGGAGAGGTGTCGTTGGTTTTATATAGGTTTGTGAAAGTTAAGTTGGTATATTTAAAAGTAAACAAAAGTTTTTTTTTTATTTAAGTGACTTTGTCAAGTAAGGGGGCCTCCCGCTCGGGGCACGAGCTAAGGTTTCGGGTCGGGGTCCCCACAGCCTGAGTCTTCCTAATTTGGAAGAAACGTAGGCAACCACTTGGTGCGGCCATTATCTGTTTTTCTTTTAGTTTTCAAAAAAAAAAACTTTCTATTTTATTCTATCACCTAGAATGGACTCTCACACACATGCACATCATAATCATAATTGTCATTGCACTACATATCCTTGATAAACT
The DNA here is from genome assembly GCA_022495995.1 of Adenophora triphylla var. japonica. Classification (NCBI taxonomy): domain Eukaryota; kingdom Viridiplantae; phylum Streptophyta; class Magnoliopsida; order Asterales; family Campanulaceae; genus Adenophora; species Adenophora triphylla. The sequence continues at coordinate 414,429 of JAFEMH010000230.1, forward strand.
CGGGACCCACACTAAGGACGGATAACGGTGATCACCTAATCGTCGGTCTCTCCGAAGTTGGATCATCCCACTTCGCGTCTTCAATCCATCTAGATTGTCATATCGCGAGGAGTCTAGCCTTCCATCCCTGCATAGCCTCATGCATCATATAGAATATCTTTTTAGGACACTCCGTGACCGGTCGATTTGATCTGAGAGTCTTTGTAATCCCTTATCAATATTGTTTTTTGTGCAATAATCCATGAAAAATAAATCAATAAATTGTCGCTTCGAATTTGTCCCTTCAGAAATGTCCCTTTGATTGTCCCTTCGGATATGTCCCTAAAGAGAAAATTTTCTTACCAAATTTATTGCACAAAACTCGATGTTACTTGAGATAACTTCGACCCCTAGGTCCTTAGGTTTGGATTTTTGAATGCTAGAAACCCCCAAAACGGATTTTCCGTCCAACCAAAATTAGGATTAAAATCAGAAAAAACGTGACTTCCAGTAATGTTGTCTCGTGCGAGACTACTTGTCCCGTTGTGAATGTGGGCCCTTTCGGCGATTGAACCGTTTTTATAGGGTCGCCAGTTTGAAGACACCAATTTTATTGAAAAAACAGAGTCGCCACGCCATTTTAATTTCCTCAAAACTTTGAAAAAAAAGATACGGGTTCGGAGGTTAAGTTACTCCTTGGGAAGAACGGATCGCGTTCACCCAAGGAGCCTTGCAAAAGCAAGTCTTCCTAGATCCGAAGTTTGTGCCTGTTTGTGCGCTCGTGTGTGTGTGTGTGTGTAATTTGAAAAAGGGGAGGAAATGTGCCAAGTTTATCTGCCGGACATATAAACCATGTAAGTAGGTTATAGCTCGGGATTCCTTGGATTTGATGTTTTCGGGATTTTGATCCCGTGCTCATTTTGGACTTATGATCTTCATTATGTGACCTTTTTACCCTCCCGTTGGATTAATCAACCATAGTAGGCGTAAGAGCCTTGGTATGTCTTAAACCAATGTTCTTTTGAGACTTGGTCACATGTGATCGAGAGAGGGCACCTTTTAAATTCCAAGAATGAGACACTTTAGAAAAGGAGGAGTTTTTGCCCTTCAATCCTACATCTTGAGACGATAGAGATTCATAGGGACATTTATGTTCGTCTCAAGTGATTATCAGAGATGTCGGGACTAAGATCCGTCCGCTTCTAAAGGGACTACGACTATGGCATTTTAGTGGTGGAAACGATGTAAAGATGAAGTCTTTACACCGATCCACACCACGAGATGCTCCAAGAACCAAGAGGACTAGGGGAAGGGGTATAAAGATTGGATCTTTATACTCATCCTATGTCTTTCGTGCCTTTACTAGACAATCCTCGGAGAGTGATCCAACCTTAAGGGACATGGGGGAAATGACGTTGAAAGTAAAGACTGCATTTTTAAGGTAAATAACGTAATGAACATTATTAAACTAAAGACATGAAGTAAAGGGGGGATCTTTATGACTCTTCCTATGTCCTTTAAGACCTCATAAGGTGGACAATCCTTGGAAGGCTAGATCAAGGGAAGGGGATGACATTATGGAAATAAAGATTGCATTTTTATGTAAAATAAAGGAACATCACATCATCATGTGGTGGATCTTCCCTAGAACAAGCCACATGTGGACCCTTGTTCATCCTTGGGAGAGGATTCCCAATGAATCATTTGTGTAGGGAAAAGGGGGATATGGTGATTTACATGGCAAAGATAGAAACTTTATAGCAAATAATCAATATAAATGCAAAATAAAGGCAAGATAAGTGTTTGACTTAAACAACTGATAAATGAAATTTTTTAAGAGTTTTTGTGCTTGTTATTTGATTAAACAACTGATTTATCAGTTATTTTTAATGATTTTTGTGCTAAGTATTTGATTTAAACAACTGATGAATGTGTTTATTAGTTTTTTTAAAGAGTTTTTGTGCCTGATATTTGGTTAAACAACTGATAACTGTCATTTATCAGTTATTAGTATTTGGTTAAAAAGTGATATACAAAGGAATTTTCATTTCTAAAATTTAAATAATATCATGAGTGTACTTGTTTGATTCGCATTAACGATACAATTAAAATGATGTTTTTGAAATATTTTTCAATTTTTAGATTCTGAGATATTGCATTTTAAAAAATTTGGGGGGAAAAAAAGCAAGAGAGGGAAAGAGAGAGAAGAGGCGGCTGATAGGGGGTCGGCCACATGTGAGCGTGTGTGAGGGAGTGAGAGGGGCATTCTGGTCCATTCCCTTTACCAAGTAGTGTTTGGTAATATTCAACTTGTGTTGTTGTTTTGTAATATTCATTTTTTTTTAAAGTAGTTTTTGGTAAATGCCCCTAATATTTTTGTTTTCATTTTAAATAGAAAATATGTATGCTTCATAAAAAAACATTTAAATAAAAAAGGTAAAAATTTGTTTTATGTAGCAATAATTCAAAATATATTTTAATACAATTTTAAAAAAGCTTTTAACGAAACATGAACAAAGGATAACTTAAACAATATAGGTGATTCAATGACCAAAATGAACAAACAAACAAGTTGGTGACCAATATGTTATAGATTTCAATTGTCGTTGTTAGATTTTTAACACTCATTCATTTTTACAACACATTGCAACAATTTTACAAACTTAGGAATCGACTTTAAACATTTACAAAGTGTGAGTACCCCGACCCGAACTCGTGTTTTTGGGTATGCTTTCCTTTAGTTGCATTTAGTTTTGGGCTCATTTACTCAAATACATTTAGTTTGGGCTTATTTAATTATTTATATTCATTTAGTCTTGGGCCTGCCTCCCTTCGGCCCACTTTGTCCTGACCGGTGTCGTCCGACACAGGACGACCCTAAGGCGGTTAACGCCCCATGTCGTACGACATGGAAGGTCCTCTCAGCATGCCTATAAATACAGGCCTTTGCTGATCATTTTAGGGGGGGGATTTTGGAAGTAAGGTTACTCTGCCAAATTTGAGAGAAGAGAGAGAAACACACACTCACCTCCCTCCTCACACACACACACATCCAAGCCAAGTCCAAGGGTGATCATTTTGTTGGAGTTTTGAAGGGGCAAATACCATACTATTGGTGCTTTATTCTTGTGGACTACAATAGGTAGACCCTAAACTCCCCTTTATCTCTGTTTATATCTTGTTAGTTTAATAATTGCCTTGCTTGTTTATAATATTTGACATTATGTGATTTATTTGGGATTTTGCATGATAAAGGTGGTGAAGATGTGAATCATCAATATTCACATCTTCTCACCTCAGATCTGGACACTTAGTGCTATTAGTTGCATTAAAGTTGGAATCTTGATCACTTTTGTTTGAGTTAGGAGGTGATGGCCCCATGATCATGGCCCAATACATGTGATTATTCACATTGGGTCATCAAAGCCATGTGATCCTCCCACAATACTCATTTGTTACTGTCGATCTACTGTTTTCAATTAGCATTGTATCTTAGTTTCATGTTCTGAGCAGTCTGGAATCAATCTGTTGAAGCTCACTGATACAGGATACCGCTGTCGTCTGACACAGGACACCCTAAGATGTCCTGTGTCATACGACATAGAGATCCCAGAAAGCTGGCTTGGCTTTCAGTGACTTCAGCTAATCCAGACTGACTCCCCTTGTAGTTTCAAGCTATGTTTAAGTAGTTTTTAGTTCAATTATCATTGTTTAGGAAGTCTGAGATCATTTGGGTGTAATCTACTGATGGAGGCGGCCTCTGTCGTATGACATAGACTGCTTTTGGCGTCCTGTGTCATACGACATCCGTATCACAGAAAGTCAATCTTGACTTCATCAACTCCAACCAACCCCAAATTGATTTCAGACCCTAAACAGTGCTTCTCCATAGTTAAATTAACCTTGTTTTAGTGTTAGAGTAGCTGTGGTGGCTTATCCACCCCTTTTGTAAGAGGCAATCTGACCAGGATGTCCTGCGTTGTACGACATCCCTCTCCTGAGGTAGTCCTGTGTCGGACGACATCCAAAGTCCCTGGACAGATTGTCTCAACCTTTCCTTGTAATTCAAAGTTTATCAATTGTAAGGGTGTGTCCCCCTTTTAATGGCTCACAAGTTGTATCCAGTTTTAGTATCATTAATAAAATCCAAGTTCATATGCCTTGTTTGTTAACACGATTTGTACACACACTTAGAATGATTATTATTGTCCTTGTTTGATTGAAAGTCTCGAAAGAGGCGATGTGGGTGAGCTCTATATTCTCTTCCCACATCGTAACTTGACCCCCGGACCCATTTTCTCATTTCAAAAGGTTTTCAATGTTTCCTTAAAAATGGCATGGCGACTCCTAAAAAATATTATTTTTATCATTTTTTCGGTGAGCATTCATTCAGTGGCGACTCCGCTGGGGAAGAGCATTGAAAAGCTTTGATTTTTAATAAAAAATGATACTTGGTATATAGGTGGAAATGATTAAACTTCCCGTTATCGCCTCCTCACCCGAGTCTGGGATAAAATATGGTCTAACAATGCCACGTACCGGTATTCTTTTTTGAAAAAAAAAAAAACTTTTATTTTTAAGAGGGTCTAACTTTCTTTAATCAACTTGGACGATTTTCTCATTCTCTTTGTGTGTGATTCGTGTCATTGTGTGCTCCTATGTGCTTTGCCATGCTTATGTGCCTACCTGCTTATTTTGCCTTGGTATGTGAGTATTTTGGTGGTGGGGTTCTCCTCCCGGACCCCTTTGCTGTTTACCTGGTTTCTGTGGGTGGATGTCCTGTGATGGACGACACAGGGAGGCAGTTCAGGGGCAATTTCAGTTTAAGCAGTTGGACAGGGCAGTTTGAGCAGCTTGTGTTTTCCTAGCATTTGGGGCAGTCCCCTTTTGCCATGCTTTTGGACTCATTCTTTTAGTCTTTTCCTTTTGCATACTTGTAAATATTGCATTTTGAAAAACTCTTTTTTTTACCAAAAAACAAAAGTTTTTTAGAAATTACCTTCACACTACTCGTACACTACCCGCACGTAGAGTTAGAACCCTTGGAGTGTACGAACGGCATCGCGGACAGTGATATGTCTCGCCTACGTTTGAGCGCCTAAAGTCCTCCCGGCCTATAGAGTGTTAGGAGCCACACCTTGTCCGTGACACACTTTCTACCGTGACTGGTTGGTTTTTTGGCAAAAATACTTTTCAAAACATTTTCAAACTCGATTTTCAAAATTTTCTCACAAAGTTCGAGTCGTACTTCGTTTCCAAGGTCTTGGCATACTCTCCCTCTTCATGTCGAAATTTACGACATAACTTAACGTGAGTACATGTCAAAATTTTTGACATGTCTCGACATAGGTACATGTCGATTTCTCGACTTGGCTTCGCAAGAAGTCATGACGCGTTTTTGACATGTGCTAACGCGAGATCATGTCGAATTTTTGACACGTACTAATGAGAGGTCATGCCGAAATTTCACCATGAAGCGACGAGAGGTCATGCCGGATTTTTGACTCGAAATGAGGAGAGGTCATGCCGAATTTTTTCCAGGATTTTACCTGCGAATTGCGGTCTCTTACATTCAAACGTACTTTCGACCCTCTCTCTCTCCCGAGTCAAGACGTTGTTGATTTGAACTTGGTTTTGAAAATCTTGAGTTTGACTTGTTTTGACTTGTATGCCCTTAGGTCCGTTTTGCTTTTTGATTGGTGGGTTCCATGTGCCCTATAGGACCTCTGCCGGGATTGTCCGTCCCGGGAGTACAATACAGGTGGAATACAGGGGGTCTATAGACGTAGTGATGGAACCCACTAGTCCAGGAATAGTGTAGAATGCGAAAAAGAAGGTGTCCCCCTTTTCCAACCATTCTTAGGATTAATAAAAATTGTTTTTATTTATTTTTTTAATAAGGCATATGCATGAGTCCGTCCTAAGCCTATCCTCTCCCGTACCTAAAACAGTTCTCTCCCCCTTTCAGCGAGCAAGTATTGGGTCAGAGTTTCGGGTGGTCGGTTAGTTAGTTTCTCTCCAGTCAAAGATTCGCTTCCAGCAGTCTCAGAGATGGCAGAATCGCAAGTTTCAGCAGGCTTGGGTCAGAATGCGGGTTTGGATCCAGCTCAGAGTCAGAATGTCAGTCAAGGTTTGGGGCCGGATCAAGGTCAGAATGTGGGGCCGAACGTGGGTTTGAATGCCTCTCCTAGTAGCGGTCATGGCATGGTCCTCATATGACACCCCCGGGAAGTCCGTTTGTTAATCCTCACCCAGGTTTCAGCTTCTCTCAGGAGGCTTCTCTTCGAGCTGCTCTTGAAGCCTCTCGTGCCCGTGAGGAGGCCGGTTGGGCTCGTTATGTTGAAGTGATGCGTATGCAAGGGGTTGCGGTAATCCGTCATCTCGATGGAACGTATGAAGAAGTTAGGGAGGAGCCCGATGTTACTATCACCGGCACTGGTTTTGTTCCCCCGTCCTCACCAAGGCAAGGCTATCACAATGTGCCCCCGCCGACCTCTTATGGTATGCCTAGCTCCTTTCCGATGCCAACTTATGGGAGTGTGGCAAGACCTCCCCCCATCCCAGTGTCTACTTATGGCGGGCAATACGAACCGAGAGGCGAGTCAAGCTCCTTCCCGAAGGTTAGTGCTCAAGACCAGTTTGGGTTCTCTCAAGATCAGTTTGGGTTCTCTCCTCAGAATCAGTTTGGGCAGAATCAGCACAGTGGTGTCAGCCAAGATCAGTATGGGTTTGCTCAGAATCAGTTTGGGTCGGCTCAGAATCAGTATGGGCTCCAAGGTCAGGGTCAGTATAGCAGCGCAGGTCAGCCGCTCAACCCAACCTTTGGTGGTCAGTTTGTTGCTTCTCATGGTCAGCCCACTCAGCAGCAGAGCGGACAGTATCATCTGTCAGGAAGCCAGATTTGTCAGGACAGTATTCCGCAGTATCCCCAATCCCAGAGCTTTTCTCCACCAGTAGTGCAGCCACAGTTTAACGGGTATGATGCTTTTGGGGTAAAGATCTAAAATCCGAATGGGCCATATGCGGGTGCTCCAGTGTCATTGCCACCGGCCACTTTGCCCTTTAACCCGTCAGTTTCCCAGTTTGCAGTTCCTCCTTTTGTGGCGCTTGTTCAGGCGAGTGGTCATGTTCCGTCATTGTCACCGGCCGCTTTGCCCTTTAATCCGTTAGCTTCTCAGTATGCAGTTCCTCCTTTTGTGGCGCCTGTTCAGGCGAATGGTCCTGTTCCATCCTCCATGGTAGCTCCAACCGTAGGGCAACCCTCATCTTCCGAGATTTCGAGTTTGAAGGAAGAGTTGAATTATGTGAAAGAACATTTGCACAAGATGACTTTCGGATCAAGTGTGGTCAATTCTGTAGAGCTCAAAGACTCCCGAGCTCTCCCGCAGAACTTCAAGATGCCCCCTATAGCTAAGTTTGAAGGCTCCACATGCCCTAAAACTCACGTGAACAGTTATATCATGTCTATGGGTGCCAAAGGGGCCACCGAGGAAATGCTAGCCCTATACTTTCATTTGTCTCTCGATGATTCTCCTTTGAGATGGTTTCTAGGCCTCAAGTCGGAGGCATGGGCTACGTGGTCCCAGATCAGTGATGCTTTTTTGGAGAAGTACAAGGGAAATGTTGAGTGGTACACCACTCGTAGTGACTTGATCGGCACCATCCAGAGGCACGATGAGTCCGTAACAGATTTCTATAAGAGGTGGAACAAGAAGCTAAATGAGTTGATTCATCCAATTCCCCAATCCGATGAGAAGGCCATCTTCCTTTCATGTGTCAAGCCAGCTGTTAGGGAAGCCATTGGGCGTGGGTACTACCCAAATCTGCGAGAAATGGTGAGTGCGGGGGCCGAAAGCGAGAATGCCACCTATTCCATCTTCCAACTGCTGCCCATAGTAATGCTCCAGCTCCTCGCTACCGAGTTCCAAGCTCTACCCCTGTTGCTTCGAAGGGTAAAGAAGCTGCTGTCTCTAACACCGTCAACTATATTCAAGGGGAGAAGGGTCAGTTATCCGGCCGTGGTGGAGGAAAGCCTCAGCGACAGAAATTCGATGATTTGGGGATGCCGATTGAAGAGGTATTTGATGGTTTGATGAGGACAGGAATGATCAAGCCTTTGGAGAACTATCCTACTCCTAACGTTCCGGGATTGGATCATAGTTTGAAGTGCCGTTACCACCAGTGCTCGGGCCATACCACCAACAATTTCTATACACTCAAGAAGGCCATTCAGAGTTTAATCGACCAGTGCAAGATTGAGAAGCCGAACGTCGTCAACAATCCTCTTCCCAACAACAACAACAGGGTCAACATGATCGAGTTTGAGAAGAATGAGTTTGTCAATGTCATAGAGTTTGGTGAGGAAGTTTGTGATGAGAGTAAGCTTGTTGTAGGTGAAGCTAGTATCAATGAAGATGTGAATGAATTTGAGGCGTTTGTGCCTGTGAACAATGATGTAATCGAGGTTGTTAATGAAATGAATGCTGATTTCTGTTATATGTTATCTTGGGATGATATTCGGGCCGTAGCAAGATCGGTAAATGATGTTGAGCATGATAGTATTTCTCCCGATTCTCGATCTACTCCCCTCACTTGGGAAGAGATTAAATGCGCCGCTAATTCAAGCTCGGCGATTACTGTTAATCAATTGAGACAGGCGATTTGGCCGTATGCTACGGAGGGACCTCCGTTGAGTTGGTCTGAAATAAAGGCAGCCGGTGCGGGTCATGACGAGGACCAGGAAGCTGAAGTCAATTTGCTCACTAGGTCGGGTAAAATGTTGGGGACCGATGTTGCCGGGCCATCAGGAAAAGACAAAGAAGCAGCCATTCCAGAAGTTAAAGGTAATAGAAATACGTACGCCAAAGGGGTAGTTGAGGAGGATGTGACAGTGGAAGATCCGATTCTCACGCAGTTGAAGCAAACCCAGGCCAACATTTCTCTCTGGTCCCTCTTAACTTCTTCTTAGCCTCACAAGTTGAAGTTGGAGGAAGCCCTATCTAAGACAATGGTGTCTGCAAACTCTACCCCTGATGAAGCTTGCCAACTGATAGGTACTGCCCAGTATGGAAATATCATCACCTTCACGGAATTGGATTTGCCGAAGTTTGGAACCAGCTACAACGAGTCTCTGCACATCACTGTTTAGTTAGATGGGCGTCGGCTTCCCCACGTGATGGTAGACAACGGCTCGGCTATGAACGTATTGCCTGCTAGAATGATGATTTTATTGGATATCAAGGTGTAAGTCCGCCAATCCATTTCGCGACCCTTTTAGGTGCATTTTAATGTGATAAAATTGCACTAAGGGGCGTTTTGGTAAATTCTCGGTCCGTTCCGAGACTTACGGAAACATTTCATAAGTTTCTCGCAAAGGAAGTATTTTTTTAGTATTTTTCCCGGACAGAAGGACCTACAGGGAATTAACTGCTTTGGACTTTTCAGGAATTAATTCAGAATGTTCCAGAAGCAGCATTTGGCGCCAAAAACAGCTATTGCTTGCTTAAGTCGTGCGACAAATCGAAGCATGGAAAGTGGATGCATGAAGTCGTGCGACACTTCATGCCCATCAGCAGCAGCTATAAATAGAGCCCTCTGCCCCTCATTTCTAGATCCCTTTTCCACTCTACAACGTTCCCCTGCAGAAATTACACCAGAAACCTTTCTCTCTCCTCCTCCCACACACAACACCTACTAATCCCTACCAATTCAACCTCTCTCCTACATACTTCAACCATCCACCTTCATACAACCCTTGCCAACTGAAGTTCTGAAGGCTAACACCCCACCTGTGCTCAATTCCACGTCTAGAAGCTGAATTGAAGGCCAATATACCTAACTTGGTGTATTGGTGGTGGATCTACAAGGGTAACAATTCCTTATATCTCTCTCTCTCTCATCTACTTGCTTCATTGCAATTCCCCTCCCTCCACTTGATAATCAGGCTCCATCCGCCTCTGATTATCAAGTGGCAACTGCCATCTCTCTGTTTAAATTCGATTTGCTTGGTTCAATTGCTTATTCATGATGTGATCTATTGGAATTATTGCAATTTGGTTGTCAAGGGAGTGTGGATCTCCCATATCCACATTCCTTTGGTTGATTCGTGTTTAATGCTTTATTTCTGAGTTGAATTGATATGTATTTGGATCTGAATCATCTTCTGTTGAATCTGTTTCTCGATTGTAAGGTTCCTGCAGATGGTAAACCTGTGTCACGTGACACAATTGGACAATGGGAGTCCTGTGTCACGCGACACATAGTGCCCATCTGCAGAGATCATCCTTCAGTTGTAAGTGGTTTAATATAGTTTGATTATCATTTCAAACAGAGTGTGGATCTTCAATATCCACACTCATTTGAAGTGATTGGATAGATTTGTTTCAATTATGTGCTTGATTTGTAAAACCTCTGCAAAGTGTTTTGTAGTGTCACGCGACACAACTGACCCATCAGGTCCTGTGTCACGCGATACAACAAGCCCTCTGCAGTAGGTTCAATTTCATTTGTAAGTTTTGTTCCTCCTCTTTGTAATATGGGATGTGGCCTCCCACAGTAAATGGCTCACAAGTTGTAATTCCCCTGTTGAGCAATAAAACGAAGCATCTCCATGCATTTTATACACATATCTTGTCACACACAATTGCACACACTCTTGAATGATTTGAATGTTGAACATAGAAAGACTCGTTTACGGACGAGGCGTGTTGGGTGAACTCTCGGTTCTTCCCAACACGTAACCTGACCCCCGAACCCATTTTCTCTTTCAAAAGGTTTTCAATGTTTCCTTAAAAACGGCATGGCGACTCCTATTTTTTATTGTTCGGCGAGCGCACATTCAGTGACGAATCTGCTGGGGACTTGAAACTTGTTTTTCAAAAGTGGGTCAAACTTTCGTGCTTGTTCAACGTCAATTTCATTCATTTGTGTGTGCTTGGTTGTGTGACATTCTATGTGCCTAAAATGCATTTTATTGCTTTGCTTTATTCCCTCCCCCTTCCTTGCTTCCTGTTGATATTGTGCTAGTGTTGGGGCTGAGTCATTACATTGTGCTTGGAGGCTGGGGCTGATTTGGTTTTTGTTCAGATTCTGGATATGGGACTCCTTATGTCACGCGACACATTTGACCTCATCATTCCTATGTCACGTGACATAAGTGGTCATTTTGCAGGAGTTGGATTCTGGTGCAGGTTATGATTGTGGGGCAGTCCCCCATGATCAATATTATTGATCCTTGATTATTGTGCTCTGTGGGGGTGTGTGTGAGTTGTTTTCCTTTTCTTCCCCCTTTTCAAATAAAAAAAATAATAAAAATTAAAAAAATCGTTTTCATAAATAAAGGAAGATAGTCATCCGCATACTACATCACGTAGATCTAGAACCCTCGGGTGCGATTGACGACACCGCGGACGGTGATGTATGTCGCCTACCCTTGAGCGCCTAATATCAAACCTATCCCCCTGGTGCATTATAGGTGGCGCCACACTTTTAAAGCTTACCCAAACGGTTGGTTTTGACACGCCATTTTCAAATACACTAAAATGAATTGTTTCAAAAATTTTAATAGACTTTCGTACCTATCCCAAAAACCTAGCATGTGTGGGCATGTTGCCATCGCAACATGGTTTCACGAAAGGACATGTCGTTCCCGCAGCATGTTCTAACGAGAGATCATGTCGCCTTGTCAACGTGCACCGACGAGAGGTCATGCCGGATTTTTCCTTGAATTTCTTCAGGAATACCCGTTATGCTGCCCAAATTTCTCCAGAAATTGGGGCTGCTTGTCCGTCCCATAAATGCTTCGGTTTTGTTTAGGTACTATTGCCTATTATTAATTTTTAATCCATACATTTGGTGTATTTTTGGATGATGTGTCCCTAGGCTTCCCCGAGGTTCTAGAACGCGTGAATAAAGGCTTATCCTTTCCCAACTGTTCATAGGACTTAAAAGACACCGATTTTTACTTGAACACTAATAAGATGATGCATGAGTCCATTTCCTTCCGTACTCCTCCCTCTCCCATACCTCCTCAAGGTCCTTTCCTCTCCTCCACCTTATGCAACCTCTTTACCCCTGCAGCGACGGCAAGTTGGGTTCGTGGGTCTCGTTTGGTGCGCATTCCCGAAACAGTCACAATTTCAGAGATATCTAGTGCAGAGAATGATATGACTACTCAATCCGGGGTTTCATCTGTCATGGGTCAGCAAGGCATGCATGATCTGTCTATAGAAGAGATGAAGGCTAATTTAGAAGCTGCTCTTGTTAGGGAGCGTGAGGCTCGATTACTCGCTCAAGCCAGAGAAGAGGCAATACATTCTAAGTTCGTAGAAGCAATGAGAAGCCGTGGTATTGCTGTGATCCGACGCGCTGATGGGACTTATGAGGAAGTTACTGATGCTAACGAGTTTGATGTCGAGACCAGGAATGTCTCCCTTCCTCCTTTTGCTCCGACATATCATCAAGTTCAGAGTCATGGTGTGCAATCGAACCCTCAAGCAAGTTTTGGTTCAGTCGGAGGAACACAATCGATCTTCCATGATTTGACCTCCTCACCAATTCTCAATGCTTCCGTGCCTCTAAGCCAGTTTGAGTCCCAGCTTCCGAACAGTCAGAGCGAGTTGTTTCCAGGTTATCAGTATCAGCAGGGTCAGTTTCATGGTCCTCACTTCCAGGGTAACGCCCAGTATCCGAATCAGCATCCTTACTCCTAGAACCAGTTCAGCCAAGGTGGTTTTCTGCAGTTTCCGGCTAGCCAGCCTCAATCTCAGGGATATCAGTCTCAGCCGCTGATAGGTTCAGCTTTTGGATTTGGCTCATCATCTATGCAACATCCGGGGTCAACTCCTTACATGCATGCTAGTGCTTTTCCGCAGAATCAGAATTCTCCAACCGGTCAGTTTAACTATTTGTCAGTTCCAGCACCCTTCAGTCTACCACCAGCTTCTGGGTCAGCTCAGCCACCTCTTTTCCAACCAACCAGCTCTGAGCCTTCTTCAACTATTGCTCCCACTCTTCCTCAGCTTCCCGGGATGACTCCGGAGGTGATCGCTGTTGATGAAGCGAGATGCGGCGGCAAATTGACAAGTTGACTGTTGTCAAGTGGACTTAAGGTTGTTGATCCGGAACAAGTAAAGCCTCTTCCTTACAAGTTCAAGATGCCCAAAATACAGTTTGATGGCTCGGCATGTCCAAAAACGCATGTGGACACATACGTGATGACTATGGGGGCAATGGGTTGTACTCCTGAGTTTATGGCTCAGCATTTCCATCTCACACTCAAAGGACCCGACTTGACATGGTTTCTAACCCTTAAGCCAGAAGCTCGAGCTACTTGAAGCCAGACTATTGAGGCCTTCCTTGAAAACTATCATGGGAACCTTGAATGGCGCACAACTAGAGACGACTTGGTCGGCACAATCCAAAAGAGTGATGAGTCCATTACCGATTTCTACAAGCGTTGGAATGCCAAATTGAACGAGATGTCAGAGCCAATCTCGTTGCAAGATCAGAAAGACATCTTTTTGTCATGTGTGAAGCCAGTCCTTCGTAAAGCTATTGGAAGCGGTTGGTATCCTGATTTGAGGGAAATGGTAGGCATGGGAGCTCGCAGCGAGAATAGACTCTTCAACCTTACCCCGGAAGCCAAGGCCGGCAATGTTAGTGGTTATCGTTCCAAGATGGTCAACCCAGTTCCCATGGTCCCAAAAGACAATAGTATCAACAACCTTCAGAGAGGAAGCACTGGCTCAAGCAGTGGGTAATTTCAACCTCGTCAGCCACGGAAGTTTGACGATCTTGGCATGACTACGGAGGAAGCATTTAATGGTCTGGTTAAGGCGGGGATGGTCCAGCCCCTTGATAATTACTGCCCTATGCATCGCAACCCAAAACTGGACACGAGCAAATACTGCTTCTACCATAAGTTTCCCGGCCATGACACCAACGATTGCATTTCCCTGAAGATGCTCATTCAGAAGCTTGTGGATGAGGGTAAAATTGAGAAGGTTGGCCCCAACGAGGTCACCAATCTTCTTCCATGATGCAAAGAGGCCCTCCCATCCAAAGAAGGAGAAGTCAGTCAGTCAGCGTCATAGGTTCTAGAGTGTTTGTTATGTTATCATGAATCTGTCGAGTCCATGTTATGAGTTTTTCATTAATAAAAGTTTTTGTTTCTCTTCTTGCTAGACTCGAGACATAACTTGCACACCTTCATTACACCTAATTGAAATGGTCTTATTCCAAATGATCACTTGTGCTGCTCACTGACTAATGCTTTGAAATGACTAATGTTTAAATTAATCAGAGCGAGAAAATCGACAGATATCCTTCCCAAATTGGGGCTTATCAACTCCCCATTTCGCATCTCTTGTGCTCACATCCCTTTCATCGTCCTCACCATCTCGTTGCTCGATGAATTTGCATGAATCCGTCTCAGAGTAAACTTAAGCAAGCAAATGAAGACTCAATCTCGTTCGGATCATCCGGTAGGGACTGTGGTTGAAACCCTTCACCCATAGGGAAACCATTACCTCACCCTCACTAAATAATACCCTTTCATTTCAAGATCGGCATGTTTGAAACCCGTCTAACCATCTCCAAAAGAAGAGGGACTATCCTTGAGGCTCCCGTGATTCAAAAGAAGATCGACCTGTTCCAAGCTCAAGAACGACGAAAAGCAATGATCCATCCTGGGGACTAGCTGAAACTCTCCTCTCAAAAACAAAACTGAAAAAAAAAAAGAGACAAAAATACAAAAAAGAAAAAGAAAAGAAAGAGAGCCTAGTCCCTAGCGATCCTCTCAAAAGCAAAAGTCAAAGGATCCGGTCGTTACTCAAGAGGAGTCTCAGAGTGAATAAAGAAACAACACGGATGTCCCCTCACCATTACCTCTAACCGATCCCAAGCCGTCCTCTCAATTTTAGAGGACATTCCCATTACCATTACCCTTACCCTTGGCAAAGCCAAGACTGACCTCTCATTCTTAGAGGCAAATCAATTCCCTCACCTTAGAAATCCCAAACACATCCTTGCAAGCCAACCTCTCATCTTTAGAGGTTCAGTCAGCAAAAAACCTAGCCGACCTCTCGTCTTAAGAGGTCATAATATTCTGAATCACCCGAAGACCGATCGAAGCCCGGAACCCAGTCGCAGTTCCTACCGGATAACAGTTTCAGACCATCAAGCGAAGATTGTGCAAATTCCATCCGTTCATTCGACGTTTCATGTGAGCATATTTCATTCCTCCTCCGCAAACACTTGTCGTGGACGTCCCACTGGGGCTTCACATCTGTGTTTCCCATCGACACTCCAAGAGGACATGTTTTTAAATTCTCAAAATCCTCAAAGGTCCTCAGATCCTCAAATTCCAACGTTCATTCTCTTCATTCGGGATAAGCCCGAACTATGGCGACCTGAGCTCCTCCCAGGAGGGGAACGTAGGCAACCATAACTGGTCCGGTCGAAATCACAAACAGATCTCAGAAAATCCGGTCTCCTCAAGGACCATGCCCATATACTTTCCATCCTTCGGAGTTTGATTCTCGATATCAGTGGGCTTTCTCCTCATGATTAATTGAAATATTTGTTCATATCAGCTTTGGCGGTTGACTAACCCGAACATCAATAAAGGGTTTTAAGCAGCTTTGTGATCATCACGAATAGGACAAGTTTTCAAGTGTCTCGATAAGTCTTCTCTTTCTACATCATAGGAAGATAGAGCCAAATACTGTTTTTGGTCAGCAGGGGCTTCCATACACTTTTCCACACCTTGTGATGCTTATACTCTCCCAAAAGAGTTAAACCCAAAAACGAGAGTGTCATACACGAATCGGGATCTATTCCCACCTTCAAAAGATGTGCCCTTGCACGTAAACATTTCCGAGTCTTGTCCAGCGACTGATTGGCTGCGGTTTGAAATGATGAGTTGCCTCCTCGGCCACAAGATGACTCTGTCTGCAATAAGGCTGCATTGAATCTCTTCAAACTGGGGCTTTGTTATGTTGTTCTCTCAGAACCAGATTCCCTCCAAGTTTACTTTGCATTATCAACTGGGGCTCCGCCAAGCCGGGATCATTCTCTGCACATTCTCTGCTGCTTGTTGTCTCAGGTGCGCGACACACTTTGTTCTCACCAGCAACCAACCTACTGCAGCCAGTACTCCTGGGAGCGTCACCGACTTGCCTAAGCTGCACTGTATCACCCATCACTCATACATTTTCCCACCTCATGGGAGAGGGTCCACCCCATTATAAACACTTTCGTTCCATACACAATCCATCATAGCATCACTGTTACATACACATCTGCTCGCCAAGCCGTGCAAAATCCTCACTCCGTTTCCATTCCCAACTGAGATGGACTTGTGCAACAAAAGATCAATAACGCATAATAAGATAAAGTGCAAATTGCCTAGAGCGTTGTGTTCCCCCCCCCCCACAGGGTACAATAATCAAGTGATCATAATTTGATCGTGAGGACTGCTCCTCGAATCACAATCTGGGATAAGGATTCCAAATCATGCAGGTGGCAGACCCCACCTTTATTACCTTCATCATGCCCGTCACCTTCGGACTCATCAGCATCATCTGAAAGAGCCCCCGCTGCCTCAGCCCCCAAGCAATGCTTGTAAAAAAAGAAGCTCCAGCTGTCCCAGTATCCAAGCAATGATGCTCACCAGCCTCAGCGATATTAAGACATGTCCCGCACAGCGAATTATCATCCAATGCCCGTTCTCATGAGCGCACCTTCATCAAGGCCTGTATGCACTGACACTTCAACAACCCTTCAGCAAAGACCGTCCCGTGAGCGACCATCCATCAACTCTCCAACAAGCAGTTGCAGCATAAGACCCTCCGGCAGCTACATCCACCCCCGCAGGTACAATAACCAACTGAGCACCATCGAATCTTAAGGACTACCCCTCGAAGCGAAAACCGAGACAAAGATTCCACATCTGTCAATCTCCACAAGCAACGCTCATCAGTATCATCAACCTCGCTGCCTAAGCAGCAACAAAAATCCGCTCCCTAGCAAGCAAAGTTCCCATTCTGCCAAGCAAAGTTCCTGACTCCAAAGTCAACAAACCATCAACAAAGACCGTCCCTTGCACAGCAAAGAGGAAATGCATCAACGATAGTAGCATCAGCCCCCCCGGTAGCTACATTTATCCCCAGCAGAATCAACAGTAGCGTGAGTCCCCTGGCAGCTACCCCTCACCAACACCTAGTGGTACGAGTCCCTCCGGCATCAACGAAGACCATCAAGCAGTAGCGTGAGTCCCTCCGGCAGCTACTCGCCACCAATATCCAGTGGTATGAGTCCCTGCGGCATCCACAACCGTCACCAGCAGTAGCGTGAGTCCCTTGGCAGCTACCCTTCACCAACACCCAGTGGTATGAGTCTCTCCGGCATCCACGACCGCCATCAACAGTAGCGTCAGTCCCCTGGCAGCTACCCTTCACCAACACCCAGTGGTATGAGTCCCTCTGGCATCCACTACCCCCAGTTGCAGCATGAGTCCCTTCGGCAGCTACAACCTTTCATCAACAGCGGTAGCATGAGACCCTCCGGCAGCTACTCGCCACTACCAATTGCAGCATGAGTCCCTCCGGCAGCTACAACCTTTAGCCATCCATGGTAACATCAGTCCTCCCGACAGCTACAGGTAAGCACAGCAAAGGTATGAAAGCCCATCTCTACCCTTCCTTGCTTCTTGTCAGTTTCGTTTCCGAACTACGATTTGGCTTGATTCCCTCCTAGGGATACGTAGGAATCTTTTCTCCAAAGGTCCAACCATCCGATCTCCCCAGATCATTTTCTAGCCCTCAGCCTTATCCCTTACCGCTCATTGGGATTGGGTCTTATTTTATTGACAACCTCACTTCTTCCATAAGTGACGTTGCCGAGGGGCTCTGTAAGTATGCCAATCCAATTCGCGACCCTTTTAGGTGCATTTTAATGTGATAAAATCGCACTAAGGGGCGTTTTGATAAATTCCCGGTCCGTTCCGAGACTTCCAAAAACATTTCATAAGTTTCTCGCAAAGGAAGTATTTTTTTAGTATTTTTTCCCGGACAGAAGGACCTACAGGGAATTAACTGCTTTGGACTTTTCAGGAATTAATTCAGAATGTTCCAGAAGCAGCATTTGGCGCCAAAAACAGTTATTGCTTGCTTAAGTCGTGCGACAAATCGAAGCATGGAAAGTGGATGCATGAAGTCGTGCGACGCTTCATGCCCATCAGCAGCAGCTATAAATAGAGCCCTCTGCCCCTCATTTCTGGATCCCTTTTCCACTCCACAACGTTACCCTGCAGAAATTACACCAGAAACCTTTCTCTCTCCTCCTCCCACACACAACACCTACTAATCCCCACTAATTCAACCTCCCTCATACATACTTCAACCATCCACCTTCATACAACCCTTACCAACTGAAGTTCTGAAGGCTAACACCCCACCTGTGCTCAATTCCACGTCCAGAAGCTGAATTGAAGGCCAATATACCTAAATTGGTGTATTGGTGGCGGATCTACAAGGGTAACAATTCCTTACATCTCTCTCTCTCATCTACTTGCTTCATTGCAATTCCTCTCCCTCCACTTGATAATCAGGCTCTATTCGCCTCTGATTATCAAGTGGCAACTGCCATCTCTCCATTTAAATTCCATTTGCTTGGTTCAATTGCTTATTCATGATGTGATCTATTGGAATTATTGCAATTTGGTTGTCAAGGGAGTGTGGATCTCCCATATCCACATTCCTTTGGTCGATTCGTGGTTAATGCTTTATTTTTGAGTTGAATTGATATGGTATTTGGATCTGAATCATCTTCTGTTGAATCTGTTTCTCAATTGTAAGGTTCCTATAGATGGTAAACCTGTGTCACGCGACACAATTGGATAATGGAAGTCCTGTGTCACGCGACACATCGTGCCCATCTGCAGAGATCATCCATCAGTTGTAAGTGGTTTAATCTAGTTTGATTATCATTTCAAATAGAGTGTGGATCTTCAATATCCACACTCATTTGAAGTGATTGGATAGATTTGTTTCAATTCTGTGCTTGATTTGTAAAACCTCTGCAAAGTGTTTCGTAGTGTCACGCGACACAACTGACCCATCAGGTCCTGTGTCACTCGACACAACAAGCCCTCTGCAGTAGGTTCAATTTCAGTTGTAAGTTTTGTTCCTCCTCTTTGTAATATGGGATGTAGCCTCCCGCAGTAAATGGCTCACAAGTTGTAATTCCCCCATTGAGCAATAAAATGAAGCATCTCCATGCATTTTATACACATATCTTGTCACACACAATTGCACACACTCTTGAATGATTTGAATGTTGAACATAGAAAGACTCGTCTACGGATGAGGCGTGTTGGGTGAACTCTCGGTTCTTCCCAACACGTAACCTGACCCCCAAACCCATTTTCTCTTTCAAAAGGTTTTCAATGTTTCCTTAAAAACGGCGTGGCGACTCCTATTTTTTATTTTTTGGCGAGCGCACATTCACAAGGCCACCGATTTGAAACCATCCAATCAGACTATAAAGGCGTATGACTCCACATCTAGGAAGGTTTTGGGTGTGATACCATTGACTCTATGGTTCGGCAAGAGGCCTATGGTAGTTGAGTTCCAGGTGATCGACATTCCCGTCAGTTTCTCTGCCTTGCTAGGAAGGCCGTGGCTTCATCAAATCGGAGGGGTCGCTTCAACCTTGCATCAGTGTGTCAAGTTTTTCCAAGACGGCGAGTCAACCATCATTTATGGGGACAGTTCTTTCTTGTAAAGAACCCATTTCAGTACTAAGGGTAGGTTGATAACCCACAGCAGACGGCATTCTACCCAACAAGGCCGAGACTTCAGATCCTGCTTGGACAAACCGGAAGATATTGTCGATAAAGAGAAGTACGTCTTGTTTATTAACATCTCAGAAATATTCAGACATAGTTAAGGTAGTCAAACCAACTCTCATACGAGCTCCCGGCGGTTCATTCATCTGACCATAAACTAAAGCCACTTTTGATTCTGCAAACTTTTGTTCATTAATTACTCCAGAGTCTTTCATTTCCTTGTAAAGATCATTTCCTTCACGAGTACGTTCACCGACTCCGCCAAATACAGATACACCGCCATGAGCTTTGGCAATATTATTAATCAATTCCATAATAAGTACTGTCTTCCCCACCCCAGCTCCGCCGAATAGTCCGATTTTTCCTCCACGGCGATAAGGGGCTAAAAGATCGACTAATTTAATTCCGGTTTCAAAAATAGATAATTTTGTATCTAAATCAATAAAAGCAGGCGCAGATCTATGAATAGGCGATGTTGTGCGAGTATCTACAGGACCCAAATTATCAATAAGCACGACGAAGCCAATTTAATGTTGAGCGGTTTCAGGATCGAGCCCAAAAGCCCAGATATGTACAATTGACTTAACAACCTCCTCTGATAGGATTCCTCCAGTTATGGTGATGATGAGGCGCATGAATTGTATTCTGGGGCTTGGTCTGGGTAAGCGTCAGCAAGGTTCCCACAGGTTTGAGGAGCCGAAGTCGAAGAAAGATAGGAAGGGCTTGGGATATGTTGAGACTCCCTAAGACAGAGAGGCTATTGCTGCTGGAAAGCCATACGACAAACTGAATCTCTGTCCTTACAGCCTCCCCTTGGAGAAATACTTTGTTAGAGAAAAGGGGGATGATTTTGTGTGCCCCGAAGTTCAGTTCGAGAAGATGAAGGATTTTACTTTGAATGACGATCCTGCCAAGGAGTTTATAATCAACAAGCCTAATGTCCCAGGGGCTGTTACCACTTTTGAAAGCCAGTATCATTTCTGGGGGAGTCCTGATTTCACCAGTCAGTTCGAGAAGTTGTCTGTGGTTGAGCCTATGATTGAGGAAGCCGATGAAGCTGCTGAGTTCGATGTGGGCGAAGATGTCACAGCCTTGTTTGAGGAGGCATATTTATCAGAAATTGTCGGGGTTAATCCGTTGACTGAAGCACCGTTGATTGATTTATGCGAGGAGGCACCGCCAATGGTTGGGGCTGTTACTAAAGATCCTTTCGGTATGATTGACTTGCTGACTGGGGATGACTATGTTTTGGTGATTGAGTTCGATGGGGGCAAGGAGATTGATCCGCGCACTTTCGTCAGCACTTCAGAGATGCCGCTCCAGAACTGGACCTCTTTCAAGGGACCGATTGCTAGCCGGGAAGTTATGATCGAGAAGCTCAGGCTGACCCCCCGTCCTGGTGTGTCTGAGTCTAAATCTGTTCCTGTAGTCTTGAGTCAGTCCTCAGAGTCTCTTGTTATCGAGTTTGAGTCTCTAGATAGGTCTGATACTCTCACGGCTGATGATCATCACCGTGTCCTTGACTCTGTTTTCCCTTTTACTCTCAATAAAATGGTTGACCTTTCTGCGTATCCCTTGATTGCCACCTTAACGAATGATAAGTTAACTAAAGCAAATCTTAATGATTTAAAAGTGGTTAATAATGATTCATTTGAAGAGGACACAGACTTTTTAGACAAAAACTTTTTAAATGATAATCTAAAGAAGGTTTTTGAGCGAGAGGACAATCGGGCCCAAGCTGCCGATGAAGTATTGACCACGGTGAATTTGGGAACTCCTGAAGAGCCCAAAGAGACACAAATTGGCAATTTCTTCATCGGGGAAGAGCAGGAAGCCCTCATTGATCTGCTCAGGGAGTATGTGGACGTGTTTGTCTGGTCCTATAAGGACATGCCGGGGTTGGATACTTCGACCGTTGAGCACCGAATCCCCCTAGACCCAGATGCCAAGCCTGTCAAGCAGAAGCTTCACCGGATTAAGCTCGAATGGTCTCTTCGGGTCAAAGAGGAAATAGAGAAGCTGCTCAGGGTGGGTTTCATTAGAGTGGTCGAGTACCCGAAGTGGTTGGCTAACATAGTGACGGTGACCAAGTTGAACGGCAAAGTCAGGGTTTGTGTAGACTTCAGGGACTTAAATAAGGCTAGCCCGAAAGATGATTTTCCCTTGTCCAATATCGATCTGTTGGTGGATACTACTGCCAGGTACGAAGTCAAATCATTTGTAGATGGTTTTGCGGGTTACAATCAGATTAAGGTGGCCAAAGAGGATCAGGAAAAGACTGCCTTCACCAGCCCTTGGGGAACCTTTTGTTATACGGTTATGCCATTTGGTTTGAAGAATGCTGGCGCCACTTATCAGCGAGCGGTCACTGCGCTTTTTCATGATATGATCCATAAGGAGATTGAGGTTTATGTTGATGATATGATTATCCATTCTAAGGGATCAGATGGTCAACATTTGGTCGACTTGAGGAAATACTTTAACCGGCTGCGGGAGCATGATATGAGATTGAACCCGGTGAAATGTACTTTTGGCGTGGTTCGAGGTAAGGTTCTGGGATATATGGTCACAGAGCGTGGCATTGAGGCCGATCCGAGAAAGATTAAGGCCATCATTGAGATGAAGCCACCAAAGACAATCACGGAGGTGAAGGCTTTCATGGGCCATCTTCAATATATCAGCCGATTCATCCATCAGTTAACCTCTATTTGTGAGCCGATTTTTAAGCTGCTCAAGAAGAATCAGGAGGTTGAATGGAATGAGGAGTGTCAGATCGCCTTTGAGACAATCAAGGCCTACTTGGTCCATCCCCCAATCCTTTGCCCCCCGCATAAGGACAAACCCTTGCTGCTATATTTAACGGTTACAGATACGGCTGTCGGAGCCATGCTTGCACAAGAGAAGCCAGACTCGGAAGTGGAGAATACCATCTATTTCGTCAGTCGGAAGCTTCAGGGCAGTGAGTTGAACTATTCAGCTATAGAGAAAACTTGTGCAGCTTTGGTATGGGTGGTTGGTAAATTGAGGCATTATCTGTTGGCACATACAGTGTATCTAGTGTCAAAGATGGACCCCATCAAGTGCCTATTTGATAAGCCCTCTCTGTCGTCGAGGCTCGCGAAGTGGTCCTTCTTCTTAGCCGAGTTTGATATTAAATTTGTGACCCGCAAGGCAATAAAAGGCCAAGCTTTGTCAGACCATTTGGCAGATTTTCTAAGCTCAGAGGCACGCGGACTCGAACCCCAGTTTCCGGACGATGGGATTTTTATGGTAGAGGGTACAGACCGTTGGAAATTATTTTTCGATGGTGCCGCCAATAAGAGAGGCAATGGTATTGGTATGGTGTTGGTTGACCCAAAGGATGTGCACACTCCCATCTCTATCCAGTTGAATTTCCCGGCTACTAACAACGCCGCGGAATATGAAGCTTGCATAGCCGGCCTCGAGGCAGCTCTGGAGAGAAATGTCGAGGAGTTGGAGGTATATGGAAACTCTCAGCTAATAATCAATCAGGTGTCCAATAAGTGGAAAACCGTGGACCAGTGCTTACAATTGTACTATGCTTATATGGAGGATTTGATCAACCAATTTAAGGAGGTCACGTTCCATTATCTACCTCGGGATAAGAACAGGTTCGCGGATGCCTTGGCCACCTTAGCCTCTTTGGTAGAGATTCCGGAGGGTAAGTCAGTAAAGCCATTCAGAATTGGGAGACGTGAGAACCCTGCCTACTGTTGTCAGATTGAACTGGAAAAATTCGATGACTTGTGGTGCAGCCAGATTTTCCAGTATCTCAAACATGGTGAAGCCTCGTTCCCGACAGACAAGGATGGTAAGCTGAAAGAGGGTCTTTGCGCTAAAAGCCTGCAAGCTTTAAAGAGATTGTCTGCACAGTATGTTATTCTGGGAGATGATTTATGGAAGAAAAGACACCGAGGACCGCTTTTGATCTGTATCAGCAAGACTAAAGCTAACAAGGTCATAGAGGAAGTCCATGGTGGTGCATGTGGACCACATATGAACGCCCGAGCCTTGATGTTTAGCATACTCAGGATGGGCTATTATTGGATCTCCATGGAGACTGAATGTATTCAGTTTGTTCGGACTTGTGATAAGTGCCAGCGGTTCTCCAATCTCGACCATATACCTCCCCATGATCTCTATTGTATGAGCACTCCTTGGCCGTTCGCGACTTGGGGGATTGATGTCATTGGAAAGATCACTCCCGTAGGCAGTAATGGGCACGAATTCGTGTTGGTCGTCGTTGATTATTTCACCAAGTGGGATGAAGCGGTATCCTATAAGGTCCTCAACTCCAAAAAGGTGGCCCGTTTTATAAAGGAGAACATTCTGTGCCGGTATGGGGTTCCAAATGAGATTATTTCCGACAACGGGTCACATTTCGAGGGAGACGCCGATAGACTGCTTGCAGAATTCAGGATCAAGTGCCACAAGTCATCTCCATACCGCCCTCAGACCAATGGTCCTGTCGAAGCCGCGAACAAGAACCTAGAAAGGATCATTCGGAAAATGGCCGAGCGGAACCGGGATTGGCCTGAGAAGCTTCATTTGGCATTATGGGGCTACCGTACTTCAGTGAGAACAGCCGCCGGTGAAACCCCGTTCGCTTTTACATATGGGATGGATGTCATCTTGCCCATTGAGTTAGAGATTCCCTCTCTTCGGGTTCTGCTAGAAAATGAGGTCAATGAGATAGACTGCCTTCAGAGTCGGCATGACGAGTTAGCTCTTCTAGATGAACGAAGGCTCAAGGCGATGGAACACATCCGGGCTTATCAGAAGCGTATGGCCAGGGCCTTTGACAAGAAGGTGCATCCCCGCGACATTAAGGTGGATGATTTGGTCTTAAAGGAGAAGCCGCCGAACCAATTCAGTCCGTTAGGCAAGTGGGCGCCAGTTTGGGTTGGCCCGTATTTGGTGAAGGAAATCTTTTCTGGCGGAGCAATGAAGTTGACGGATTTGGATGGTAACCCCTTCATGCACCCGGTGAACGGCGATAAGCTGCGCCGCTATTATGTTTGAATCGAGTCTCCCCCTCTCTAAAAATAATAATAATAATAATAATAAAAGCGCGAAAATAATGTACCCAGACGAGACTGAAAACCTCCCAAAAGGCAGTCCGTGCAAAACAAAGGGCGCGCTCGGTGCTAAAGAATATACCCAACTAGATTGAAAACCCTAAAAACGGGCGGTCTAGGTAAAAAACAGGATTGCACCACTTGTCCCCCTTCTATCTTTCCCTTTCTTAAACACAAAGTTGATTGAGTCGAACTACGGAGACCTGAGCCCCTTAGTCCTCCTTTTGTAAAAGGGGAACGTAGGCAACCGCTTGCGGTTCGGTCTAAAAATCAACAAAAATACCAAATCCTGTCAACAGTTGTTTTTGTAAATACCAAGATATGTCTTGATTAAGTTCTGAAGTAATTTCAACTTTCACTACATTAATACATTCTTTGATGAGTTCAAGCACGATCTACTCTAGACTCACTAACATTAGCAAAAGTACATTTTGAAAAGTACATCTAGTCTGTCTGTGTCGGCAATAAGGGATACAATGACCGGTCACCTAATCCTAGTCACTAGTTCCCGCTCCCGAACTAGCACTCTTCTTCTTCCTCTTTCTTGGTCCTCGGGAGGTCTTTGGCCTAGCTATCTCAAACAGGTCTGTCTCTCGTCGTCCCGGCTCAGGAATGCTACGAGCCGGTGAGTCAACCAATCCGGCAGCTCTCAGTGCCGCGTGGGTAGCCCTCTCCTCTCTCAAAGCTGTCCTCCAGGCCATAACCTCAGGGTCATCCCTCATCTTGGCCCTCCTCTCTACGAGTATCTCATAATCCGCTGCCGGATAGTCGGTCACATTGTCTGGGTCATTCAACGCCTCAGCATCCCGTAACTCCCGGCTAGTCTGATCCCCTCCTCGGGTCCCTCGACAATATGCCTCAATAGTGTGCTGAATCGGCCCCATCTGCTCCCCGTACCAGATAAGATATAACGTGGACAGATATATGATGCCCCGGGTCTGCCGTATCAATGTGCGAGCGGGAAAGGCTGCTCCCGAAAAGGCCCTAGCAAAGAATCTGATAGTCTGGTCGTCAGTCATGTCAAGAGGAATGGTATCTCGGGCGATCTGCTCTCTGAATCTGCCAATAACATGTTGTGGGTACCCATACTGCCTCAGAACGAGTGATGGGATGCTAAATGATGAGAAATGCAGTCCCGGCAGCCTCACGATAACAGAATCATCCTGTCTGTCGCTCATGGTCTCTAGCCTCCATCCGGGAACCCAATACTGAATATCTGTGGTGGTATACCTGGCCAACCGTCTCTGCCAGCTCTCCTGCGCAGCCTCCCGAGCCACTCGCCTCTGCCGTGTAACCCATGGTGCTGCAGTCTGCCCTGCGGGCAATGGGGAGATAAGCCCCAAGCGCTCAAAAAGCCACAATGATAAGAGACAGGGGCTGCCGTGTCCCATATATAGCGACCCTCCAGCCAATCGGTCCATCCCATGGTATGTCTCCGCCAGCAGAATGGGTACTATGTCTCTCTCTCCCTGCCCGGGCCGAATCTCAGTCAGAGTAGTACCTCGGTAACCCCGCATCTGCCTGACAACCCCTAGCAGTAAACCGGAGCATACCCCATCATACTCACAAAAGCAGTATAGAGAGACCATGATCAGCATGAAAATGTCCATAGACGTGGATAGGTCAAACAGCTCTGGGCGTGATACAGCTAGCCGGGCTATCTGAGCTAAGTCAATGAAAGACAGGTCGAGAATCAGGTCGGATACCTGCTCTATAGGCAATCCCAAGAAATCGACCAGCTGCTCGATCAAGGGTCGTGGGTCTTGAGGGAAGACTGCATCTCTAAGCTCAGATCCCCCTGTCAGTGCGCGGAAATCCTCAATGGTGGGTGTGAGGTCGTTGTATGAGAAGGTGAAGACGTGCCTCTCGCGGTCCCAATATCTAGTCGCGGCCCGGAGGAGATTCCAATCAACCGCCCATTCCTTTAGTGCCCAAAGGCACCTCAGCCCATATCTTCGGTCAATAACCCCCCTATTGTTGCTTTGTTGGTGGCGGGTTAGATTGATGAGATCGGAGTGAAATTGGCGCTCTTTGGTTTTGGATATCTCATTGTAATGTTCCATTTTGGGCCAAATGTTGGATCTTGGGGCTAATTTTGGGGTTGAAGGTCGATTTTGAGGCTGCTGTGACTGCTGGAAAGTGTTATTTGCGAGTCTGCCCTTTTATAAATGTTGGGGCTTGCTGCCCAAGAAATTCTGCCTTTTGGACTTTCCATATCGTACGACAGGGCTATCCCTTGATGTCCTGCGTCGTCCGACACAGGATTCCCCACCAAATGTCCTGTGTCGTCCGACACAGGGCTCCCCATCAGTCCTGTGTCATACGACATGGGAAGTCCCACCAGACATCAGCAATTGCTGCATCTGCAGCAGTCCCCTGGTGATCCAATGCTTGCTCAAAACCTGTCCAAACCTGTTCAAAAGCATCCCAAAATAGTACATATACACTCCCCCTTACTCACCAAACGCATGGGAGAGGATTTGGCACACCCAATGCACCCAAAAATACACAAATAACACCCAATACATCACAAACCACAAAAATACCAAACCACAGCAAATGTCATTCTTTTTTGCCTTTTCTTGGGACGGACTTATGCTTATAAACAAATAAGTCTAAATACCATTAAGCAAATACTTTTGTTAAACTACAAAGTGCAAAAATAATTGTTTTACAATTTAAAAGCAATAGAATAGTGCATGCATTGTTTCTTCTCTTTCTCTCTCCTTAAGAGTCCTAAAGCATGGCAAAAGGGGGCCGCCACGGTCACTCCGACTCGGAGTCGTCGCCAGAGTCCTCCACGCTATCCTCAGAGCCGCTCTCCTCTTAGCCGTCGCCTCCTTGCTCCTCAAAATTGCCCTCCTCCTGGCCGTCGCCGTCGCCTTCCTGCTCCTCATGAATCTCACCATCAGAGTCATCATCCTCCTCATCTAGGGCCCAAGGCTAGGGATCGCCATAGTATTCGTGCCACTGGGACACTGTGGAGAACGGGGGCTGGTAGGGGTCATCCTCATCATCATCATCATCATCATGCCAAGGCTGCTGGCTCGAGCCGCCCGTCTGTGAGCTAGATGGAGCCAGGGTCGGTCTCGACCTCTTCTTGGGAGGAACGACGTCACTAGCCTGGGAGCTGCACTTCCCCTTCCAATGCTTCGCGCTCTTCTGAAACTGGCGCAGCATCTTGACGGCTCCTGTGAACGCCTTGGCCACTGCCTTGAAGGTCTTGGCCGGAACCTGTTGAATGGAAACAAAAGAGGCAGTCAGAAGCAGTGAATATGGGCAGTAATGCAGTGAAAAGACTTGAATAAGGCAGAAAAATAAAGAATGCTCACAGAGGTAGTCCCACGAGGCAACCGCAAGTGGGGGTGAGTCTCAGACATGTCAAACGATGAGCGGCGAATGATGCCCCCGGTCTCGTACTCAAAGAACCGAGGAGGAATCAGCATCTATGCCCCTGCACCCGCCGCTCTCCTGGCAGCCATGACCTGAGGAGTCAGTAGCCGGGTGAATACAAACTGGCTATAGTCCCCATCAGCCGACAGCTCATCGGCATCAATGCCCGTCCGTAAGCGCTCCAGGTCAGGCAGAGCCCGAGGATACCAAATCTCCTCAGGAGGATCGTGAGGGATGCATGGGGCTGCACCATATCCGTGCTGTCTGTAGACCCTCTCCCCCAAGTACAAAGCGTCGCCCTCCAGGACAATCAGTAGCCTCCTGGTAGGGTCACCGTCCCCGACATCACCCTCTGCATACTGCCATGCCACGGGAAAAGGATCAACCCGGCTGGGGTCCCCCTCAAAGCAATCATAGTGTCCTCATAGCAGGCCGTCCTCCGGGGCTTTACCCCATCCACCTTCTAGTTCTGCCTATCCCTAAAAGTCCACCGGCGGAGGGCAGGAAATAGATCTGCAGCAATCCCATCGGCTACGGTTCAGGCGTAGCAACCAAAAACCTCGTAGGCCCATACCTGAAACAAAAGGCAAGAAGCTTTCAGTATACAGCGGCAATAATAGATGGATGACAGAAAATGCGGTGCAGCAGTCAATATGTAAATGATAAAAGAGCGTACCTCCAGGACCGTCTGGTAACAATCAAAAGAGGTCACTGTGCCTCTGCTCACCTCATCCAGAGCTCTGTACATCTGAGCCAAAACAGCCTCACCCCACGAAAAGGTAGAGACCTGGCTCCAGTCTCGGAGAGGGTCCAATAAAAGAGTCAATGCCGTGGTAGAGGCATTGCAGAACAGAGTATCAGAAAAGCCAACCCAGGCAAACACTCTAGCGAGCTGCTCAGCTGTAATCGCGGCCTCGCCCCCAGAGTAGAGGTGGCACTGCTGCATCAACGCCGCATGCAGGTCCCCCAGTGGAACCCCGTTGCCCTTCAGGCGAAGAGTCAAGCCGGTCAAAACTCTGATCGCATCTGGGCTCAGGACCCCGGGATCCTCAGAAAAAATGGGCCTACCTGTGAACTGCAGCCCGGTGATAGCAGTGAAGTCATAGGGGGTAATGGTAGACTCCCCCCAAGATAGATGAAATGTGTGGGTGTTGTCCCACCAATACTGCCTGAACGCCTTCACTAGCTCGATGCTCCTGGGCGTATCTCTGATCTCACCGACAGCTGTAAAGAAGGGACTGAGGCCCACAGCATAAATCAGGCCCTTGGGACTATCCGAGATGTCAGCAGAGCCGGGAAGAATGTCCCAGATGGTAGCAATCATCTCAGGGGACCCCTTGGTCCGCAGAACATGCAGGTAAGCACATCACAGGTATCAGAACATAATCATGGTAATTTGTGCATTCTATCATTTGTGTGCATTTTTGCTTTATATTTTGAATCTCATGATTCCTTTTGCAACAAAATCTTATCATGATCCTCTTTTATGTGTTTATGCAAATTTTTCTTAAACATGCAATTCTTTTTTGGTGTGATTTTCCCCCAAATGCTATCATGAGCCCTAGAAATCCAATTTCGAAAATTAAAGGGGAGGGATTGACGGTTTAAAATCCTTACCCCCGTTCGCTCCGCCGTAGAAGTATGGAAATCTAGGCTCGGATAGAACCCATTCCCCTCCGGGAATTTCTTGCGCTTGTTCCGTTCAACTAGCTTCCTCTTCGCGGACAAAACCCGCTGCACTTGTCTCCTCGATTCCGCTCTTGGAGGCATTGTTGATTTGTTGATTTGGATTGAAGATTGTGGAAGGAAATCTCGAATTTCCTCTTCTCCTCTCTCTCTGACTCGACGGCTGCTCTTTTTTTTTAATATTCTTTTCGTAACTGGGCGGTTTTAATTAAAAAAGCCGTGGGGAACCCCCATGTCGTACGACAACGGTAGGCAAGAAAAAAAGTGTGCTTCCTTTTTTACCCTTGGTCCTTTTGTCCGTCCCTCGCGATTGTTTATCATTATTATTTATCATTCAATCTTGGGGTGACTCACCTAAAAACAGTCAACCTCGGGTCCAAACGCCCATGTTATGATTATCTTTCATGTTATGCTTTATGATTATGCTTCTTTCGGGTACAAACGCCCATGTTATGATTATCTTTCATGTTATGCTTTATGATTATGCTTCTTTCGGGTACAAACGCCCATGTTATGATTATCTTTCATGTTATGCTTTATGATTATGCTTCTTTCGGGTACAAACGCGCATGTTATGATTATCTTTCATGTTATGCTTTATGATTATGCTTCTTTCGGGTACAAACGCGCATGTTATGATTATCTTTCATGTTATGCTTTATGATTATGCTTCTTTCGGGTACAAACGCCCATGTTATGATTATCTTTCATGTTATGCTTTATGATTATGCTTCTTTTGGGTACAAACGCCCATGTTATGATTTTCTTTCATGTTATGCTTTATGATTATGCTTCTTTCGGGTACAAACGCCCATGTTATGATTATCTTTCATGTTATGCTTTATGATTATGCTTCTTTCGGGTACAAACGCCCATGTTATGATTATCTTTCATGTTATGCTTTATGATTATGCTTCTTTCGGGTACAAACGCCCATGTTATGATTATTTTTCATGTTATACTTTATGATTATGCTTCTTTCGGGTACAAACGGCCATGCTATGATTATCTTTTATGATATGCTTTTATGATTATATTTCATTCGGGTACAAACGCCCTTGTTATCTTTATCTTCGGGTGACTCCCCTAAAAACAGTCAATCTCGGGTACAAACGCCCATCCTTGTCAATCTCTGGGGTGACTCCCCTAAAAATAGTCACTCTTGGGTACAAGCGCCCGTGGCCTCTTGTTATCGCCACCTCTTTGATGAACTACGATTCGGCTTGATTCCCTCATGGGATACGTAGGAATCCTTTTCGTAAGGGTCCAGCTGCATGACCATTATGGTCGCTCTCCCCCGGACACAAATGTTCGTCTCTTCGAACTATGATTTAGCTTGATTCCCTCATGGGATACGTAGGAATCCTTTTCATAAAGGTCCAGCTGCTCGACCATCTTGGTCATCTCTTTTTTCCCGCCAGTCTTTGTCCGGCTCGGGATTCTCATTTTGTCGACCACCCCACTTCCCGTGAAAGCGACGTCGCCGAGGGGCTCTGTGAGTACCCCGACCCGAACCCGTGTTTTGGGCATGTTTTCCTTAAGTTGCAAAGATTTTACCTTAATTTTGGGCTTGCTTATTTATTTACATTAGTGTTGGGCTTATTTAATTATTTATATTCATTTGGTTCTTGGGCCTGCCTCCCTTCAGCCCAGTCTGTCCTAAGAATGACCGGTGTCGTCCGACACAGGACGACCCTAAGGCGGTTAACGCCCCATGTCGTACGACATGGAAGGTCCTCTCAGCATGCCTATAAATACAGGCCTTAGCTGATCATTTTAGGGGGGATTTTCTGGGAAGTAAGGTTACTCTGTCAAATTTGTGAGAAGAGAGAGAAACACACACTCACCTCCCTCCTCACACACACACACATCCAAGGCAAGTCCAAAGGTGGTCATTCTTTGTTGGTGTTTTGAAGGGGCAAACACCATACTATTGGTGTCTTTGCCTTGTGGACTAGAATAGGTAGACCCTAAACTCCTCATATCTCTGTTTATATCTTGATTGTTTGATCATTTGCCTTGCTTGTTCATGCCATGTGATAATATGTGATTATTTGGGATGTTTGCATGATAAAGGTGGTGGAGATGTGAATCATTGATATTCACATCTCCTCACCTCAGATCTGGACATTTAGTAGTGTTAACTTTATTAAAGTTTGCATCTTGGTTGAGTTTGTTTGAGTTAGGAGGTGATGGCTCCCATGATCATGGCCCAATACATGTGATCATTCACATTGGGTCATCAAAGCCATGTGATCCTCCCATAATATTCACGTATTACTGTTATTCTACTGTTTTCAATTAGCATTGTATCCTAGTTTCATGTTCTGAGCAGTCTGGAATCAATCTGTTGAAGCTCACTGATATAGGATACCGCTGTCGTCCGACACAGGACACCCTAAGATGTCCTGTGTCATACGACATAGAGATCCCAGAAAGCTGGCTTGGCTTTCAGTGACTTCAGCTAATCCAGATTGACTCCCTTTGTAGTTTCAAGCTATGTTTGAGTAGTTTTTAGTTCAATTATCATTGTTTGGCAGTCTGGGACCATTTGGGTGCAATCTGCTGATGGAGGCGGCCTCTGTCGTATGACATAGACTGCCTTGGGCGTCCTGTGTCATACGACGTCCGTAGCACAGAAAGTCAATCTTGACTTCATTAACTCCAATCAACCCCAAACTGGTTCCAGACCCTAAACAGTGTTTCTCCGTAGTTAAAGTAACCTTGTCTTAGTGTTAGAGTAGTATTGGTGGCATATCCACCCCCTTTGTAAGAGACAGTCTGACCAGGGCATCCTGTGTCATACGACATCCACGCTCCTGGGTAATCCTGTGTCGTATGACATCCAAGGCCCTGAGCAGTCCTGTGTCGTATGACATCCGTGGCCCTGGACAGACTGC
Organism: Adenophora triphylla var. japonica; assembly: GCA_022495995.1. Taxonomy (NCBI): domain Eukaryota; kingdom Viridiplantae; phylum Streptophyta; class Magnoliopsida; order Asterales; family Campanulaceae; genus Adenophora; species Adenophora triphylla. The sequence goes on from JAFEMH010000230.1 coordinate 447,335, forward strand.
CTCAACCCATTTCCTTGTAATTCAAGTTATCATTTGTAAGGGTGTGGCCCCCTTTTAATGGCTCACAAGTTGTATCTAGTTTCATTATCATCAATAAAATCCAAGTTCATATGCCTTGTTTGTTGACACGGTTTGCACACACTTAGAATGAGTTGTATTGTCCTTGTTTGATTGAAAGTCTCGAAAGAGGCGATGTGGGTGAGCTCTATATTCTCTTCCCACGTCGTAACTTGACCCCCGGACCCATTTTCTCATTTCAAAAGGTTTTCAATGTTTCCTTAAAAACGGCGTGGCGACTCCAAAAAAAAATTATTTTATTATTTTTTCGGCGAGCGTTCATTCACACCTCCCCTCGACATGACTCTTCATTCTCGGAATCGGCCAGCTGCCGAGGTGGTTATTGCCAATCGTCCTCGTCGTCCACGAGGAAAACGAGCTACGAGCAAACAGACGACAAGGAACGCTGACAAATAAAGAGCTGAGGACTCCACCCAGCCAATTGATCGTCGTAAACTCTTGCATCAACAAATGGAGACTTTGCAACGTATTAATGAAACTCAAAATGCTATGTTGCAATTGGATCCCGAAAACTCATTGGCCAAGTTCATCAGGTCTATAAGGACATGAAATTCTCATGGAAGGGAAACTCAGGGTGACCGGCGTGGTAGTTAGAGGAGCCCTCCTCGTGGCCAAGATCCCCCTCACCATGAACTTGCTCTACTACCTAAGCAACACCTCCGAGATGCTCCTCCTCGTCCTCTGTCAAATAACCATGGAAATGAGAATGTCGTAGTAGACTTGAGAAGCCACTTGAATACGAGGGAGCAGGAGGTTAACTCGGCTGACTTATGAGAAAGGCTCAATTAGGCCAGACGTTTCTCCCTTCCTCATCGTAACATTTCTCCTCGTCATAACCATCATCCTCGGCATAGTTCACCTCGTCCCAGAAACCTTCTTAGGTCGAGGAGCCATCGTCCTTACAGAATGCTCCCTCACCATGAAGGGGAGCCGAGGAAGGAAAAAACACCCTCTAGACAAGGAGAGAACCACCGGGAAGGCAAAGAGCATAGCAGGGTGAATGGTCACGCAAGAGAAAGGTCCCACCGAAGTTCCCACCAAAGCTCTCACTTCAGCTCTGAAAATGGGATTGATGCCAGAGAGTTGTTGCTCTTGAAAAAGAGACTTGACGAGATGGAAATGGGGAAGAAGGACGAGGAAGAAGATGAAACTAGTACAACCCATCCTTTCTCCCAAAGAATAAATGATCTACCAGCCAACCCTGCCTTCAAAGTCCCAAGTTTTGACAAATATGCGGGAACCATTGATGCAAGGGACCATGTGCAAAGCTTTGAATCTACTATGACCCTCCTCACCAAGGAAAATGACATTCTCTGCAAAGCCTTTGTGAGTACCTTCTCTGTAACAGCCCTGACCTGGTTTCGTGAGCTGAAAAAGGGAAGCATTGACAGCTGGAAGGATATGAGGAGGAAGTTCCTAGATCACTTTGCCACGGCAGGGAAGAGGAAGAAAAGGTTGACTGACATTGCTAACATCTAGCAAGGAAAGAATGAAACCACGCTGAGCTACTATAACAGATTTTGAGCCATGGCAGACCAAGTGGAGGAAAGCCTCTCTGACAAAGAAGTGATCGTTTGCTTCAATTCTGGATTGAGATCCGGACAGCTTATATATGAACTCTCCGCCAGAGAGCCAAAGTCCAAGTCTGACTTATACAACGTAGCTTATGCAATTGCCATAGCGGAAGAAAAAAAACAAAAAAGAGATCTGACAAGACAGAAATAGAAGCAGCTGGAACTCGCCAGGCTTCTAACAGAAATGGCTACAAGGGGAAGAATAGAATACGGGGTACTGAAAAGGCTGAAATCTTCACCCCCCTCACCAAGCCTATCACAGAAATCATGCAGTTGGTGAATCTTCCACCTCCTCGTCCACTCAATGACAAACCAAAGTACCCGTGTGACCCTTCCAAGTACTGTGATTTCCACAAAGACCATGGTCACAACACTGAGAATTGTATCGCCCTCAAAAGAATGATCCAAAGGTGGGTTGATGAGGGCAAACTTGACTGTTATGTCATGAAAAAAGATGGCAAGCGAAAAAGAAAAGAGGACAAGGATGAAGACGATGATAAAGATGATGACATGGAGCAAAGGCCTCCTAGGGCCAAATTGCATGTAATCAGAGAGGAGACAGTTTCCACCAGAAAGTTGAGGGACCAAATTCATGAATTGAGCAAGGTTTTTCATGTTCTCGCCTGGGTTCACAAGGCAGAAGAGGTCATTTGCTTATCCCCCAATCAATTGGATGGAAGTCGCGCAGCCCGCGAGCAGCCCTTGGTGATAAAAGGGAGAATTGACAACTGTGAGTCCGAGAGACTCCTCATTGACACGGGGGGAGATATTCTTTATTACTCCACCTTCCAGATGATAGGTTTGAAAGATAGCATCCTGGAACCTTAAGATGGTAGACTAGAAGGGTTCACCAACCATAAGGTCGGTGCCAAGGGAACTATTGATCTGCTGCTGGAAGTTGGTGAATATCCCTTCCGAACCGAGGCCACAATCACTTTCGTGGTCATGGATCTAACTAGTGACTACCACGCTATCTTAGGCATTCCAAGTCAAGCAAAACTTGGGTTGGTCACTTTTCTTCCTCACCAACGAGTCAAATTTCCTACTCGTGCTGGAATTGGATGCGTGAGAGCGACCGCCAAGGACTTCTTGGAGCATGTCGTAGAAAGCAGAAAAACAATCTCAATGGGTGGAGATAGATACACAAGAGGATAACATGAAAATCTCTATGTCCATAAAAACTACCCACACCAGCTCTAGGATGAGCTTGATTGTCGAGGTACAAGAGGAGGAACCCATGGTTTTAGAATTTGAAGAAGACAGTGACATAGTTCCATCCGTCCCGGAGACAGATCATGTTCTCGTCAGCGACCAGAACTCGGGGGTGTAAGTACGCCAATCCAATTCGCGATCCTTTTAGGTGCATTTTAATATGATAAAATTGCATTAAGGGGCATTTTGGTAAATTCCCGATCTATTCCGAGACTTCCGAAAACATCTCACAAGTTTCTTGCGAAGGAGGTACTTTTTAGTACTTTGCTCATGCTACAGGACCTACAAGGAATAAACCAGTTTTGGACGTTTTGGGTATTAACCTGGAATGTTCCAGAACCAGGTTTTGGCGCCAGAAACGGTTGGTGACATCTTGTGTCATGCGACAACTCGAGCCATGGAAAGTGGTTGCAGGAGGTCGTGCGACACCATATGACCATCATCTGCAACCTATAGATAAGACCCTACCCCTCTCATATTTGGATCCCCTTTTTACCTACTGTTACTCTACCAGTTTCTCTACGTACCACACACACTACAAACACACACCTCTCTCTCTCTCCTAACCAAAATTCACCCAATCCTCCCTCAATTCCCTCCAATTCAACACAAGTCTTCCACCACCATTTAGATCCTCCATCAACCAATCCTCCCAAGCTCAACCAAGGTTCAGAAGCTGCTTGTAGAAGGGTTCTATACCAGCCTTGGTATAGAATTCGTGGAATCATCAAGGGTAACCAATCTATTTCCCCTTCTCTCTCTCTTATTATGTCACTTCCATAATTCAAGTATTTTATTCTCTTTGGGTTCAGTAATCCGACCCCATCTGTCCTGATTACTGAACCCCAATCGCAATCTCTCTGTTTAATCATTGTGTTTTGCATAATTGAATGTTCATAAGTTGAAACTTGTTGGAATTGGTGTTTGATTCCCAAGGGAGTGTGGATCTCTTCATATCCACACCCCCTTGGTTGAATTATTGTTGAATTGTTCATTTTCGAAGCTGAATTGATTGTATCATTAGATCTGTATTGGTTTCTGGTTCTTCTGTGTGCAGATTGTCAGATCTCTGCAAATGGACATCATGTGTCACGCGACACAATATGTCTGGGTAGATCCTGTGTCACGCGACACATCTAGCCAGGCATGTTATGTGTCACGCGACACATCTTGTTTGTTTGCAGAGATCCCTTTTCCTTTGTAATCTGTTCTGATCTATGTATTTGGGATGTGGCCTCCCTAACCAAATGGCTCACAAGTTGTAAAATCTCAGTTCAATCAATAAAATTCATGTTTTACCACACTTGTTTGTTATCATTGTTTGCACACACTTTGGATTATTTGGATGTTTAATTAGAAAGACTCGTCTACGGATGAGGCGTGTTGGGTAAACTCTCGGTTCTTCCCAACACGTAACCTGACCCCCGGACCCTTTTCTCTTTCAAAGGTTTTTCAAAGTGTACCTTAAAACATGGCGTGGCGACTCCTATTTTTTTCATCATAAAGAAATTTCGGCGAGCGTACATTCAGGGGGCCAACCCTGACTCGAGAATAGTCGACCTGCCCGACGTAGACGAACTAATGGAAGAGGAAGGCCTAGACATGCGGTGACGAAGGTAGGAGACTTAGAGAAATAATCATTGAATCTCTAGAGTTCCGAGACGGTCCAGAAATAGAGCCCATAGATGAGCTGGAAGAAATAATCATCAATCCTGACTATCCAGAACAAAAAATCAAAATTGGGGGCCAGCTCTCCAAGGAAGAAAGGGAAGAAATCATCACCCTTCTGAAAAATAATCTAGATGTGTTTGCCTGGAAAGTCGAGGATATGAGAGGAATTAAAGAAGAAGTATCTCTCACCGCCTGGAAGTTGATCCGTCAGCTAAGACTATCAAGCAGACTAGGAGGATCTTTGCAAACGACAAGGAGGAAGCTATCAAGGAGGAGGTACAAAAATTGCTAAGCGCCGGAATCATAAGAAAAGTGAAATACCCCATTTGGTTGGTCAACGTGGTGATGGTTAAAAAATAGAATGGGAAGTGGCGAATGTGCGTAGATTTTACAGATCTCAACAAAGCCTGCCCGAAGGGCAGTTACCCTCACCCCAGAATTGGCAAATTGGTGGACTCCATAGCCGGACGCCGAACTCTCAGCTTCCTAGATGCCTATTCAGGCTATCATCAGATCAAAATGGATGAGGAAGATATTGAGAAGACAGCCTTCCAAACAACTAGAGGCAATTATTGTTACATCATGATGCCCTTTGAGCTTAACAATACGGGCGCAACCTACCAGCGCATGGTCAATGAAGTTTTTGGGGAGAAAATAGGTCGTAACATGGAGGCCTACATTGATGACATGGTCATAAAGACAAAAGATGGCAGTCACGCCCCTGACTTTGAAGAAACCATTAATAATCTTCGAGCCAACAACATGAAGTTAAATCCAAGTAAATGTGTGTTCAGGGTGACGGCCGGAAAATTCCTAGGCTTCATGGTATCACAGAGGGGAATCGAGGCAAACCCTGAAAAAATCAAAGCCTTGATCGACATGAAGGAACCTACCAACATCAAGGAGGTTCAGAGATCGAATGGAAGAATAGCGGCTCTGGGGAGATTCATTTGCCAAGTCCGCTGAAAAATCGTTGCCTTTCTTCAAGGTCTTGACCCCTAGTTGAAGGAGTACTTGGGATCCCCTCCCTTGTTGAGCAGCCAGATTACTGGTGAGATGCTCTATGTCTTCATAGCCGCTACAGACTACGCAGTAGCAGCGGTACTAGTACGAAATGATAAAGGTACTCAGAAACCAGCCTACTATGTCTCAAAGGCATTGTCAGATGTGGAGAGTAGATATTTCAACGCGAAAAAGGTAGCATACCTCTAGTAATCACATCAAGGAAACTACGTGCCTACGTTTCTGCACATCCCATCGCTGTATATACAAATGAACCCTTGAAGAAAATCTTACACAAGTTGGATAGCTTTGGACGTCTCCTTAATTGGTATATCGCTCTTACAGAGTTTGATATCACATACCAACCAAGGAAGACTCTCCTAGCACAGCCTCTGGTTGATTTCATGGTCGAAACTGCCTTCATGGGTGAACACGACCCCACCTCCCGTAAGCAGAACACGCCAGAGGAAGAAGGATCAACCATCGAGCTCCCATCCAACTGTTGGGTCTTATACACTGATGACTTGGCCACAAAGGAGAGAAGCGGAGCTGGAGTTGTGCTAGCAAGTCCTGAAGGAGAGCACACCATCCAAGACATCATCAGATTCAAGTTTCCTGCCTCCAACAAGCAGGCCGAATACGAAGCTCTGGTATTTGGCATCGAGCTGGCCTCCTTTTATGGAGCAGCCAAAGTTGTTGCTTTCTGCGACTCCCAGCTCATAGTCAACCAAGTGAAGGGAGAGTATGTAGACACCCCATTCTGAACACATCGGAACATACTTATACCACTCTAAGTCTCGCTTTGAGTCAAGAAGTAGAAATCCACCATTTCGTCATGTTTCGTTAAGTTTTGACTAACAACCGTTAGTTTGGGACTAAACTGCATACGAGATAACGAGGAAAGGACAAAACTGTCCACAGGAGCAATATCTCGCCGCGAGATGGCGTGTCTCGCGCGAGATATCCCCCCTCTGCAGATTGCAGACGATAGTTCCCTCGTCGATTTCAACCTCTTTTTGGGATAAAACTTTATCTCTCCGGCCAACCAATAGAATTGGGAGTCTGGAACCATCTTGGAGTGTTTGATCTCATCTTCAACACTTCCCCAACCCCTATAAATACTTGGTGACTTCCAAGGTTCAAGAGGTCCAAGAATTTTCACAACACACACATTTTGTTGGTTTCTCTCCTTGAAAGAATCCTACGAAATCACCCTAAAAACTCACCTCATAGTTTGTTTGTCAACCTTGTTGATAAACAAGCATCAAGCTCCAAGTCAAGGACCGAGGCGAAGCTCTGTCCGTGTCAAGAGTCGACTCTAAACTTGAGTCGAAACTCTGCCCAAATCACCTCACGCAAGGTAATTCCTAAATCCCTTTCTAATTGATTGTTAGAGTGGTATAAGTCCATAGAATCTAGGATCGGCCTAGAGCCTCTCCAAATCATGGAGACGGTCTCGAAGCAATCGATCCTACATTCCGTTTAACCCCGTTAAATGGACCTTTGTTTATAATATTAAAAAAATCGTTTTTCCCTTCTTTTGAAAACCTCTCTTTTCTTTAGCAAGACCGATCTCCGGATTGGGTGAAATGGATGCTCCTTGACCTACCCATTTCATAACCTAAGCCCCGAACCCAAATCTTTTTCAAAATGGTTTTCCTATTTTCTCCAACCGAATAATATAGGTGGCGACTCAAAAATGAAAAGGAAAGATAAAAATCATTATTCCTTTCTTTTTCTCACAACGCTACAGTGGCGACTCCGCTGGGGACTTAAAATTAAGAGGCTTAAACTTGCGTCAAAATTAAAAGAGAGGTTTTCAAAAATTTAGTAAATTCGAATTTTTTTGCTCTCAGATGAAGCATGTCTCGCGGCGAGATATCATATCTCGCGCGAGATATGGCTTCGGCAATCTGGTTGTTTTCTGGTTTCTCCTGTTCATCCCGTGGTCCAAGACGAGGGTCGAACACGCAAGGGGGATCCCAGAATTCATTATCTGCAGAGTTCTCGCATCTTAAGGCCTCCCTTAAGGTGTAGAACTCGAACCTTCGTTTCCTTTAAATAATTGATTATTATTTATAAACTGCGTGCGATTGGGTTTTATTTAATTAAAGTCCGGTCCATTGGAGATTCGGGAGTTGTAAATTGAATTATTTATCTCTCTTTCTCTCGTTATGTGGAACTACTATGGCCTGAGTCTTCCTAATTTGGGAGAAACGTAGGCAACCACTTGGTGCGGCCACTATCTGTTTTTCTTTTGCTTTCAAAAAAAAAACTCTCTATTTTACTCTATCACCTAGATTGACTATCACACACGCGCACTCATATTATAACTGTCATTGCACTGCATACCCTCTATCAACCCGGGACCCACACTAAGGACGGATGACGGTAACCACCTAGTCGCCGGTCTCTCCGAAGTTGGACAATCCCACTCCGCGTATTCAATCCACTTAGATTGTCATATCGCGGGGAGCCTAGCCTTCCAGCCCTGCATCGCCACATTCTCATGTAGATTGACCTTTTTAGGATCACTCCGTGACCGGTCGGTTTTGACTCGGTGATCTTTTCTTGTTTTTGACCAAAACAAAGCCATGCAAAATTGAAAATAAAAAGGATTCGGAAAAGTCCCTTCGGAAAAAGTCCCTTCGGAAAAAGTCCCTTCGGAAAAGTCCCTTCGGAAAAAGTCCCTTCGGAATGACCCTTTCGGATGTCCCTTCAAAAAAAAAATATGCATATAATCCTTCAAAAAAAAACAATCTTACATGGCTTTGTCTTACAAAAATCGGATTGATTGCTTAGTCGTTAGGTTCTGATAAAGGCCTTAGAAACCCCTCAAAACGGACTTTCCGTTCTGACCAAAAATTAGGTCTAAATAAAAATCGACTTTCCGTGTGGTTATCTCGCGCGGGACAACATATCTCGCGCGGGATAATGCTTCTGTTTGCTGAATCTGAGCCTGAGCCATTTTGAGCCTGCTTCCGACTCGTTGGGGCTAGATCCTGATATCTGCATCTCTTCTGTCAGTTTTCCGAAGCTACTCAACTTCAAGACTCCCAACACAATGTCCGACGTCGACAACATTCCGGGTAACGAAACTCTGTCCGAAAACAACCACAAACTTCTGGAAGAAGCCAATGATCGCCTAGAAGTGCAAGCTTCCCAAATCCACACTCTCGTGGAAGAAATTCAAGAGCTTAGGGCTGCACTAGCCAACAAAGAAAAGAAGAAGAAAAATGATTCTTCCTCCGGGGAAGAAGAGTCATACACCAAAAGGGCCAAGGGTCGCCGCAAAAGCAAAGGCAAGAAAAAGAAGTACGAGTCTAGCTCGTCATCTTCCTCATCTGACAATGAAAGCTACACATCCAAGAAAGAAAGCAAGGGGGAAAGCAAGAATGAACCCCTTACCATGGCCATGCTAGAAAAGAAACTTGCATCCCTCGATGTGAGTAAGGGAGCCTCGCTCTCTATCGATTACGATACCCTTCGACAGTCCATGTCAAAGCTTCCTAGAAAGTACAAGACACCCGATATTGCAAAATTCAATGGCACCACCTGTCCCAAATCACATTTGGAGACTTACTCTTGGGCCATGCTACCCATGGGAGTCGATGATAACCTGTTGGCCCAATGCTTTCCACAAACTCTCGATGGTGCCGCTAGAGATTGGTATATGACCCTTCCACTCTCTACGAGACTCGACTGGCCACTTGCTAGTTGTACTTTCCAAAAGCAATACGAGGACAACTCCACTTATCGCACCACTAGAAGGGATCTTGAGCAAACCAAACAGCTTCCGAACGAATCCTTCACAGATTTTGTCAAAAGGTGGAGAACCAAATTAACCGAAATTGTTGATAGGCCCAGCCTAGACGAACAAATTCACATCCTCATACAATGCCTTAGAGAGGAATATCAAGACAAGCTAGCCGGAAACTATTTTCCTAATTTCGCCGAACTTCACAAGTCGGGCATACGGCTAGATGACCTCATCAAACAGAAAAGGGAAACCAAGAAAGAAAGTGGATTCCGTTACAACAAGAGCTCTTCTTCCTCTTCCAATCCCAAGGATGCATCTGTCAATGCCATTGTCTTCAATCATCCCGGAAATGGTAAATACTCTGCAGTACCTCCACCACAAAAGAAGAAGAAGGATAGACATTATGACAAGCTTGAAGGAATCACCCAAGAAGAACTCTTCGAAGTGCTTGTCAAGAACGGGAAAATCAAACCAAGAGAAGGTGGGCCTCCAAAGAAAGACCTTCCTGCCAACCATGCTCATCACCTCTTCTGCAAGTACCACAACTTCACCGGTCACGACACCAACTCTTGCTTCCACTTGAAAGATGTCATCCAAGATTTGTTTGACGATAAAGAGATAGGATTACCTAATGTTGTTACTAATCCTTTGCCAAACAATGAGGTCAATCTGATAGAAATAGAAAGTAGCTTCGAGGATCCTACTCGTCTAGCCACAATTGTGGACGAGAGCCCTCTTGAGTTTAATAAATCTTCTTTCTGTTATATGATGTCTTGGGAGGAAATCTTAGAACAAAAGGAGAAAGGGTCTAAAACAGTCAACCTACTCACACGATCCGGTCGTGTGATCACCAACAAAGACCCAAGGGATGAAAATCCTCCAAAACAAGCCAAAACCTCATCGCCAAGCGAACCGGAGGACCCTCTCTTAACTCAGTTAAAGAAGACACAAGCAAACATCTCAGTTTGGGATCTCATAGGAGCATCTCACAAGCACCGTGAAATGTTGAAAAAGGCATTGGCTCAAATGACCATTTCCTCGGAAGCAACACCCGAAGAGCTCACTCAAATGATTGGCCAAGTGCAATTTGGTAATGTCATCACTTTCACTGACTTGGATCTCCCGTCTTATGGGAACAATCATCATGAGGCCCTCTACATAACTGCTAAGGTGAATGGGTACCGAATGCCATGCATTTTGGTCGACAATGGTTCTGCAATCAATGTCCTCCCAAAGAAAGCCTTATCATCCTTAGGCCTCACCCACAAAGACCTCAAGCCATCCGGGCATACTGTAAGGGGGTACGATTGCACTGCTAGAACTGCTCTGGGATCAGTTGTGATACCTGTAGAAATGGGGCAAGTCACTATGAGCATCGAATTCCAAGTCATCGACATCCCAGCATCCTTCAACTTGCTGCTTGGTCTTCCTTGGCTACACGACATAGGGGGTGTACCCTCCTCCCTGCACCAATGCATCAAGTTCAGACACAACAATACGATAGTCACCATATACGGAGAAATGGTTACTGCTAGTCCTATCCTCGAAGTACAACATAGCACTTCTGATTTCCTGTTCAGTGGCTTTGAGATCGAGAAAGAAAGCACTGTGAATGTCATAGAAACTTGCAACGAAAATGACTACTCCAAGGCACTTTGGTTTTCCGGAAGCCTTCCTGTCTGGAGAATGATGCTAGCAAAAGGGTACTTTCCTGGACTGGGGCTTGGAAAACACTTACAAGGGACAACGGAACCACCACCGGTCCCCCAGCCTCACACAAAGCATGGCCTAGGATACATCATCTCCATCCACGATGAAGATGACGAAGAAGAGTGGGGCTTCACTCAAATCAAGTGGGAAGGAACCACCTACAAAGGCTATGATAACCTAAAGCCTAAGAATGACAACCTCAAGCCATATCGAAAGACACTCAATGGCTACTTTGTCCGAGAAGGGGAAAGTATTCCCTACTTTATCTTTTCAGAACCATGGACTGATGATAAAGGAAAGCGCCAACCGGGCTTTGAAATCTTCAGCGATTGCGATGCTTCTCCAGATGAAACAGAATCCGTCCCACTAATCCCTAATGATATGTGGGACACGAAGGCAGAAATGACAAGTGAATGGGACTTTGTGTTGGGAGAAGACATGCTGCGACAGTTCCAAGACCTGTGCCGGTTAGAAGACAGCCAGATTCATGCAATATCCAAGGGGGACGCTCCAACTACTGACTACACAAGACTGATACAGAAATGTGATGAGCCAATTCTAAATTGGCACGTCACCGGAGGACCAGTTGTTGATGAAGACTTCATGATCAAAGAGCTTGGTTGCACTCCCCATCCCCGCAGGAAGATAGGCCCCGTAGCTTTTACATTAGAAGCAGGCTCCACCTCCGATGGACTCACTCAAGAGGAAATCGAGGCAGTGGCTGAACATGTATTCCCTTACTTCCTTAATGAAAACTTTGATCTTTCCGAGTACCCTGAGATTGCTAACATCGTGAATGATGAATTAACTAATAACAATCAATATAACGAACACGTTAATAATGAATCATACGATGAGATAGATCAAGAAAACGAACAAATCTTAAAAGAATTAGCTAATCAAGTAGGTCGTTGTGGAAAGAATGGCCCTGTTGACGACGAAGAAATGCAAACGGATAATCTTGGGACAACGGAAGACCCCAGAGAAACTAAGATCGGCAGCTTCTTCAAGGGGGAAGACAGAGAAACCTTGACACAGCTCCTCAGAGAATATGTCGACGTCTTTGCTTGGTCCTACAAAGATATGCCTGGGTTGAATCAGTCAGTTGTAGAGCACAAAATACCACTGCTACCCAACGCCAAGCCAGTCAAGCAGAAACTATGCAGAATCAAGCCGGAATGGTCAATGCAAGTGAAAGAGGAGATCATGAAGCTATTGAATGTAGGGTTCATCAAAGTGATTAAGTATCCGGAATGGTTAGCAAACACAGTGCAAGTAGCCAAGTCAAACGGGAAAATACGAGTCTGTGTTGATTTCAGAGACTTGAACAAGGCATCCCCTAAAGATGACTTCCCGCTACCGAACATAGACATGTTGGTCGATGCCACTGCTGCATACGAAGTCCGCTCATTCGTCGACGGTTTCGCAGGGTATAACCAAATCCTCATGGTAGAGGAAGATCAGCACAAAACAAAGATTCACCACACCTTGGGAACGTTCGTTACACGGTCATGCCGTTTGGTCTCAAGAACGCTGGGGCTACATACCAAAGGGCAGTCACGACACTATTCCATGACATGATCCACAAGGAAATAGAGGTATATGTGGACGACATGATTATTCACTCAAAAGGGGCAGATGGTCAGCACTTCAGAGATCTCGTAAAATTCTTCAATCGACCGAGACAAAGACAAGATGAGGCTCAACCCCGCCAAATGCTCATTCGGAGTGGTCAAAGGGAAAGTCTTGGGGTACATGGTCACAGAGCGTGGCATAGAAGCGTATCCCGCCAAGATAAAAGCCATCACGTACATGCCTCCACCTGCAACACGTAAAGAAGTAAAGGGATTCATGGGCAAGCTTCAATATATCGCCGATTCATCAATCAACTGACTACAATGTGCGATCCTATCTTCTAGCTACTTAAGAAAAACGCACCTCAAGAGTGGACCGAAGAATGTCAAGAAGCATTCGAGGAAGTTAAGCACTACTTGACTTCCCCACCTATCCTGGTTCCACCGCACAAGGAGAAGCCCTTGAAGCTATACCTCACAGTTACAGACAACGCATTAGGGGCTATGCTCGCTCAAGAACAGCCAGCCTCCCACACAGAGAATGCCATCTACTTTGTCAGCCGCAGATTCCAAGGCAGTGAAATCAACTACTCTCCACTCGACAAATCTTGTGCTGCTCTTGTTTGGGTATCACAAAGGCTGAAGCACTATATGGAAGCCTTCCCGGTCCATCTCATTGCAAAAATGGATCCACTGAAATATATCCTAGACAAATCAAATTTGTCTTCGAGACTGGCCAAATGGTACTTCATGCTCGCGGGATATGATATCACTTACGTCACTCAGAAATCCGTCAGGGGAAGTGTATTCGCAGATCAGTTGGCCGAATTTCCTTGCGACGAAGTGAAGGGGGAAGACCCGCGATTCCCTGATGAGGACATCATGAGTATAGAAGAAGAAAATAAGTGGCAATTATTTTTCGATGGCGCAGCCAACATGAGAGGGTTCGGCATTGGAATGTTATTAGTAGACCCTAACGACATCTATACTCCACTGGCAATACGTCTTGACTTTGACGCCACCAACAACACCGCAGAATACGAAGCTTGCATAGCGGGACTTGAGGCAGCCCTAGAACGCAACGTGACTGAACTCGAGGTATTCGGGGATTCCCAATTGATCATCAATCAGACATTGAAGAAGTGGAAGATCCAAGATCCAACCCTTCAAAGATACAATGCCCATCTCCAAGAATTGGTGCAACAATTCCAAGATGTCTCGTTCCACTACCTCCCCAGAGACAAAAATCGGTTTGCAGACGCATTGGCCACACTTGCTTCATTGGTCAAAATCCCTAAAGGAAAAGCAGTCAAACCCTTCAAAATAACACGACGTGCAACTCCTGCATACTGCGTCGTTATAGATCTCCATGACTGCAAAGACAAGTGGTTATCCGAATGTGCCACTGTTGGGAACTCCGAGGAAAAACCATGGTACCATGACATTTGGCATTTCATCCTAGATGGAACCATCCCACCTGAGACAGACCCGAAGACTCAGATCGCCCTTAAGAGGTTGGCCACTAATTACGTCATCACCGATGGCCGCCTATTCAAGAAACATTCCCAAGGAAACCTCCTTTGTGCCACCAAGGAAGAGGCCCAAGAAATAATGGACCACGTTCATCAAGGCATATGTGGAACCCATATGAGATATGCTCGCCAAAAAGATCATCAGACAAGGGTACTTTTGGCTGACCATGGAAGCCGACTGTACCAAAATGGTCAAGAAGTGCCACAAGTGTCAGATACACGCCAATCTTCAGCATGCACCGCCTTCCTTGCTGTACCCTATGACTTCTCCTTGGCCATTCTCTACATGGGGGATAGACGTGATTGGAAAGGTCACACCCATAGGAGCCAACGGACACTGCTTCGTCCTAGTAGCCATCGACTACTTCACTAAGTGGGTTGAGGCCGCCTCCTACAAAGTTCTGAATGCCAGAAAGGTTACAGAATTCATCAAGCACAACATCATCTGCCGGTATGGGGTTCCGCAAGAGATGATATCCGATAATGGGTCCCACTTCGAGAAAGAAACCGATCGCCTACTAACCGAATACAAAATCACAAGGCACAAGTCGTCTCCTTACAGGCCTCAAACAAACGGAGCAGTTGAAGCCGCGAACAAAACAATCGAGACTATCATCAGAAAAATGGCGGTCACTGGAAAAGACTGGCCCGACAAGCTACCTTTCGCACTGTGGGGATACCGTACTTCAGTCCGAACAGCTACAGGAGAGACTCCCTATGCCCTCGCGTTTGGAATGGAGGCTGTCTTACCGATAGAATTGGAAATACCATCACTACGGGTTCTCCTAGAAAACCAAGTGAACGAAGTCGACTGGCTAAGAAGCAGATACGAAGAGTTGGCCCTGTTGGACGAAAGAAGGTTGAAAGCAGCCGAACATACTCAAGCTTACCAAAGAAGAATGGCAAGATCTTTCAACAAAAAGGTCAAGACGAGGAACATCAGAATAGGTGACCAGGTTCTCCGTGAGCACCGTCCTGGACCTTTCAACCCGCTAGGCAAGTGGGGACCAAGATGGATAGGGCCCTACATTGTGAAGAAGATATTCTCTGAGGGAGCCCTTCAGCTGGTGGACTTAGACGGAGATCAACTACCGAAGCCGGTCAACATGGACAAGCTCAAGAAGTACTTCGCGTGACTTGCCCTCCTAAAAAGAAATCGCTCGCTAGGTTGAAAATCCCGGAAAGGACGACCTAGGCAAAAATTAGAGCTAGCACAAGAAAAGAAGCCCGCTAGATTGAAAACCCGAAAGGGCGGTCTAGGCAAAAGAAAGGGTGTGCATAAAAAAAAAAAAAAAGAAGAGAGAGAGAGGCTTATCTCGCGCGAGATTACCCCTCGGCACGGAGCCGTGTTTTGTCCTTTTCTCAAAAATGAACTACGTTAGACCTGAGCCTCTTATTTAATTGCTGTAAAAGAGGAACGTAGGCAGCCTTCGGGTTCGATCTAATCTAATAAGTAAATCTACTTTTGTCCTTTATTAATCGAATGCATTTTCATTAATGACAAAAGGGAAATCCTAACCACAACGACTAATTTGCTAAGCTAACAATCTTGAAAAAAAATACTAATAAAATAAAAAACTATCGATCTATCAAAGCAATCTCTTGGTACTCCTAAAGATCTAGCCTTTCATTAACTTGGTAGGCCGGCGGACATGGTCTCCACCGTCGTCGTCGTCGTGATCCTCCTTCGAGAAAATCCTGAGTTGGATCAGTTCGCACATTAGCAGGATCAGATTGAGCCTCCCTCCTTCACAAAATACTGCTAGCTACAAAAGAATCTCCTAGCAATGAAAGCCGCAGATCATCAATCTTCTCTGCACTAGGGTGACCGGTATGAAGAAACCAATCCAAGTACTTATCAGACAAGAAGATGCTTGCATTAAAAGTCCGAAGGTTTGACCAGCGATCCCGACTATTTCCCTCACCCCATGCTTGAGCTAGCGCCTGCGCAAACTCTACACCAATATAAGACACTTCACGAGAAGCTCCTTCGAAAAGATAAGTGTCCTGCTGCTGACCGAGCTGACGGAACACCCGCTTGGGGAAATAAAAGGAGGAATCGCGCAAACCCGGAAGAAAAACCCTGTCAAAATCCTTGGTATTGGCAACATACTTGTTCAACCTCCAATAAGGTGGACACCAAAGAATGTCAGCAGTTTCGGTCTTCGCAATCAACTCAGCCCATCCATCCACTGAAAGATCCTTGATCAATAACTTTCGCGTATGATATGTGAAAGGGGAATATTCCAACGGGGGACCTACCAACTTGAGATGCTCCCTAAGCCAAATGGTCAACAGAAGAGGACTCCCTTGAGTCATGACACCGGTCCTATGCAGCTCGTCAAGACCATGCAGGGTCTCACCCAAGATTAGCGGAATGATGTTCCTAGAACGTTTTCTAGCCTGCAGAACAATTTCCACAAGTTGGGAGTCGACCAAGCCGTCCCTACATGTAAATAGAACATCTCCGAAAAGGAAAAGAGCCAGAAAGTTCCGTTTATGGACATGAAAAGCGTCATCATCTGAATCACCGCTGAAGCGTCCCGGAAAAGAAGAGCAATCAACCCACTTGCGGTGAACCAACTCATAGCAAGTATCAAGGGGGATCCCTAACAATTCATTCAAAGCCTCTGAATGATTCCTATTGTACTTAGGAACAGCGATCTCACCAGTCAAAGGCATATCCAAGATAATGGCAAATTCCTCCACAGTAGGCACCATCTCATTCAAAGAAAAATTGAAAAGATGAATAGAGGGATCCCAAAATCGAGCAGCACCCTGCAAAAGACTCCAATCCGGTTGGAGGTTCTTCAAGGTAAAAAGGATTCTGAATCCGAATTCTGCTATGAATTTATTACGAGATCGGTTGCGAAACGACCTCACGAAATCCCTTGATGCTTGCTTGAAAGATGCAATCACTTCAGACGACAGAGAAAAATCATCGACAATCATGGACGTTGGGGCAATCTCCTTGGAAGCCATGGATCGTAGGGTTGAAGAAGAAGACAAGAGTTTCACCCCAACAGAATATCTCTAGAGTTTGAAAGGCTAGAATGAGGTATCTGGCCGGACTACAGGGTGATTTTATAGGGAAAACTGACAAAATCCTATTCCGAAAAGAAGAGATCTCTGCCTGACTAGCGTGTCTCGTGCGAGACACCTTATCTCGCGCGAGATATCCCTACGGCAAAACAGCAACAGTTCTGCTCAAACAACAATCTAGCCCCGACTTGACAAAGCAAGTCTCGAAAAACCTGTGTGTACAGTTCATAACATGCAGTAAAATCACCAAGATGAGGGCTCAAAATTGTGGCCTAGCGGCCATTCCATTCCATTTCCAAAAACATGGAAAGTCGAGAAAGCTAATTAACTAACTAATTAGACCTAGGATTAGGGGTTAAGAAAAACCATTGTTTGTGCTACCTACTTGTTCCTAACAGGTACCAAAAGAAAACAAAAATTGTCTGGGCCCACCCGGCCAATATATACAAATCATCAGAAATCAAATAAAGAGAGAAGGAGGGGATCACGCCATCAAATCGCCCGAGCCGCCGGCACCTCCGCCATCACCGCCACGGGGGCTACCATCCCTCCTCGACCTCTTAGCTCCGCAAGTAGGGGTCACCGCCGAGGCCACTGTCGAGGCCGCCAAAGAAGCCTTGTGAAACAGCCTCTCGGACAGGTCCGACACCAAAGCCATCAGTCCCGCCATCTTAGTCGCTCCACGGTTGTAATCGGCCGCGGACAGAGTGACCTGACAACAAAAGGAAAAGAAAATGCTCAGAAGAAGTCGGACATATACACTTATATGGACGAATACGAGATATGATACAAACAGAAACATACCGAAGAGACGTCAGCCGGGAGGCGGTAACCCTCGGGAATATGATCAGGAGACGGGATGTGTCCTATCATCGCCATGCTCCCCATCATGTACGTATAGCTCAAAGGGCCGTAGTCTGGGGCAAAAGGCAGAGAACCAGTAGCCTGGGAGGAAGTGCTAGGGGCTGAGGAACCTGAAGCAGAAGCAGAGGCGGAGCCACGAGCATGAGATCGCCTATCCCCCACCAGGAGTGGACCCATCAACCGAGGCAAAAACTCCGCATAAGAAGCCCCGGGGATCACGCAAGCCGTCACCGCATCACCCACCAAAAGACTAGCATAATCATCCTCCGGAATAGAGTGGGTGGGATACATCGCCCTCGGCGGATCTGCTGGCACCCTGTATGATAGTCTACCCCGGCCATGTTGTGGGAAGACCCGCTCACCAAGATACATGGTATCTCCCTCCAAAGATGCCAGCATCCTCTGCATCACAGTAGCATCCCAAGCACGGTGCACCTCCCGCTCCAACAGGGTCCAGGGATATAGGCCCAGCCTCTCATACTCGAAGGTATCCAACATAGCCCGTGCCTCCGCCACCGTCAGGGTCCAATCCTGGTCCTCCTCCTCATCAACGGTCCGATTTGGGTGGCTCCACCTCCTGATATCCGGAAACAAAGGGGCCCGAATCTCCAACTCAAATCTATACAGCCCGAGGACAGCATAGCCCCATATCTGCACAAAGAAAACAGATCAAATTCAGTATGAAACACCGACAGAGCATACAAGCGAAGAGCAGAAACAGAATCATAAGACATACCTCCCAGGCATAAGAATACCCTGATAGGGAATCCTTGGTGTTCCTACACGCCTCATCCATGGCGTGGTAGCAGTAGGCCAGCCCCGCTGAGCCCCAATCATAGCCGCCCACCTCATCCAGGTTCACCAACAAGCGTAACAGAGAAAGACGGGCCGTAGAAGAATGGTTCGCAAAAATGGTCTCAGAAAGAATATACCAGAGGGCACCCCTCACCAGTCGATCAGTGACTGCATTTGACTTCTCAGCATACTCCTCAATCTGACGCCGGAGGGGTGTCATCTCAGCAGCAAATCCCTAAACCTTGTTAGGGACGAAGCCAATCAACTGCCTCCACGCAGCTGGACTCGCAGGCTTATAACCCGAAAACTTCGGCAGGGGATCGCCAATGAACTCTAACCCCGTGATAGCCAGAAAATCAGTCGGAGTCATAGTCGCTTCCCCGAAGCGCAAATGAACGATGTGGGTAGTGTCCCACCACCTCTCCCGAATAGCCTGGAGAACTTGGGGGGTCCGCCTTATTCCCCGGAGATTGTCAACAAAAGTCAGAAGACCCGTTTGGGCCACCCTATCCCGAACGCCATCAAGGTCCTTGATCTTGTCCCACACCTCCTTAGCCATCTTCGGGCTTCCTCGGCAATTCTTCGTTGACTTATACGACTGCAAAACAGAGGAAAAACAGAGAGGGCAATATTAGAAATCATCCCATGTCAAAAAATCAATGAAATAGAAGAAATTTTTCATTGGGGCATTTCATCAAACACTTGGCATGCGTACAAGAAAAGCTTGCCCAAAAATGTCATTCGGGATCCGAATCAACCTCTCCTACAATCCATGATATGTAGGAGGCTCATACACACGCAATGCAACAACAATCATCCAAATAAATGCACAAAATCAACGCATGCAAGAGGAACCTAGTTCTAGGCATGAACAAGAACAAAAGCCATTGATGAAATTTTGAATTCAAGGGAAAGGGAATTCAAACTCAATGCAATGCAAGAATCAAGAGGTGAAGAAGAAGTTCTTACCAAGCCCTCCCGAACAGCGGTAGAGATGTGCGCATGCCTGTCAAAAGTAAGATCATCGCGAGGGTAATCCTTCCCTAGCAAATAGCTCCCCAAAATCGGATTCCTTTGTTCTTGAGCCATGGATTATGGAGGGAGAAAGGATTGGAAAGTGATTGGGAGGAAGAAACACCAAGCAAATCCACGAAAAATCACAAAGAAAAAGACCTTGGCTCGAGCTAGGGAGAGAAATTTTGAGAAAGATGTTTTCAAAATGAGCAAGAGCTGCTGTTTATATGCCCCGACAGTACAAGTCTCGCGCGGTATATCTTATCTCGCCGCGAGATATACCTTCTGGAAAATGACCAAATTGTCCTCGACAATAAGCGTCTATGCAACGTCAAAATTCAAAATTTTGACACATTTACCCTTGGAAATGATAAACTAGCAGGGAAACGTGGAAAAACCGGCACCGCAAGTCACGGAACAAGCCAAACGTGACATGCGCACGATCGCCCGGTACGGCACCAGTCGCCCGAGAACCGAGTGGTCCAAAGATCAACTCAATCCACATGATTCAGAGCCCAGAAAGGTGAATCATCAAAGACAAAGCCCGGTCCAGCGCCCAAACAGGTGGATCGTCATCAGAAAAGCCCGGTCCAACGCCCAGACAGGTGGATCGTCAAACCAAAAAGCTCGGTCCAACGCCCAAACAGGTGGATCGTCAAACCAAAAGGCCCGGTCCAACGCCCAAACAGGTGGATCGTCATCAGAAAAGTCCGGTCCAACGCCCAAACAGGTGGATCATCATCAGAAAAGCCCGATTCAACGCCCAAACAGGTGAATCGTCATCCTTCACGACAAAAAAGCCCGATTCGGAGCCCAGAAAGGCGAATCGTCACAAAACCAACAGGACTCAGAGGACCGGACAGGTAAGCCTTTGTTTTCTAACATAGTTCCCGCAGGTTCGGAGCCCAGACAGGCGAATCTTCAGACAGGCAGGTATATTCTGAATTGGGTCTTGATTTGATTCCTCAGTATGAATTTACCTTTTCAAAAATAAAATCTCCTCGATTTTCAAAAAATGATTTTCAAAATACCTAAAGCAGCCTTTTCGTGTTTTGGAGTCGAACTACGTCATGGTCTGATTCTCCGATAGAGATACGTAGGAAGCCGTGCGGCCCGACCATCCCGATGTTCAGAATGATGTCTTTTCTATCGTCGACATGACTTCTTTCATAAGACATGTCGCCGAGGGGCTCTGTAGACACCCCATTCTGAACACATCGGAACATACTTATACCACTCTAAGTCTCGCTTTGAGTCAAGAAGTAGAAATCCACCATTTCGTCATGTTTCGTTAAGTTTTGACTAACAACCGTTAGTTTGGGACTAAACTGCATACGAGATAACGAGGAAAGGACAAAACTGTCCACAGGAGCAATATCTCGCCGCGAGATGGCGTGTCTCGTGCGAGATATCCCCCCTCTGCAGATTGCAGACGACAGTTCCCTCGTCGATTTCAACCTCTTTTCGGGATAAAACTTTATCTCTCCGGCCAACCAATAGAATTGGGAGTCTGGAACCATCTTGGAGTGTTTGATCTCATCTTCAACACTTCCCCAACCCCTATAAATACTTGGTGACTTCCAAGGTTCAAGAGGTCCAAGAAATTTCACAACACACACATTTTGTTGGTTTCTCTCCTTGAAAGAATCCTACGAAATCACCCTAAAAACCCACCTCATAGTTTGTTTGTCAACCTTGTTGATAAACAAGCATCAAGCTCCAAGTCAAGGACCGAGGCGAAGCTCTGTCCGTGTCAAGAGTCGACTCTAAACTTGAGTCGAAACTCTGCCCAAATCACCTCACGCAAGGTAATTCCTAAATCCCTTTCTAATTGATTGTTAGAGTGGTATAAGTCCATAGAATCTAGGATCGGCCTAGAGCCTCTCCAAATCATGGAGACGGTCTCGAAGCAATCGATCCTACATTCCGTTTAACCCCGTTAAATGGACCTTTGTTTATAATATTAAAAAAATCGTTTTTCCCTTCTTTTGAAAACCTCTCTTTTCTTTAGCAAGACCGATCTCTGGATTGGGTGAAATGGATGCTCCTTGACCTACCCATTTCATAACCTAAGCCCCGAACCCAAATCTTTTTCAAAATGGTTTTCCTATTTTCTCCAACCGAATAATATAGGTGGCGACTCAAAAATGAAAAGGAAAGATAAAAATCATTATTCCTTTCTTTTTCCTCACAACGCTACAGAGTATAACACGCAAAATCCTATACTTACCAAGTATAGGGACTTGGTCCTAGATATGACTAAGAAGCTGGAGTTCTTCGAAATCAGTCAGATAGGCAGGGAAGACAATCAAATTGCGGATGTTCTATCTAAATTAGCAACTATAGATGTGACCGAGTCCAACTCTAAACCATACGTAGTCATTGCTTAAGAACCCGCCTATGAGAGGTTACAAATAATGCTCCTAGATGGAGAGGAGAGGTATTGGATAGATGATTACGTTTACTACATCGAGAAGGGCCAACTCCCAAAAGATGAAGCATATGCTAAACTTGTCAAGAAAAAATCAGTAAGGTTCAATGTGATGAACGAAGTCCTCTACAGAAGATCCTTCACTAAGCCCCTGTTGAGGTGTGTCTATCCTAAGGAAATTGAGAATCTCCTGGCCGAAGTCCATGAAGGCGTTTGCGGCGGACACCCAAGGGCTATAACCCTAGTTGATAAAATCATCACGCTTGGTTACTATTGGCCAAAACTGAGGGAGGACGCGCAAGCCTATGTAAGAAAATGTGATAAGTGTCAGAGGTACTCTGACATTCCTAGACTCCCGACAGTCGAGAAAACTCTCATAATACCTACGTGGCCATTCAATATGTGGGGGATCGACATCATCGGACCCTTCCCTCCCGCCCGAGGTAATTGCAAGTATGTAATAGTAGCAGTCGACTACTTCTCAAAATGGATTCAAGCAAAGGCATTAGCCAAGATAACTGAAACGCAATCAACTTTGTCCATGACCACATCTGGTGTCGCTTTGGGGTCCCACACCATCATTTCAGATCATGGTCTCCAATTTTCTACGGCATTCACAGCTGAGTTAAGCAGAGTAGGAGTTCGTCACATCAAGTCATCTGTAAGCAGACCCCAATGCAACGGACAAGCAGAGGCAGCCAACAAACTGGTACTTACAGTCCTAACTAAGAACCTGGAAGAGAGTGATGGTAGATGGTTGGACAAACTTCCCTTAACCCTGTAGGCTGTTTGCACAACCACCCGGGGGCCAACCGGGGAAACCCCATTCGCATTAAACTTTGGTTCTGAGGCTATGACACCGGCTGAAATGGCTATCCCTACTATAAGAAATTCCAACTATGATGAACAAGTCAACAAGGTCAATAGTCTCCTAGACCTAGACCTAATGGATGAAAAAAGACTAGTTGCTCAGATGAGAATGGTGAATTACAAATAAAGGAGCAAGGCGTATCATGACAAAAGGGTCAACAGAAGAGTATTCCAAGTGGGCGACTGGGTACTCAGAAAGATCGAAGCTACTGGCCCGAAGGCCGAACAAAACAAGCTCTCCCCAAACTGGGAAGGTCCCTACATCATAACCCAAGTCATTCGAGAAGGGACATACAGATTAAAGACTAAGGATGGAAAAGAGCTCAAGCATCCGTGGCACTCTGACAACCTACGAAAATACTATCATTAGTTTTAGTTTGTTTTTATGTAATAGATTAGTCAGTCTTTTACTTTTCTAGCAAGATAGGATTGCAGTTTGATGTAGTTCAGTTTATGAAATTTACTTCTTCAACATGCAAAGCAACTATCAAGACAACACTGAAAGATGAGGAGCACCCTCCTCGACCTTCAAAGGGACAAGATCCCACCATTAGTCACCCAAGACCTATGACCGAGCGAGTACCTCCTCGTCATGGATAGGTGAGACCATGTACATCTAAAACCTATGTACGAGTCACCTTCCTCGACATAAGGAGATGAAAAAGAAGAGCAAGCCTCACGTCTTGCTGAGGAAAGACCTCGGCCTAACGACTATTGGCAATAACCATCTAAAACCTATGTACGAGTCATATTCCTCGGCATAAGGAGATGAAAAAGAAGGGCAAGCCTTACGTCTTACTGAGGAAACACCTCAGCCTATCGACTACAGGCAGAACCATCCTAGACCTATATACGAGTCATCTTCCTCATCATAGAGAGATGAAAAAGAAAATCCAACAGTCAAGTCGGGGAACCCTCCTCGACATCAATGGAAATATTGGCACACTGAGTCTAAGCATCAACTTGAGCTTCCTCATTGGTTGGATCCTCGGCATTGGAAATCTCATCTTCCATCTTTTCCTCGATCTTTTCTATCAAGACATTTATATTATCAGGATCGATGGAAGGAGGAGCCCAAGGTGCACGGCCGGCCTGAGCATCCTGCTCGACAATTACCTTCAGAGCATTGTCAGAAAAGGGAACGACGTTGTGGAGAGATCGAGCTACCTCATCGTATCCATCCTGGCATATGAGCCGAGCAATGGATGCCAATTCCAGGCCGTGTGACGTATCCACCATAAGATGCCTGGCCAGATGCATATAGCCATCTATAAACATAGTGGCAGTCTTCTCATTAACAACATCTACGAAGGCCGGGATGTCCTTTAACTGGGTAATAGCACCCTATTCCTTTGAAGGAATGCTTGCCTCCAGCTCTCTCCGTGCAGCGACATCTAGTTCGGCCTCCTTCGCTGCCTCGGCCCTGAGTCTCTCCAGCTCGGCCTCCTTATGCTTGATGGCCTCCTCAGCTCGGACTCTGGCCTCCTCGACCACCTCCTTGGCCTTTGCCTTGGCTTCCCTCTCAGCCTCCAGCTCTTCCCTCAGCGCCTTCAACGAGCCAGCAGCTGCTGCTACCTCGGCCTCACCCTTGCCGATCTGTGCCTTGAGCTTCGAGATCTGGTCGTCCACGGCTTTGTTGTGGATGTTTTCATAAGCGACCATGGTGGCAATTGTAGCGTTGATATTTTATTTGAATAACAGAGTCGCCACTTATCATTTATTGATGAAAAATAATAAGAATTTTTTTTTTATGTTTAAAGAGATTTGAGGGTTCAGGGGTTAATTTATGGAATGGGAAGGTCGAGGAGCACCCATTCCACCCAATCTGGAGATCGGTCTTGCCAATTGAGTATTAACAATCTTTGGAATAATTATATAAGAAAACCCTAATTGATTTCTTAATTAGGAATGTCGGATTGTATGCTTCAAGATCACCTCCATGGATTGAAGGGACTCTAGGCTAATCCTTTTGATAGGATTACACTACTCTAAAAGCAATTAGAGAGAGGTTTGAGAAGAAGAAAGTAGAAAGATAGGAATTTACCTTGTGTTTAGGGAGTATTTGATTTAGAACGTGGTTCTAAGTGTTTTTCTTGGTCGAGAAGTGATTCGGGAAGAGTTCCACATTGATTCTAGGCTTGAATTTTGACGTTCATCAATCAACGTGGTTGATGGACGAATTTAGGAGTTGTTTGTGAGTGATTTGAAGGAATTTTTTGGGGAGAGAAACCAACAAATTGTGTGTGTTGTGTGTTTTTGATTAAGAATCGGGGACCTCTGAAATACTGAAAGCCATCAAATATTTATAGGAGGTTGGAGAGGGAAACCACCCTAGGAAGGTTCCAAAACTTTCATGCTATTGGAGAACCGGATTGGATGAGATTTATCAAGAAAAGAGGTTGAAACGGAGAAGGAAAGTGATTTTGCACATCCTGCAGAGGGGGTGTCTCATGCGAGACACGCCTGTTCCGCGCGGGACAAATAGTCAATTGACCATTTTGTCCTCTCCAGTTGTTCCGTTAGTCAGTTAGGTCCCAAAATTAACGAGGTTAGTTAGAAACTTAATGAAACATGACGAAAATAATATGCTTTCATCAAAACACAAAAAGAGAGACGAAGAGTAGTGTAATAATGGATTATTGGTTCAGAATGGGATGTCTACAGCAAGCTGCAGCATAGAAATAACATCAGTAAAAATACCAAGTAAAGAAGACACAAGAAAAATGACGAAGAAATTACCTCGCTGATGATCAGGCCCTTCCTATTTGCCATATTCTCCTTGCTGTGCTTGGCCTTGATCAGTGTGTCAAGCAGATCCTCATCCATGGCACGTTGGATGACAGCTCGGCCTAGCCTGACATGTGGGCCCTTCCGGGCTAGCACATCTAGGCCTTTGAGGGTTGGCTGGAGGCCAAGCTGCCTGGCCAGCTGTTCGGCCTCTTGATAATTTTTGATGGTACGGTGGGTGAGTACTTGAGATGAGGAAGCATCAACAGCCCTCTTCGAGGAAGGTTCCCCCTCGGCAGAACCAGATGGTGGCCGTTTCTTACCTGATGACCTATGTACAAGATCCATCTCCTCAGCAGCCGGTGGATCGGCTTGCCTCTCCATGGTTTCAAAAGTTGGAACTTGGGGTCTATGCCCCTCTATCAATTGATTTTCTTGGCCTCCCAAGGCCTCCTCGTCAACGGCCTCCCCGACCAGTTTGAATGGGACGACGATAGCCTCCTTGGTAGCCAGAATCACCTGACAACGTATGGCATCATCCTGTCTTTGATTGATGGACGAGGTCTTAGATGCCCTTCTCTTTACCCTTGCCAGAGCAAGGGGATCAACATTCTTCGAAGACATCTCTTCTTCTTGCTCAGCGGTCAAGTCTGCATTAACGAGGAAGAAACAGTTAGATCACACATGGATAAATAACAAGAAAAACTGCACAAGTAAGAAGTATGAGAAAGGAGGAATACTTACAGCCAACAACATCTTCCTCTCTCAAACACTGATCCTTGGGATCAAGTTTGCAGCGATCACACTCTGAGTGGAAAACCAAACCAGGATGAATCCTCCAGTTGGGAAATCTCCTTCCTCTAGTGACGAGGACAAGGGGCATCAACCCGTCCCTAGGCCCTGGCAGGATCCCGGCCTGGATATAGTACCGGTCATCTGTCTCCAACACCGACTAGTCAAGGAGGCCCACCTCGGCAAATTGGGTCAACAGAGCTATCAAAGCCTCGGTCCACTCCGCTCTCTTTATAGTCTTGGGCGCGGCAGGAAGCTGCGTAGGAGCAGCAAGCTCCCAACCTTGTCGTCTCTTAATTCTGATTACGTGAGTGTCCCAGCCAGACACCTTGCTAGACATGGGAAGAATAATTTTGGATTTTTTGGGGTCACTCCTTATCACAACCAGCTTGGAGTCCTTGATGTACCCTACAGTGAAAAAGTGATGGAAGGCTGATTGGGTAGGTTCAAACCCTAAACTACGGCACAACACAATAAAACATATGATGAACCTTACTGCGTTGGCTCCTAGCATGGCCGAGACAACCTGCATGTCTCCTAAAAACTCATTGATGAAGAGATCTAAGGGAATTCGAAGTCATTGCTGGAATTGTTTGAAGAGAAAATGAACATGGTTTAGGCTATAATAGAATTGGGTCTCCTCTTTCTCGGTTTCGAAGGTAGTACGAGGAAAATAACTTAATTTGTACTCCTCCCTCGGCGCTCCGTATTTTAAGTATAGCTCCTCCAACATCGGCTCACCGGCCTTAGCTTGTATGGGCCTAGGAACATAAACCCTACCTCGGCCAGATTTTCCTCGGCCGGCTCCTCCTCGACCAGATCTCCCTCGGCCCTCAACTTGTTCTCCCTGACAAAGGCGTCAACTATGTTGGCCGACGTCGAGGGGCCGCTCGTACTGGCTCCACTTCCTCTTCCCGTCATATATGCATAAAACCAAGGAAACGAGTATCAGCAAAATCGTCCAAGGCATAGGAAGGATGGGGAAGAGGAAGATTACCCCTCTTCATCATATATGCTAAAGCCGAGGAGGGAGCCTTACCCAACAAGGGAGGACAGTCTAGATGGTCTGACGTCAGATAAAATAGAATAATGTGGTCAATCATCTCGGCCCATATATGGAATACAACAATGTTTTGGGAGCCTGCATCAACTCGGTCAATCCTAAACTTGCTTGGATATCGAAGGTCTTCTCGTGGGCATCCGTACCTCGTCAACATCTCACCAATTTATAATAGGGGCACCAACAGCCATGGCCACTTGTCCCTTCAATAAACCCTAAGATTGCCCTTGTGGTAGCCGTGAATATCACTGGGGGTATGTTGCAAAGAACGGGCCATTTCTAAAGTGGGACGAAGGGGCAAGAAGGTTCAAGAAATGATCAATACCAGAAGCTCATAAAAAGCTTCAAAAGTTCATCAATGACGGTTTCTCAAGATCAAACCCAACAAAACCCAAAAATTACAAAGTTAAAATGCAGAAAATAGCAAAGGGAGAAGAAATTATACCTTTTCAGTTGAAGAATCGATGAAAATGAACGGACAAATCGAACGATTGTGAGAATCTGGGCACTCGAACTCAAGAACATGAAGAGGGTTTTTTTGAATCTTGCTATTTCGCTCTCAAATACAAAGGGGTGATAAAAGATTGGAATTGAAAAGGGATTTAGCTTTTATACCCTCAAGTACGGGTCAGGTTCAGAGTCAAAACGGGTCACAATGGATCAGACGCCGTCCTTGCCCCAAGCATTAAATGTGATAGTGGGTTCCCAAGACGTGTCAGACGTCGTGGACCACGCCCCATCATTGCACTATTAACCGACGGATATTGAAACGACAGGGATATTGAAGCGACACCTGCCACGTGACGCCTGTTCGTATTCTCGTAAGCCGAGGTAGAGCTCACTTCCTCCTCGGCATAGCCGGGCTAGGAAGTCGGGGGCCACTGAACAGTATAAATCGAGATACGAACTTGGGCTAGTCCGGGCAAGACCCAAATGGATTGGGCCCTAAACATAATCCACTAAAGTCTCATATACGAGGAAGGGAATGGGCTTCCCTACCTTCCTCGGACCAAGTCACCTCGTCATTCCCCTAGGTCGTTCCAGACTTAGCAGGCCAAATGACCAAGGCCCGATTCAATGCCAAGGGAGACCTCCCTCCAAGGACGAGCTGAGCTCCCTTGACGACGAGGAGACCTCCTTGGCTATCCAATCACCAAGAATTGGGCTTCCCTAGTTCCTTTATATCTCTTCCCCGGCTCAACATAGGCCGATCTGGCCACGTATAACGAGGAGAGACCTCCCGGCGTACTTGCAGAATGGCAGTTATCCAGTCTTATTCAAACAAGGACATTGAACAGTTACAATCCCTCTAGGATTGTAACCACCTCACATACAAGTTCATGTCCAACAAAGACTCATCAAATATAATCTTCATATGATTTATATCTTATCTCTTAGCAATCCAATTCAATATGGATTATACATTGTTATACCTATAAATACAAGCCATAATTAACATATTTTGGTACGTTATCTTTTGACTCTAAACTCTTGTCAATTGATTTCTCTCTCTTACAAAGCAAATACTTACTCTCACGCTGGAGGGTCTTCGCCGGAGAAGCCCCGACTTAGTTTACGTGTTTGTTTCTCTGTTTCGGGCTGTTCAATCGCTGGGATATAACCTAACGCTGGATTTGGATTGATCCGATCGTTTATGGCAGCATCAGAAAATATTAAATAAGATACAGAACGAGTGTTAAAATAAGTTTATTTAATGTGGTTTGATCAAATGGTTTTGTCTCGCGATTCGGTTTGATAGTTCGATCTCGCGGTTTGATTTGATATGGAAGGATCAGATCACAAATCAAATTGAATCATGTGATTTGTTAATGTTTAATACCGAACTGAATCATTTTTAATTGAAAATCAAACAAAATCGTAAAATTTAATTTGGTTCGTACTCAAATCAAATCGCAATATAAGTAGAACCATTTACACGCACATGCAATACTCGATCATAGTTTTTTTACTATTATCAAGCCGAGTTTGAACATTATTTGACTAATATGCCTTTGTGTTAAAATAAAATTCACATCTCGAAATTGCCAAATTGTCACTCAACTAATATCGGATTCTTTACCATTTGGGGCAAAATGCAAAATGCAAAATGCAAAGTGGAAAAATTAAAGAGGGCGGCAAAAGCAATTTTCGGGATTTAAGGAGCCAAAACGGTAGCGGGAAAAACAAAATTTGAGTGCGAAACCAAGTTGGTCTATTCATATTTACGCCACGTCTTTCCCCCCCTCCCTCTCGTTTTACGAGAAACCCTCTTTCCCTCCCCCAAATTCACAATTCACAAAAGGATTTTCATCCTCATTTCCTCCATACATTTCACCTCTAAATTCTTCTCTTTCAAGACCCAGATCTTTCTTTCAAGTCGATTCACTTGCAAAACATACCAATTGGGCTAATTTTTCCGGGATTGAAGGTGCATTTTGTCGGGATTTTTTTAGTAAACCCTAGATTTGAATCGGAAGTGGGTGTTTGGTGTTTCTCTTTTCGATTAGGGTTCTTAGGGTTTGACAGATTTGTGTTTCGTGAGTTAGGGTTTCTGAAAAAATGGGGGACGCGGTGGTGGCGATGGTTATCGATAGTCCGGAAATGAAAGGCAGTGGGAGGAAGTCTGTGAAAAGGAAGAGAGTAGAGTCGATGAGTGTGGAAGAGAGAGATGCTCGGGTTGGAGAATTGCGTGGGGAGCTTGATAGTCTGTTGAAGTTCTATAATGAGGGTTTATCGGGAGAGAAAAAGCTAAATTTGGGCTGTGATTTGCGAGGGAATAATATGAGTTCGATGATTGCGTGCTTGCTGGAGGAGAGCAGTCTCCCATTGTCGAAATTGGTTGAGGAGATTTACGATATTTTGAAAGGGAAAGAGTGGGTTGGGGATGGTTTGATTACTCTGGCTTCTGTGAAAAGCTCGGTGCTCCTGATTGGGCAGAGATCTTTTTATGGAGTGCCCAATCCTGATGCTGATGTTCTTGAAGATGATAATCCCTCTTGCCTTTGGTGTTGGGAGGTGAGACATTTGTAAATTTTGATTTCGGCAGTCAATATATTTTTATTGATTTATGTTTATGTTGAATTTATTGCGTTGAGATTTATAGTAAAAATATTTAGCTTGATTTGGTTTGTGTAGTATTGCAGAATTTTATTAGGTAGATTAGGTAGAATCTGTATGTCAACTCTAACCTTGAAACAAGTGGTTGGGCTCAAGAAAACCACTGTACCAATGCAGCCTGATGTTGGCTTCATCCTTCCAAATTGGAACTCTGTTTCAACCAGGGAAATTAAATCTTGCTGAGCCCTTCCTGAATATATTTCTTCAACAACATGAAATCCTGTCGGGAAAAAGAAATAATGAGCTTCTTTTCACAATAGAGTAATACACACGTCAACAGAAAGACAAAAATTATAATAGCAACATCAAGAAAGTTAAGAAAAAGAAGAACAAAGTTCTTGTTTAATTAGTATTTACAAAAATGAAATAAACTCATAGTCCAAGAAGATGGGATCATATCTTGGATCTAGTCCATAAATGTTGACTTTGTTATTCCTATATGCATAAGCTCAAGATTCAGTCACAAACTTTAAAGATTATTGAGAAAAGCTCACTTTAATACTCAAGAATGAATCCATTGGTTGTACATATAGATTGAGTGTATATAAAGAAGATGCCTAGATCCCAAATCAAGAACCAAATCAGAAAACAGTAGACAAGATTAGAGAAAACAATGTGAATGTAATATGCATGCATGCATTCATTATACATACCTTGCTTCTAAATTTCCATTTTCAGTTAGATTGCGTAGAATCTTTATGCCAACTCTCTGTATGTTATGCCTACTTTTGAAGTACAATGCTTCCAATGATTACATCTATAAGGAGTCTTCTGTGGTTAACCTTAAAAATCTGTGTTATTTGGCACAGACATGGTTGATCTACTTCAGCACAAGTCTTTGCTTGATTATTGTGTTTACCTGTTTTCCGTTTAATTTGCTTTCTTCCAGGCATCATTATCTGATTAACCTTTTGCTTTGTTTCCTGTCTAGACAAGAGACATCAAATTACTTCCCAAATCTGAGCGTGCTGCACTGAAAATCAAGCGGATTTGTCGCAAAAAGATCCATGAGAGGATTACTGCTGTTTCTGGTTAGTTATAACCAAATACTTTCTTTTAGAGTATTAGTGAACTATGTCTATATCGGTAAGAAAAAGAATTTGAAGATTTGTTGGACAAGAATTATTCTTAATGGGCTGAGTAAAAAAATGAATTAATTAGTTAGTCTGTATTTATATATGAAAAACTACCTTGATGTACTCTTGTTCTGTTCTATGCGACTTAGATTGGAGCAACTGAAACTTAACTCGTGGAAGTGATTTGTTGTGAGTTATTTTCTAATGTGGAAGTGATACTAATATCAAGTGGCATCCTTGGAAGAAAACTCAATTTTGGCTGGTGATTGCTTTAAATTGTAGTAACATGGGCATATAAAATAATGACAACCTTCTTGGCATTGTGTACCTCATATCCTTGCATATTTTTTTCACGTGTTTCCTCTCATGAAATAGACCGATGAATTATGACTGGTTCCTTATGTCTGAAAAGGCAGGTATAATCTTGAACAACTAATTTAATGCCCTTGAAAATAAGAATTGTGGTCTATCCTTTATGCTATTATGAACCCCCTGTTTGATTCTAGCTCTTTTGAACAAGTAGGCAAATTGATGTCACTGATTGATTGGACAGCTTTTGTTTGGCCAATTTTTTCCGAAGATTTTGACATTCTAGCAGATAATCATGTTGTTTATAGCAACCACAATTGTTTATAGCAACCACAATTGAATTGATGCTTGCCTATGAGTGGGTTTCTGATCTTATTGTTTGTTTGCAGCGGTAATTACCGAATTACTGAAGTCTGATAGCCATCAGAGCTGCAGACAAGATGTGACAAAAGTACTAGCACGGCTTGGTAAAGTACTGAATGAGGCAGACATCCGGTTGCTTGCTGAGAACATGGCACATAAAAACGGTGCTGAAGTGTATGTATCTGTTCTTGTCATGGCAAGTATGGTCTGCTTGTTTATTCTTGTCCCCTTAACATGTTTAAATCGTGTTCATGGTTGCAGGGCTGAGAAAACTGTGATACGAGAAGAGAAACTTATTGTCAAGCAATTGGAGAAGAACAAGCGAGAAGTTGAGAAGGAGAAAAAGAAAATGGAGCGGGAGCTTCAGAAAGAAAAGTTGCAAAGTGTAAGTTTACTTGCTTGTTATGGTTTTGAAATTTAATTTTTTTATTGTGCTCAGAGAATTTTTTTGACACTTTGATTTTGATGAAATATGTGCATCTTACATGTATCAATCAGGATCTTTTTTCCAATGCTCTCCCAAGTCACTAAATCCTGGCTTCAGCGCTGACTACCACCTCCATCTTTAAAAAACATCCAGTTATAAAAGTTCAGTATTTAATATTGTACTTTTCATCTATATAATACCTTCAATAGAATAAATTTCATATGCATTTCAGCATGACACAGTAAGACTTAATATGTTTAATGAAGAAAGCCATCAAATGATGATTGATCCGTATGGCTTCCAGTTTAGAAATGGGACTTTGGGGGAAACTTAAAATGGAAACATGAACTCTTTTATTGGGACTGAAGGATCATTTATCAAGGCTTCAATACCCATTACCCAACACATAGTATGCGTGGAACACGAACTTTATATCCAAAAAGAAAAGATATCCCATATGATTTTTCTGATTGTGGGATGACTTGAATCAACCTTTTCCCTATAAAATTTCTGTTATCAGCCTTTTCAGCTGCACAATTGTTTATTATTGTATGTGTAGCTCTAGCTTGTTAAACAGTTGTGAACATTTATTTTTTATTCTACTTTATGATCTGAACTTCTTGCTTCGTTTCAGGAAAAAGAGCAAAAGCGTTTACAAGATGAGTTAGAGAAAGAGGAGCGACGTCGTGAGAAAGAAGAATCAGAAATGAAGAAACAGAAAAAAAGACAGCAAGAGGAAGAAGAGAAAGAGCAACGTCGTAGGGAGAAGGAAGAAGCTGAATTGAAAAGGCAACTTGCTTTGCAGAAGCAAGCATCACTTCTGGAGCGCTTCCTTAAGAAAAGCAAAATTAACTCACCATTGCAGGATGAGCAGTCTTTAACAAGAACATTGCCAGCAGTTGTAGCTCCTGAGAGCAGTGAAAACAAACCTGAATCCGTTACTCAGTCAATGGACAAGGTTTTCTCATTAAAAGAAGAGACTGATGTTAAGGAGTTATGGAAGTGGGTCTTTTCTTCTCCTTCTCCTTTTCTTCTTGATTCTCTGTTTATCTTAAGCCCCATGTTTCCTTGATATCAGATATAAGTAACTTTTCTCTTCTTTACAGGTCACACTTGATCTCTTGGCATCAATCGGGTAATTCTACTGATAGGAAACAGCATTGGGGTGCTCGTCAGAAGCCTAAGACTGACATAGTTAAGGAAATTAAGCTAACAGCAAACAGAGGACTGAATTGTGATAATGAGTCAAGCTTAGAGAAGCTTGATGATGGATGGAGTGAAATAAAAGTGGATGGCGGATCATGCCATACAAATGCAGAAAGTACTTCTCCGAGTAGCCGGAAACGCAGTCGAAGGAAACAATTATTGCAGTTTGATAAGAGCCATAGGCCTGCATTTTATGGTATTTGGCCCAAGAACAGGTACCCCACTGCATTTGGAGTTATCTTTTTGCTGTTAACTAGTATTATCCAATATATCTTTTGTGCATACATGTTTAGTTTGGAAAATTTCTTTACAGTCTGAGATAAAGCCTTGGTAAATATTTCAGAATGGGTTAAAAAAAATT
Organism: Adenophora triphylla var. japonica; assembly: GCA_022495995.1. Lineage (NCBI taxonomy): Eukaryota > Viridiplantae > Streptophyta > Magnoliopsida > Asterales > Campanulaceae > Adenophora > Adenophora triphylla. Next base: position 481,902 of record JAFEMH010000230.1, read on the forward strand.
TGTCCCAAAATGACTAACCTTTCATAGTGTAGTCACTGATTTTACTTTTCTCCGACATTACATCTTAATTTGCTCTTACAGTGAAATGATGTCTGATTGGTCTGATTCTATTTATTTTCAGTCAAACTGTGAGACCTCGCCATCCTCTTTTGAAGGATCCTTTAGTCGATTACGAGATTGATAGCGATGAAGAATGGGAAGAGGTATAAAGTTTACTTCTCTTTATATATTAAGGAAAGGCATGTGTACACATAAGTCAGCATTACACAAGTTATGAAATTTGTAAGATCTTTATCTTGGCATATACCTGCTGGACTCCTTAACCAGTAAAATATTTACGGGAATATATTGATAAGTGAAGTTCCATTTGTAGGAGGAACCTGGTGAAAGCCTATCTGATTGTGATAAGGATAAGGATGAGGAAGAGGAAAGTATGGAGGCGGGATACTCAAAAGCTGATGATGAAGATGAAAGTGAAGATGGATTCTTTGTACCTGACGGATATCTCTCAGAAAATGAGGTAGCAACTTGCAATTAATTTATCATCATATACACACTGAACATGCAATCAATCATATCTGGGCATTAATATTACTTTTTTGGTTTCCATCACATTAGAGAGTTATATATACGAGGGACAATGCATGTGAAGCATTAGGGTACAGAGTAGAACAAATAAATGTGTTTGTTTTACGAGTGCAGAAGGTTGTTTAAAGTAGTGAAAAAAAAAAGGTTTCTTCCTTCTAATCAGATGTCATCTTGGAAAACAAGGCCCATAGATGTTTCTTGTGAAAGTAGTGTACATATTGCATGCCATTAGCTTGCACATTGCTCATGAGGGCTGTACCAGGTCCAGGTGTATGAATGATGAGTTAACACATGTATTAAGCAACATTCACATGGAACAAAACTCAAACCAAGAAAAGCTTTGTCATGGGAAATGCTTAAACAAATCATAAACTTCACAAATGAGAAAATAAAAGTACAAAAAAAACACATCCATCATGTAGTAGCCTCCTTTTTCACAAATAGTTGGTCAGCGCCTGATTCTCCATTCTTGTCTATAATCCTCCTTGGTAAATACTCCCTCCGTCCCATTACAAAAGGCACAAATGCCCCATTTTGGTGTCCCATTACGAAAGGCACAAGCCCAAAAAGGAAAGCTTTTAATACTTGTTTATTTATGGGACTCACTTGTCATACTCACATTATCTATCCACTTACTATTTCTTACCCCACTTTCTCTCTCCTACCTCACTTTTCAATGTTTTCATGCTCACAACACTTACTCCACTATACACTTTTTTTAATTCTTGTGCAAAACCCATTTTGTGCCTTTTGTAATGGGACAGAGGGAGTACTTGTAAATGGAACAGCCAAAATAGTTTCTGAACATGTATGCTCTTGATATATGAAAACCATATTATGGAGTGTCCCTGAGTGGAGAAGTGCTTGATATGATACAAACAGACCCTGAGTGCTAATGGTTGGGTGGAAGTCAACACTAGGTAAGTAACTGAGAAATAATGAAAAGGCTGTTGAGAGAGTAATCTATTTAAGATGTTCTATACACAAGTGTGGGGACCAATATCAGCTCTTTGCTGGGTTATCATATCACACATGTTGCACATGTTCACTATTGTGAAACACCTGGAACTTGCTCTGAATTCCAGTTGCCAAACCAATATCCCTTGACATTCTCAAACCCAGCTCGCTGAGAGGTCTATGGACCCTGGGCTGGCTATTTCACTTTGAGCAGATCATTAAGTAATACCTAATGCAGGTAATCCCCAGTGAATCTTACTCATCTGAGAAGGAGCAAAATTTCCAGTACCACACACAAAAAAACAATTATTCTAATGGTGAAAGGTCAAACTCAGCATGAGTGAGGTGCTGAATTTGATCCTTGTCAGTCAAGGGTAGAGACGGATAGGGAGCCGTGGAGGATGCATGCTGTATCTGATACAGATTTTGGAGCTGTGTATATAGAGTCTGTCCATGTGGTATCTGCTAGAAAGATGGCTTGTTGAATTATAGTTTGTCCCTTGACTGACGTATGCTTGTATTGTTGTATACCGAAGATTTGAAAGCAAAATGCTTGTTTCTGCATGCAGGGAGTACAAGTTGAAAGAATGGACGACACTGAATTTATTGAAGAGGCCAGAAGTACACCAGGCTGTAAGCAGGAGGCAGAGACTGAAGAGTTTCGTTTATTGCTTCGGCAGCAGAAGCATGTACAAAACTTGACGGAGCATGCTCTTCGCAAAAACCGTCCTTTGGTTATATTGAATCTGTTGCACGAACAGACTCAATCTTTACTGGATAAAGATCATGCTGGAACTCTAGAAAGTGAGCAGATGTGCTTGCAAGCTCTGAGTATACGTGCTTTTCCTGGGGGACCTTCTATAGAGATATCTGTTGTTCACGAAGTGCAAGAAGATCAAGAGAATTTTCCGTCTGGTAGCAAGGGAAGCACCACACCAGTGGCAACAGGGACAGCTATACTAGATGAAGATTTGTCTGAAATAGTAAGTTTTCTTTTCAACTTGCATTGGGTGATGGGAGGCATTGGCCAAGATGGGAAGAAATGTTAAATTTAGTTTATAACCATTGTAGGAACTGCATTTTTTAGCTTTTACCCCCATTGCATTTTTGGCTTTTACTCCATTCTAGTATAAGAGGTGGGTATTTCTTCTTAGTCGTCTATATAGAATAGATGAGTATTCCTTCTTGGGCCGTCCCAATTGAAGATTGACATTTCCTTTCAAGGGAGGTTTCTAACAACAAATTAACCTCATTTCCCATCCAATTTGAATTCAAATTTCGTCACTTAGTTTGGTTTCTTATGTCTTGAGGGAAATTCATAGAATTAGTAAATTTTCCAGCGTTTTATTAATTTGCATTTTCTGTCAAATGTTTCTCTTATACTGGGACAGAATTTGTACTAATTAGGAAGACCTCAATGCAATTGCCAATTTTACTATTCAACAACTTGAAAATGCTCACTGTTTTGACAAATTATGGATGATGTTTCAGGTCTCCATAATCCAGTCAGGCCCACAGAACATTACCAAATTGGTGGAGTCTTTGCATCAGAAGTTCCCAGCTGTCTCAAAGTCACAGTTGAGAAATAAAGTGCGTGAGATAGCAAATTTTAATTTCACAGATAATCGTTGGCAGGTGAGTCAGTTTCCTTTTGAAATAATTTCTCTTACTTGAGTATCCGATTGTGACACTTCTAGTCAGATGTATGATATGTGCTTTACTTAAGTTGAAACAATATGAACAAATTGCAGATGAAGTTCAATCAGTACTTTCAGGGTCTGATAGAGAGCTGTTTACCTCTCAGTTTTACGTAAATCAGCTGTTTTATTAGATTGTAGTTGCACTGTTTAGTTAATACTCACTCTGTCCCATATGACTATTCAAACATTTTAACAACCCATTTTCATTTCTGTTACTAACCTTAATGAGGTTTACTTGTTACTTCATTACCCTCTTCTTCCTTGGTTGACTCTCAGCCTCTCTTCTCTTCTTCGTCCTTGGTAAGCAATTTCGGAAGTTCAAATTATACCTTAACAATTATAGAAATTGGATGATCTTTTTGGCAAAACAAAAATGGCGAACAGAAACGTTTTATGGGATGGAGGGAATACTTGTTAAAGCAGTGGTCAACCTTGGTCAATATCAGTCTACCCTTTCACACATTTATTATGCTTTAGGTTGTAAGATTTTTGCCATGGTCAGAATATCAAGAAAACTATCAGTAAAAAGTTCAAGTTTGTAAAAGCAAGTGTAAATTTTAAAATGTCAAAGTTGGACTTTCTAAAACACTGTAGCTCAGCTAGTTGACACAATTATCATCTTTTCATGCAGGTGAAGAAAGGTGTTCTTAGCAAACTTGGTTTATCAACTTCTCCAGGTATGTATACATTTCAGTTGCTTTTTAACAGCATTTTTTGCATCATCCACAAATCAGTTCTTGTAAGCATTAAACTAACTTATTAACCCACCCAAAATATACAGACAAGATTAGCAGAGGGAGTAAAAAGAGTATAGCTTCATTCTTCTCGAAAAGGTGTCTTCCTCCAGCAGGAAAGACAAACAACCCAAACGAAACTTCTCCCCAGTCTCTGCAGAAAACTTTATCATCCGTTGAAGTGCAAAGTACCTCAATACAGTAATGCTTGCCAGTAGCATCAATCTGGATATACGTCAGTGCACACTTTTCGGTTCATATCATGTAACTATATGTGAACCTATAGCAGTGGGATTTTTTTGTTCATCGCTTGCTGATACGTAATGGGTAGTTGTGTTTCTTTTGCTTGAAGAACAGATGGAATTATAACTTTTATGTTTTGGGTGTTTATCTGTCAGTTGAAAGTATTTCCAGAATTAAGCTGTATGCACACACTATTCAACTCTATTTTCTATCCATATTTTCTTTGGTTTTTTTCTCATTTAATTCTATTTTTTAAAAATTTATTTCTCTGAATGAAAAACCTTGAAAAGTATTTGTAAAAAGTGCAAATTGCATTTTAGTTACCTAAATTTGTTAAGTTACCTGAATTTGTTAAGATGTTTCAATTGGTTATCGAATTTGCATTTGTTATAAGTTGGTTATTGAGTTTGTCATTTTGTCGCAATCAGGTGTAATTTTGGATGGCTTATTAAAAATCTAACGTATAGTATAACATTGGCCACTAATGTGATTTACTTAAAGGGGTATTTTTGTCTTTTTTTTCACGTGAAGTTATTCCTTCTTCACTATAAACCCCAACTACAAATTAATGATAGCCATGAACGCAATGAAAGTGGGGGATAAATCCCTTATAAATACATCAAATTCATTATCTTCCCTTCTTTCCGTTTACGTCTTTTATCTCCAATTTGAATTAATTATAAAGCTTAGTACTTTATCAATCCGATTTCCAACCGTCCGTTTGACAACAATCTGATTTCATGATAAATTGTCGTTGTGGATTAATCGCGACGGAACAAACTTCTTGAACAGATTTGAACCCAGGAAGAAGGTTTTCTATTTGTTCCAACAATGGTGTAAGTATATAATTTCAGGTTTATATAGCTTGTTTTTTATTACAAAAATTATTGTTTTTTTATTTGTTAACAATGGCTTATATTTTGAATTGCAGTCTTAGAATAATTGTAGATATTTTCATTGGGTTGATACTCACTGCTACTCTTTAATCCAAAAATACAGCCATGACAATCCAGACAAGCAGACTAAAGCAATTATCTTCATCCTCCGTCATTCTTCCATTCTCGCCAACCGATTCTTTTTGTGCAATAAGCATGATACGATGATAGTAGACCAAAAACATATAGGTGGATCAACCCAATGAAAATATATACAATCATTTCGGGACTACAATTCAAAATATAAGACATTATTAATAGATAAAAAGACAATTATTTTTGTAATTAAAAACAAACTATATAGAGCTGAAAATTATATACTTACACCATTGTTGGCACAAATAACAAACCTCCTTCATGGATTCAACACTGTCCAAGAAGTTTGTTCCCTCACGATTAATTTACAACGACAATTCATCATGAAAATAAGATTGTTGGCGACCGTTGGAAATCGGATTGATAGATTACTAAGCTTTATATTTAATTCAAATTAAGGATAAAAAACATAAATAGAAAGAATGGAAGATAATGAATTTGGTGTATTTAAAGAGATTTATATCTCCCAATTTCATTGCATTCATGGCTGCCTTTAAATTGGTTGTTGGGGTTTATAGTGAAAAAGGAATAACTTCATGTGAAAAGCTCGTGCAAGTCTCATTCCACGGAAAAGACGAAATTGACCCTTAAATAACTCATGTAAGTGTCACATGTTGTACTTTTCATCAGATTTTTAACGGGTCATCCATAATTACACCTGATTGCAACTAAAAGACAAATTCAATAACCAACTGAAACATTTTGACAAACTCAGTTAACTAAAATGCAATTTGCGCTTGTAAAAATGACTAAGTTTAGCGAAACTCATCTACTGACAACGGCAGGTTTATATTTTTTCTCGCTAAAACTCGCTATTATTATTAGTGAGTTTTGTGAAACTCACTATTGGCAGTAGCGAGTTTACCCTTTTTCTTCTTAAACACGTTTCTGTTAGTAGCGAGTTTTATCGAATTTGGACGAAACTCACTACTGGCGGCATCGAGTTTACTCTTTTTATTATTAAACTCGTTACTGTTAGTAGCGAGCAAATATTTTTCAAAGAGTGTTGAGTTTATACGTTTTCTCGCTAAAACTCGCTATTACTAGTAGTGAGTTTTGTGAAACTCACTACTGGCATTAGCGAGTTTACCATTTTTCTTCATAAACTCGTTACTGTTAGTAGCGAGTTTTATCGAATTTGATTATTTTCGCAAATATTTTTCAAAACTTGTTATTTAGGGGAATACTTTTAAAAAAATCTATTTTCCTTTTTGTGCTATCACTCTTAGATAAAAGAAAAAAAAGAAGAAGCTAAAGTTTAAGTAGTCTTCACACTTTGTTTTTATTGGTCAACTTGATTTAATTTTGATTCTTAACTTCTACTAATTAATTATGTAATTAAGGCTCCGTTTGTTTTCCAAAAAATATTTTCGAAAAACATATTCTGAAAAATGAAAACATTTTTCGGAAAATGACATAAACATGTTTTCGATTGTTTGGTAAATCTAAAGAAAATATTTTCCGGAAAACAATTTCATGTGTTTGATAAAAATGAAAACTGAATATTTTTTTAAAAATTAAAAATATGAAACACTCAAAAAGGAAATTGGTGCATGATGGAGGAAACCTCACTTGTTATAAAATACTTCGCAAGTGTACGAGTTATCGACGTATTAGTATACACTTGGTAAGGGTCGAATATATAGGGATTTGTGAATTCACAATTCGATTTTCAACATTAAACAAGAAAAGAAAAGGATCGAGGTTTTGATTTTTAATTGACTAATCACTAAAATTATTAAAAGCAATTAAACTAGAAAAACAAGTAAACAAGAAGAATTCCAATTATGAGAAGGATTTATGGGTTAGACTTTCACAATACCTTCACTTTATGCTAATTTTCATAAATAAATATTTCAATCTCATTTTAGGGTTCATTAACAAAAGTTATGATTGGGACGGTTCGGTCGTCGGATTGCAATCATATAGTTATCTTTATATTATGTATTATATTACTGCTACATAACATGCGAAAAACGAATTAAAATCTCAAGAATTATATGAACCTAGATCCATTTGAATACTATTACGGCTTCAATTGGATCTATTCACCAACATATTGATATTGGTTAACATATTAATCACCCAAAATTAATGATCCAATTAATACCCTAATAGTTGAAGAGCCAAAATTATTTTAACATAAAGTTGCAACTATAAAACCTTGCATTAAGAATACTTTAATGAACTAAAAGAAGATTGAATGAAAGAATTAAATCATAGCATACAGATCTGATATCGTTTTACATCCAACCTATAAACTAGAGAATTTAGCTACTTATAATCATAAGAATAAGAACAAATAAATAAATAATATAAAAACCTTTATCTTTGTCTTCACAATTGTAAACCATAAAATTATGTTATAAGAAGGTAAAATATACAAAAATATGGCTATAAGTGGTTTATATATACTAGGGTGAGAGAGTATGGTTAAAATTAGGAAAACAATGGTCAAAACCCAATGTTGAATCTGGAATTGGTTGTCGTAGGGGGGGGGGGCAACCACACCCTTTGAGGGGGGGGGGGCGGCTGTACCCATCAATGAGCTGCAAATCATAGTTTCTGTAAATAAGGGACAGACGCTCCTTCCTTTGGGGGCAGGCGCTATTCGTGATTCGCTGACTTGTACATTTCTCAACAAACTTTCGGAGGTGACAACTTATTAATACGGACTCCGATTGAGACGTAACATATATGGTTGAAAAGCTCTCGACGAGTACTATCCAACGGTAGTGAACGCTCAGGTCATATTCAACTTTGTCCTTCTATAATTTCTATTCTTTCCTCGTTTACATCTCCGTTCTCGATCGTTCCTTTTCGTTTTTTAATCATATTCCGGGACTTTCTCTTTTCATTCCTTATACTAATAAACACTCCAAAATTTCCATCAAAAACACAAAGGTTGAGCATCAAATAGGTCTGAAGATATATCATTTGGATGAGTGAAAACACATTCATCAAATACCCCCAAACTTATCTTTTCTCGTCCTCGAGTATAACAACAAAACAAAAACAAAAATAAAGCTACTACTAAAACAACAAAACATAAGTAAATATTTTTGAAATGTTCAAATCATAATAAGAGGTTGTTGGACATGCAAGTATCATAATTTTACAACACACATAATATAAAAGCATTATTATAAACATAGGATTACATTTACATGGATGTATCTAACTTACAATTCTTCACCATAATATGAACATATGAACGAATAATGGGAAGATCAATGTCACCAAAGAAAGATATTTTATAGGGTCACTTGTGTCATGTTCTAATGATAATAAGATGAAAATTCTTGCATAAGGACAATCATATGCATGTTTGAACATAATTGTCAACCCGACAACTGTTTAGGGATCAAATATAACTTTATAGCTTGTAATATTTCGCGTAAATCGCGGGCTAGGTTTACATTTACAAATGAAGGTAAACACATACAAAGTCAATCAAGTTAAACTAGAAAGTTTTCAAAATATTTCCTCAATTGATTGTATCACTCCACTCACCCATGCCAACCCATATTTCAACCCCAAAACTTATGATTTTTCATACTTTCACATACAAGGTTGATCTCCTTTTTTTTATTTCTTTTTGGTCACTTTCCACTTTAACATAAAAGAGAGTAAAACTTTCCATATTTTTCTTTATCTTTTATCTTTTTTTTTCTTTTTTGCATATATATAGATCACGAATAATATTATGCATTACACACTTTACACATGCTCCTCTTTTCAATACAATACTTGACCCTTTTTTCTTTCTTTTGTTGATATATTTCCACTCGAACCCTTGATTTTCAAGCACAACTCATAATTTCTCAATCATTCCCTAATTTCACTTTCTTTAAAAGGTGAGAAAATAATGTATAAATGTAGGGATATGATAATGTAGGTCCAAATGAAGGCGAATGTCGGTATATGATAACCTCTCAATTTGTTAGAGATTTCATTCTTTATAAAGCTAAAAAGGGGTTCTAGCAGAAATTTTGTAAGTGACGAAAAAATGTTAAATGCTCACAATTAGGTTCAAAGAAATTAGCCATACATTACTTCCCGAATAGCCTAATTGATGTGTTATTGACAATCATACAAACATGTTATAGGGTCCCCGAGAATGCCAAAGTGATCTTATAAATGTTTCCTAAGTTGATAACAATGATCAAGAAAATAATATGAAAGTGAAAGGTGGAGAAATCATACTTTACATGTTTCAATTTAATTATATCCACATATTAATAATACCACTCAAGATTTTAAAATTAAAGCACACTCAAATCATCATGGACTTTAGCCAACATCTCAAAATATGAAAAGAACCAAAATTTTATTTTTTTTTATTTTAATCCCAAGGGGATATCACAATCTGATCAGCATCAACAGCTGAAGAAGCGATTCCGGAACACAATCACAATATTAACAAGTGGGTGAAAATGACACAAAGTCATACCCCAATGTGCAACTAGACTACACCCTAAAAAGGGGAGCTAGCTCACTACCCAAACCATGGCCAATGGAAGGGCAAAAAGGGACCCAATGTATGGATTATAATGAACTCGGCTCGGGTGCCATTATAACCCCATACCACTGCCCAAACAATCAAGTACCAGCTGGACTTTAAATAGAAGCACAATACTAAATACTTTCTTACATAACCAATCGATGAATCCAAAGTAGGGAACCATACCAATATATCATAACAAGATGATAACAAGTATCAGTCATAAGTAGCACAATGGCTAAATAATCCTTGAACCAATTCAATTTAACTTAGGATTCCAAAGTAGGGAACCCTAACAAGCACACCATAAAAGATGTCAAACAAGTCCAAAATGTGCAACACATAAGGTCTACAGACTTACTATAACCATTCAAGGATGTATCATCAATCATATAAGGATATCAAACAAGTTAGGTTCCATGGAAATCAAGTGTTCCAACCAACTTTAACCAAATATTTAACCATCTTCCAATTATCAAAATTGGTATATAAAGACATCCTTTTGTAGCTCATATGTTGTACTTTGATTATAGTGTTCAATTGGTTGAAATATATGTTATATAATTGGACATACATGGCTTTAAAAATGATTAAGCAAAATAGGGCAGGGCACGACTCATGCCCCATGGCACGACTCGTCCCCCATTTTCATGCAGCCTGATACACTTGTCCACCAGGGCACGACTCGTCAGGACTCATGGCACGACTCGTGACAGAGGGCACGAGTCGTGACCTTTACAGAATTCAGAACAGAAGCTGAAATTTCAGCAACCTCTTAAACCAAGTTTCAAATGACAATTTTCCAACTCAAACACAACACAAATAATCCAAACTTCAGTATACTCATTCCAAAACCCTTTTTAACTCAACCAAATCCATTTCCAACTCAAAATAATATGACCAAATATAACATACAACATATATATTCCACAAATTCAACTTCAACCATCATATGAACATGCATTGAAGGAAAATATAACAACTTACCTAAAAATGGAATTGAAAAACTTCAACTTTTTTTCGGATGAAAATGACCCCCTTCTTCTCCCGAACATTTAAACACAAACGGATCGCCGAACGGATTTTTCTTGATTAATTGGGAGATTTTTAAAATAGAAACTAGGTTTTGGCTCCTTTTGGACCAAGAAGATGAGCTGAGGTTGTTTTGTTTAAAATGAAATAAAGCTTCTTCAATACTTCCTAAGGATAAACATTAACTATTTACACCAAGGCTCCTCCACAACTTTAGTTAAACAATTTAAATGATTTAAGTTTCAATTATTACACTTTAGCACCTCAAGGTCTATTATAAGATTTTTAGTTAAATTTCCATATTTACCACTTCAACTAAATAACTCCTAATAATTCTAATGAGGCATTAATTAATTATATTTAATTCATTAACATAGTTAAATATCAAATAAGTTATTTAAAAATGCTAAATAACACATTATTACTATCAACAAAATGCAAAACATATAAATAATATGAAATGCACGCCATAATTACTAATTCAAGCATATATCAATTATGCCTAGGACTAGGGTCGTGACAATCACTCCCCCTAAAAGAAAATTCGACCCGAATTTTAGGTTACTTACCAAGAAGATCAAATAACCAAGGATATTTCCGCTCCATTTCTTCCCGAAGCTCCCAAGTTGATTCTTCCACGCCATGATTTATCCATACGACTCTAACGAGGGGAATACTTTTATTTCTCAACTCTTGAACCTTGGTATCAATCACTTGAACCGGCTGCTCCATGTAAGACATATCCGGTTCAATATCCTCGGTATTCTTGGCAACACATGAGAAGGATCATACACGTACTTACGAAGCATGGATACATGGAACACACTATGCATCTTCCCAAGAGATGAAGGCAAAGCAAGACGATACGCAATATTCCCCACTCTTTCCACTATCTCAAAAAGGTCCAACGAACCTCGGAGCTAGTTTACCCTTCTTACCATGTCTCTTAATCCCCACTTTAGGCGAAACCCTCAAGAACACCAAGTCTCCCTTCTGAAACTCAAGGTCTCGTCTCCTCTGATCGGCATAGCTCTTCTGTCTACTCTGGGCCGTATTCAATCGGTTCCGAATAATATTGACTTTTTCAACTGAATCCCGAACCATATCAATACCCCAAAGCTTGGCTTTCCCGACCTCATCCCAACAAATTGGAGATCTGCATTTCCTCCCATACAAAGCTTCATAAGGAGCCTTCTCAATACTCGACTGATAGCTATTATTGTAAGAAAACTCAACAAGCGGTAGGTGAACATCCCAAGAATCCGAGAAGTCAACTGAATAAGCTCGCAACATATCTTCAAGAATTTGAATTGTTCTCTCGGATTGACCATCAATTTGAGGATGAAACGACGTGCTAAGTCTCAATTCTGAACCCAAAGCCTTTTGTAACGCCTGCCAAAATCTGGAAGTAAATCTAGGATCATGATCTGATACAATACAAACCGGAACCCCGTGCAATCTCACAATCTCGTGAATATACAACTTCGCAAGCCTCTCCATCGAATAACTAGTGTCAATAGGTAGGAAATGAGCGGACTTCGTCAATCTATCCACAATCACCCAAACGACATCATGCTTTCTACTAGAACGAGGCAATCCCATGACAAAATCCATCGTTATATGCTCCCACTTCCACTCCGGAATCTCTAAAGGTTGAAGCAACCCGGCGGGTCTTTGATGTTTCGCTTTAACTTGTTGACATGTCAAACACTTCGATACATAATCCGCTATTTCTCTCTTCATATTATTCCACCAAAAATGTTGCTTCAAATTCTGATACATCTTGGTACTCCCGGGATGAATAGTATACTTGAACTTGTGGCCTTTATCAAGAACTTGGCGCTTCACCTCCTCAAGGTTAGGTACACACAATCGGCCTCTATAAGATAGTACTCCATCGAAACTAAGAGAGAAATCATGGAATTTTCCATCCACAAATTTATCCACGATTTTCTTCAACTCAAAATCATTCTTTTGAGCCTCCTTTATTTGTTGAATCAAGATTGGCAAAGCACTAATATTCGCAAATATAGCTCCATGTCTCGACTCCCGGGGACACCAATCTCGAGCATCCTCTAACATCTTTCATTCCCGAACCATCATTGTAGCCACATAATACTTTCTACTAATAGCATCCGCCACCACATTTGCCTTGCCCGGATGATAAGAAATGGTACAATCATAGTCCTTCAAAAGTTCCATCCATCTACGTTGCCTATTGTTCAACTCCTTCTGAGAGAAAAGATACTTCAAGCTCTTATGATCAGTGAAAATCTCAAATTTTGCTCCATAAAGGTAATGCTTCCATTTGTGCAACGCAAAGACAATCTCCATATCATGAGTCGGATAGTTCTGCTCACAAGAAGTCAAATTCCTCGAAGCATAAGCAATAACCTTCCCATTTTGGATCAACACACACCCCAAACCTTCCTTCGAAGCATCACAATAGATCACCAAACCATCATTCCCATTTGGCAAAACAAGAATAGGTGCCGAAGTCAATCTCTTCTTCAATTCTTCAAAACTAGCTTGACACTTATCATTCCACACAAATGGTACATTCTTCCGAGTCAACTAAGTCAAAGGTGTAGCAATCTTCGAAAACCCTTTTATGAATCTTCGATAATACCCGGCTAAACCCAAAAAAACTTTGGATCTCGATGACTGTTTCTGGCCTCTTCCAACTAACCACGACTTCAATCTTGGAAGGATCAACGGTAATTCACTTCTTTGACACAACATGGCCTAGGAAAGAAACCTCCTCAAGCCAAAATGCACACTTACTAAACTTGGCAAACAATTTCTTCTCTCGGAGCATCGCCAAAACCATTCGCAAGTGTTGTTCATGCTCCTCCCGAGATTTAGAATAGACAAGGATATCGTTGATAAACACAACCACAAAAGTATCAAGATAGGGTTTGAAAACCCGGTTCATCAAATCCATAAAAATAGCTGGAGAATTTGTTAAACCAAAAGGCATGACAAGAAATACCATATCGGGTACGAAAGGCAGTCTTTGAAACATCATCTGAACGAACCTTCAACTGATGATACTGAAATTACCAGGGATTTCGCGCGGGCGCGAAACGCGGTTATCTTTCGCGGGGGGTTGGTGTCTGAGACCTCGCTTCATGGGAAGGAACAAAATGAGGAGTCGCCACGCGGTTTTTGTATTTTGAGCCCAAACGTTGAGAAACGGCTATTGCGAAAAGGTGTCGTTTTTATTGGTAGCAAAAACTTAGGAAAAGGCTTTGAAAATGGGGATCATTTTTATTGGCAGCAAAAACGAGTAAAAAGCTTTTAGTACCAGAGATTGTTAGGTTCGGAGGTCAAGTTACGTTTCGGGTAGAGTATTACGAGATCGCCCGAAACGCCTCGCATGACGAGTCTTTCTACCTTTCTCGAAATCGTGTGTGTGTGTGTTTTGAAATGGGGGCTTGAATGACAAGCTTAATCTTGATTTGAATGTCAAACGTTGATTAGGTGACTTTTGAAAAGACGAGCGTTTGAATGACAAACGTCGGTTTTGAGTTTGAAGAGGAGTTCGAAGGTCGAACTCCGGTTTTTTAAACCGGGCGCGTCATTGTTAACGATTTTTACGGAAAAAATGCGTATTAAATGATTTTAAGTGTCAAATGGCGGCTTTGAGTTTGAAGATGAGCGTTCGGAGGCCGAACGTCATTTCGCGCGTTTTGAAAGAGAGTTCGACAGACGAACTCCGGTTTTGAACCGGGCATTACATTGTTAACGATTTTTACGGGAAAAATGCGTTTTAAATGATATGCGATCAACGAATCGGGTTGCGACTCGGACTTTGAAAAGTAAATACTATCACGATCCAAACGGGTCGGACTTGTAAATGACAGTATTTAAAGCAGTGTCAACGGAATCAAACGATCCGGAATCGTAAATGACGATCGACGAGGCCAATCGGCTCGGAATTGTAAATGACGATCAACGAGGCCAAACGGCTCGGATTTGTAAATGACGGAAATTAAATGACGATCAACGGATCGATCGATCCGGAATTGATAAATGACAATAAAAGTAAACTAACGGGGGTCGGAACGCCGTTTTAACCCGCGATTACTTCTCTTACGGAAAGAGAAGAGGATCGAGGGGCTAAAACGTATCGGACCCCGTTAGACGGAGGCGTCTACATTTTGGTAACAGCGTTCGAAACGATTATAGCGACTGGCGCGTAAACCGAGACGGAACGGGAGATTTAGAGAGAGGGAGTTATACCTATGGCTAGGGTCGACTCCTTTGGCTCGGGAGGTGTGTACGGGACACGAAAAGTGATTCGAAAGGTTGTTTCGAAGGAGTAGGGTGCGTATTTGATCGAAATATGAAGGTTTCACGCGAATCGAGACAGAACGGAAGCTCGGAGAGGGTGAAAATCAGTTGGGCCGAGGGGGTGGTGAATTTTTGGGAGTAATTTCTTCTTTTTTGAAAGCTTTGACAGCAACTTCTATTTATAGGTGAAAATTGCAATAGGAGTCCGGATGGACTTGGACTGAATCCAGGGGGTTTTTGGGTATTTTGGAAATCTGGGGGACTTGCTGGCAATTTCAGGAAAAGTGCACAGGGAGTCCGGCCGGACTAGGCTTGCAAATCAGGGGTATTTTGGTCTTTTCCCTTTGAATTTGATTAAAGGGTGACTAGAGGGAGGTGGCATGGCTGCCACGTGCCCCTCTCGAGTCACCACCATGTGGGATTTTATCCCCGGTCCCGGTTTTGTCCGTTTTTTAAAATAACGATCAGGAAATGTCCGAAACGCCCCCGGAAAGTGCCGGAAAATGCGTTTTTCAGGGAAAGCCATACTTTTACGTGAGATGACACGTGTTAAGTACGGTTCGACGTTGGGATGCACGGGGCAGTCCCGGGACGTCTCGTTGGAACATCAACGGGGAGTTTAACGAGTTCCGGTTAACACAGGCGGAGCGGCCGCTTAACGGATTTCGGTTAACTTTCTGACGGATTTGGACGATCCGGATTTGGGTACTTACAGTTAGCCCCTCAGCGACGTCTCCTCCGAAGGAGGTGGGGTCGTTGAAAAAGATAAGGATCCAAATCGGGATGCCTTACTTTGAAAGAGACCAGGGCGGTCAGTTGGCTGGACCCTTAGCGAGAAGGATTCCTACGTATCCCGAGCGGGAATCAAGCCGATCGTAGTTCTGAAGGGGGCAAGGGCCGCGCATGGGGACCTTGACCTGAGCGAGACTGTTAGGAGGCGTCTAAACCTGGATGAGACCATTAGCGAGGTACCTGTACCTGAATGGAGACTGTTGGGAGGCGTCTGAACCTGGGAGGAGACCATTGCGAGGTACCAAAACCTGAATGGAGACTATTGTGAGGCGTCTGAACCTGGGGATATTCCTGAAACCTTCGAGGACGTGTGGCGCCTCAAACCGGAGTTGCGATGTTGACGAGGGCGTTCGTGCCTTGGGTGCTGGGCTTATTGCTGTTGCCAGTTTTATCCTGCTGGGGATGAGCGTTCGGGCTTACCTGGATGGCCAAAGAGGGATTGTTGTGCGGGCTTATTGCAGCTGCCGCTGAGGTGGAACGATCGGGCTTACGACTGGCGGCCGGGGAGATGAATGTTTACTTACTGAAGTGAAAAAGGTGTTCGGGCTTACGAGGATGGCCGAAGAGGGATTGTTGCAAGGCGTTCGTGCCTTGGGGTTCGGGCTTATTGCGGCTGCCGGGGAGATGAATGTTTACTTACTGAAGTGAAAAAGGTGTTCGGGCTTACGAGGATGGCCGAAGAGGGATTGTTGCAAGGCGTTCGTGCCTTGGGGTTCGGGCTTATTGCGGCTGCCGGTGAGGTGAACGGCGAGGGTCTCGATAGGATAGTGGAGGTCGGACCGCGAAGGTCGAGATTAACTGTTTGAGATGGGACCGTGAAAGGTCGCGATTGAGACTTGAAATCGGACCGTGAAAGGTCGCGATTGAGGATTGAAATTGGACAGTGAAAGGTCGCGATTAAGGATTTGAAATCGGACCGTGAAAGGTCGCGATTGAGACTTGAAATCGGACCGTGAAAGGTCGCGATTGAGGATTGAAATCGGACCGTGAAAGGTCGCGATTGAGGATTGAAATCGGACCGTGAAAGGTCGCGATTGAGGATTTGAAATCGGACCGTGAAAGGTCGCGATTGAGGATTGAAATCGGACCGTGAAAGGTCGCGATTGAGGATTTGAAATCGGACCGTGAAAGGTCGCGATTGAGACTTGAAATCGGACCGTGAAAGGTCGCGATTGAGGATTGAAATCGGACCGTGAAAGGTCGCGATTAAGGATTTGAAATCGGACCGTGAAAGGTCGCGATTGAGACTTGAAATCAGACCGTGAAAGGTCGCGATTGAGGATTGAAATCGGACCGTGAAAGGTCGCGATTGAGGATTGAAATCGGACCGTGAAAGGTCGCGATTAAGACTTGAAATCGGACCGCAAAGGTCTCGATTGGAGATCGGAGATCGGACCGCGAAGGTCGGGATCGAATACTTGAGATCGGACCGCGAAGGTCTCGATTTGAGATTTGAAATCGGACCGTGAGGGTCGCGATTGAGGATTGGACCGCGAAGGTCACGATTTGAGAATTGGACCGAGAAAGGTCGCGAATAAGGATTGGACCGCGAGGGTCAAGATTTGAGATTTGAAATCGGACGGTAAGGGTCGCGATTGAGGGTTGGACCGTGAAGGTCGAGATTTGAGATTTGAAATCGGACCGTGAGGGTCGCGATTGAGAGTTAGACCGCGAGGGGTCGAGATATGAGATATCGGACCGAGGAAGGTCGCGATTAAGGAGTGGACCGCGAGGGGTCGAGACTTGAGATATCAGACCACGGAAGGTCGCAATTGAGGATTGGACAGCGAGGCTACACGGAGGCGGAAGCTCCTGGTGGGACTTCACTGTGACGCCATGTATCTGGGGGAGAGGGTGACTCGTCAGCATAGGCAGGGGTCTCTTCCCTTGGTGCCGGTGGATCCTCCTTTGTACATGCAGCATCCCCGGGAGATGCCGATGGACGAGCTGGAGGGGTACATACAGGGCATGTACTACACCGAGTACATCATAGTAGGGGCCGCCTATGATGTTTTCTTGAGGATGAGGCTGAGGAGCCCGCAGGTACAGCATAGAGAGGGCGAGGTCCCTGGAGGTCCTCGAGATTTTCCGGTCCCGCGAGCTAGGCTAGCGTACGAGGGGCTGGACGGTTCGCGTAGGCGACTTGTGATCCCGCTCCTACCGAGCCGAGACCACGATACGTGGCGGACCCCAATGCTTCGGTGAGCACCTTTTGATTTTCTCGCATTTGATAGTAGCATTCTCGCAAATGTTGCATCCGTACTTTCGCTTGCTTTCCGATGACTTTCCCGGTTCGCAGTATCCGGGCCGTACGTACAATGACGCCACGAGGCCGGTGGACGGGTGGTCCACCTACGCTAGGAGGCTCGTGGAGTTCATGCGGTGCGCTCCTGAGGAGCGTGGACGTCCGTGATCGGGGGCCATCTAGGCCGAGAGATTCGCCCTGCTCCCACAAATGCCGGTGGGGAGGACTTTACACAGGGTTCGGCCGGTTCGCGGGCGGAACGGCTGGATTTGGAGCTCCTTCTTCGCGCACTCGGGCGCGAGAGAGGGAGTCCTCGAGTTTGCGTACTCCGAGGAGGCCCTTCGCCTATTCCCTACCGGGAGGAGTTCGGCGAGTTCCCGTTCGCGACGGATCCGGCAATGGCGGAGCAAGACGTCGAGTGTACGGATGACGAGCAGGACTCAGAGTAGTCCCCCTTTTACTGCTTTCTTTCTTTACTGCTTTGTTTAGACAAAATGCATGTATTTGTCAGGAACAAATTTTGACTTGAACTGTATTTGCAAAAAGACGCCCGTGGGGCGGAACCTGTACTTCGCATATTTATTCTGTGATCACCTTTTGTTATTTTTGGCAAATAAGGAAGTAGGTTAATCAAAAATAAATAAAATGAGAAATGCATTAAAAATTGAACGGGTCAAAAATTAAGCATGTATGCACTAATTATTAATTATTTGCACTGTTGCACGAGCCCGGGGCGGAAGGGATACTGATATTTATTGCATGAAACCATGGGCAGCACGCAGATTTCTCAAAGGTGAACAGGGTGTGGCTTGGAAATGTTTCCAATTTAGGGGCAGCTGGCTGCAGAGTTGACCAAGTCAACTGCAGAGGGAGTCCGGCCGGACTTGGAATGAATTTCCAGATTCTTTAAATTGCAGTTTCAGCTTTGCAATTGGTTAAGAAACTGCGCATAGTTTTTGATCATTCTGGCTGAATTCTCTCAAACTTCCAAGGTTCCTTTCATTTTCTGACATGGCTCCCCTTCCCAAGTTATCGTCTCGGATGCAAGAGCGATATTTGGACAACTTTCAGTCGTGGGTACGGAACCACACGAGGCAGAACAAAAGGTTTTTCGAAGGCTGTTACGGGATTAAATCTGTTTGGGCTTTGAAGGAGCTCATGCCAGATTGGGATCTTTTGAGAGCCGCGTCTCGGTTCTGGGACGTACGGAGGAATGTGTACAGCTTTTCGTACAACGAAGTCACTCCTACGTTTGAAGATTTCCGGGCCATTCGGGAGGACCCGAGACGGAATGTAGCCTAGTTCTTCCGTATGCCGGTGGCATGGCCACCGTTGAGAAGCTAGTGTCTTTGTTGGGTATCTCTACTGGAGAAGCATACGGGATGCCGATACAGATTCCGATTACGTTGACATTTCGGGACTCGCCCGAAAGATTTGCCGGATCCGAGGGGAGCGTCTTTTCGTGGGACGCGTTTGCTCTGTGCGCGATTGCTACTCTGTTCACATTCACGTCTGCGGGTGTGTGCCATCACAGTGTCTCGGACTCGTGAGGCAAAGCGGAGCGGGGGAGACATCGTGCCATTGGTCTTGGGCGAGACGTTCTCGGGCATAGGCCGGATGGCGACTGGTAGCCGATACAGGTGGGGAGGGAGTCCCGCTATGCCGACCATGTGGTTGAGGGAGAGGCCGCAGATGATGCCCGAGGTGCCAATGTCTTGTGACGCTTGGTCTTTCTCGCGACGTCCTTCTCGGTGATAGGGGGCGATCAGCCGAGCCGGAGCTCTGGATGGCCGACTTTGCACGCATCATTTGCGATGGTGGGTTCCCCATTGGAAGTTACAGACTTGCAGTGACCGCTCAGAGGGTCTCGTTGATTGTCGAGTGCCTGGCCGTCTCCATCTTTCGTATTCCATCATTGGTTCTCCGCGGCGCACGGGCCGGAGCGTGTGCCACCGATCGATCCGAGTTATGCCGCTACCTTTGAGGTGGGATCTCTGCGGATGGAAGATCCTTCGACGCTATTGTCGATCATCCGGTGGTGGCAATACACGTCCTTTCCCGCCAGGGTTCTCTTTCACCGGGAGAGAGGGCATTGTTCGTCGACGCAAAGATCCGAACCGGTACGAAGAGTGTATAGGGGAGACACAGATGGTTATCTTGTGGAGACGGAGTGAGCCGGTGGGTGCCGATCACCTGGACAGCTCGACCTTGAGGAGGACAAGGCAAGGGCTAACCCCGGGAATCGTACGGACGATGCCATGGCCGATTATGTGGCAAGTGCCGATCGGGAGGCCAATCAAAGCACCGCAATGATGGCTCGAAGCGTGGTGGCTCGAGACAGAGCTAGAGAAAGGGTCGCGTTGATGCACCACAAGCTTGACGGAGGCGTCGGGGAAGAGTCCCCGAGCCGGGTAGAAGGCCTACCGGAATATTTCCCGCGAAGGTGAAGAACACTCACTGGGGAAAAGGGAAAGGGAAGAAGGATGAAGGACCTAGTACGGGAAACTAGGTTGACCTTGTTTGTCCAAAGTATCCACCCATTGTCATTGCACACATTAATTGATTAATATTTTATTGTAGTTTTGCTAGCGTGTAGCGAGTCAAGAGTTGACCGTGCTTGAACTCATCAAAGAATGTTTTAACCGTTATGAATTTGTAGGTTAAATGAAAAGAGTTTTTCAAAACACAAGCAATTGATGCTTATTGTATTTTTTTTTTTTTTAGACCGAACCAATGATGGCCGCCTACGTTCCCTTTTACAATTGGACTAAAGGGGCTCAGTCACCGTAGTTCGACACTTTAGGTGAATTTGAGAAAAACAAAGACAAAAGAAGTGCGACTGCTTTTTACCTCGGATCATTAGCGGGAATGTATCCAAATTGGGTATTACTCTTTTAGCACTTTTAATTTACCGAGGGACGGTGTATTGGGAAGGAGAGTTGACTCGTGCTCTTCCTCAAACGAAGTATTCATGAGCTTGCTTCCGTTCACGGGATTAACGAAAGAGTTTCCGTTCAAGTCTCGCTAGCTTCATGGCTCCTCCGAGAAGATTCTTTGTACCACGAACGGTCCTATCCAGTAGGCTCCCACTTTTCGAGGGGATTGGTCTCGCGTAGGAGGCTTTTCCTTTAGCACCAAGTCGCCTTCTCTCGATGTCTCGGATCTTGACTTTCTTGTCGAATGCTCGTGCCATTACGCTCCGGTAGGCTCGAGTGTGTTCCATGGCTTTCAATCAGGCTCGTCGAGTAGAGCAAGTTCGTCGTGACGGCTCCGTAGCCATTCGACTTCATTGATCCCGTTTTCCAAGAGGACTCTGAGGGATGGAATTTCCAATTCCACGGGTAACATCGCTTCCATTCCGTAGGTAAGTGCGAACGGAGTCTCCCCGTGGCGGTTCGACCGATGTTCGGTATCCCCGCAGGGCTAGATGTAGCTTTTTGGGCCGGTCCGACCTCTGGTGGTCATCTTTCCGATTATCATGGCGAGAGTCTTGTTGGCCGCCTCTACCGCACCATTGGTTTGTGGTCCGTAAGGAGAAGACCTGTGACGTGTGACTCGATTCGGCCGCAGTTGGTCACAATATCCTTCAAAGTGGGTCCCATTGTCGGAGATGATCTCGTTGGGCACTCCGTATCGGCACATGATGTTCTCTCGGATGAACTCGGCCACCTTCTTAGAATTCAGCACCTTGTACGATCTGGCTTCTACCCATTTGGTGAAGTAGTCGATTGCGACTAAAATGAACTCGTGACCATTGCTCCCTGGAGGAGTGATCTTGCCGATGACGTCGATTCCTCATGTGGCGAAGGGCCATGGCGTAGTCATGCAATAGAGTTTATGTGGAGGGATGTGATTGAGGTTGGAGAACCGTTGACATTTGTCGCAGCCTTCTGACGAACCGGATGCGATGCTGTTTCCATTGATATCCAATAGTATCCCATACGGAGAATGATCTCGTGTCAATGCTCGGGCGTTCATGTGCGGACCGCAGTTCCGTTGTGAACTTCGTTCATTAGCTCGCCGGCTTTTTCTTTGTTTACACACCGAAGGAGTGGCCCTCGTGGCGCTTCTTGTATAACATACCCCTTAATGACGAAGTGGGATGCCAGGCGTTTTAATGCCATCATGTTTTTGGCTTTGATCCCTTCTTTGTATTTTCCATCTTCATTTGTGAAGGAAGCTTCTCTGCTTTGGAGGTACTGGTAAATCTGATTGTACCAGGGTTCGTCGATCGTTTCTTTTTCTTTTTCGATCTCACAAAGCAATAGGCGGGTGTTTCCCGTCCGCCTATTCTCGAGGGGTTTTACCGCTTTCCCTTTGGGAATTTCGACAAGAGAGGCGAGGGTTGCTGTAGGCGTCGCGCGAAGCGGTTCCTGTCTCTTGGCAAATAGTGAAAAGAGATGTCCTTGAACCGAGCAATGAGCTCCTCCATGTACGCGTGGTACTTCCGAGGCCGAATCTACCGTCTTCCATTTGTTGGACACTTGATTGATGATCAATGCCGAGTCTCCGTATACATCCGCTTCCGAAATGTTGCGCTCGAGGGTGGCTTCCAAACCCGCCGCACATGCTTCGTATTCTCGCCGCATTGTTGGTTGCTTCAAAATTCGGCTTGATGGCTATGGGAGTATGCTCGTCCCCGGGATCGACAAGGAGCATTCCAATACCATTCCCCTTCTTGTTGGCCGCCCCATCGAAGAAGAGTTGCCGGCTTTGCGCCGTCAAGTGAAAAGATTCCGTCGTCCGGAAATTGCGGATCGTGACCCTTAGGTTCACCGCGGGAAGTCGGCAAGCCGATCTCGCCATTACTCGCCCTTTGTTGATTTTCGACCATGTACTTGATGTCGAACTCACCAGAAGAATGACCACTTGGCTAGTCGCATCGACAGAGATGGCTTGTCAAAGAGATATCTGACGGGGTCCACTTTGGAGACCAGAGCACCGAATGCGACCGCATGTAGTGTTTCGGTTTCCCGACTACCCATACCAAGGCGGTACAAGTTTTCTCCGATCGAGTAGCCGAGTTCACTTCCTTGAAGCTTCCGCTACGAAGTAGATTGCATGCTCAACCTTGGAATCTTTCTCGCTCTTGTGCCAAAGATTGCTCCGATTGACGTGTCTCATCGTCGATACAGGAGTAGTGGCTTGTCTTCATGTGGCGGGCACGCACTGGGGATTCACCAAGTAGGTCTTGATCTTCTCAAAAGCTATTTGGCACTCTGAGTCCCATTTGATGCTCGGCATTCTTTTTCATCGCTTGAACATGGGCTCGCAGAGAGATGTCAACCGGTTGATGAAGCGACCGATGTATCAAGTCTTCCCATGAAGCTCTTCACTTCGTTAGGGTTTGAGGCGACTTCATGTCGATGATGGCCTTGATTTTCCCGGGATCGGCTTCGATACCTCTTTCGTAACCATGTACCCCAAGCACCTTGCCGCGCTTGACGCCGAAGGTACACTTTGCCGGATTTAGCCTCATGGAGTGCTTTTCTCGAGTCCGTTGAAGAACTTCCTCAGATCCGTCATGTGCCGCATGTCCGATCCTCGAGTGGATGATCATGTCGTCGACATATACTTCGATTTCCTTGTGAATCATGTCATGGAAGAGGGCTGCTGCAGCCCGCCGGTAAGTAGCCCCATCGTTCTTCGACCGAACGGCATGACCGTGTAACAGCATGTCCCCCATGGAGTGGTGAAGGCAGCCTTGGCTTGATCCTCCTCGGACATTTTGATCTGGTTGTATCCAGCGAACCCGTCCACGAAGGACTTTACTTCGAAATTTGCCGTGGTATCGACCAAAGATGTCGATGTTAGGCAAAGGAAAATCATCTTTAGGGCTGGCCTTGTTGAGATCCCGAAAATCTACGCAAAGCATCTCGACCTTTCCGTTGGCCTTGGTGACCGTCACGATGTTGGAGAGCCAAGTCGGGTACTCAATCACTCGATGAAACCAACTCTGAGCATTTTCTCAATTTCTTCTTTAACTTGCAAGGACCACTCTGGCTTAATCTTGCGCAGCCTTCTGTTTGATGTGCTTCGATTCGGGATCCAGGGGAATTCGTGCTCCACGATTGAGGGATCGAGTCCCGGCATATCCCGGTATGACCAGCGAACACGTCAACATACTCCCGGAGGAGGCTTATCGTGGCTTCTTTTCTCGCATCGGCGAAGAAACCGCCCACTTGTGTCTCTTTAGGCTCTTGCACCGACCCCGTGTTCACTTTGGTCATAACCTCTTCGGTAGCTTGGGCCCGATTGTCCTCTTGGTCAACTACACGCTCGAGAACTTCTTTAATGTATTGTTCGTTTAATGTGTCTCGCTTCTTTATCAATTGAATTATTAACGTCTTTTAAGTTGTTTGTTAACTTATCGCTTGTTAAAGTGGCAATGAGAGGATACTCCGAAAGGTCGACTTTTCATTAAACAAGAATGGGAATACATGATTGGCTACAACATTATAGTCCTCCGGCGTAAGGCCATTGGATGACTCGGAAGGGACTCGGACTCGACAAAGACCGACTCGCAGGGTTTGAGACCGGGTTTAGGGAGATGTGGGTGCGGGCCCGCCTTGTCTTCCATTTCGCCTCGGCTTGCCCTTGGTCCGGTGAAAGTTACCCAATTCTTCAAAGGCATTGATGGATGCTTGATGAGGGTGCGGGGATCGAGAGGCTTGGCTTGCCGTCCCAATCATGGCAATCATGCCGTTGTCGGAGCCCCTGGGCCGATCAAGTTTGGCAACTCCATGACTTCTTCAAACAGACTCGTAGAGCCGGTCCACCGAGAGCGTCTTCTATAAATTCCGGTTCCTTCGCTTTGGACTTACCGTCTCGAATGTGGCCTCGGCGGCCGATCCGAACAACTGCTTCCCATGGAGGGTACCTTGAGTTGCTCCTCCAAGTCCTGGGATTCCCTTGAATGTGTACTCCGCCGGACTGTGGTGGCGCTTGGTCCAGGTAGAGCCGTGATGTCGAGGAACGCTCCCCTTATCGGATTAGCTTTGAGTCCTCTCGAAACGCTTGAGGTCCCGTGCTAGCCGTTCCATTCTTCCCGTAGTCTCGGTGCATCGACTATCCCCGCTTCTTTCTCATCTTCATCAAGCTTCCGCGTCGGTCCCCTCGCCCTGCTTGCCGGTTCCGCTATCGGTCCCCTCGCCCGCTGCTCGGTTCCGCCGTCGGTCCCTCGCCCGTCGCTCGGTTCCCTTGGTGAAGTAATGAGCGAGGTCAAAGCCGTAAGGCCGGAGGTTGGGTGTGCCGTCTGAGGTTCCCCTTTGCGGCCGTTGCCTTGGTGCGGGCGAGCCTTTTGTCTTCCTTGATGTCGACGGTGTTGGCACGTAGCCAAGCCCCGTACCGTGGTGTGGTCCTTGACTTCAATAACTTGGTGTCGGGCCTTGTAGCCTTTTGCCGAGCCCCGCCCCGGGATGAAGTTCATGAGTTTCATCATCCTCATGGCGGGAGGAATCTGGTCGTGAGACAAAGTGGAAGGTCCACGTTGCATATTTGGATCTTGGAGGTCTCCAGAGTGAATCCAAGCTAATGGCATGTCATCATTATGCTTGATTTCCAACACTTTGGAATGTCATTGCGTCCGGTCCCCTCGGTGGTGACGCTGTCGCCGTAGATCGTGGTTAGCTCGTTGCCTTGCATGAACTTGAGGCACCGATGAAGGGTGGATGCCACGCCATTGATTTGATGCAGCCCGTGACGCCCAGATGGCTGTGAAAGTGATTGGAATGTCCAACACTTGGAATTCGGTGGGGATCACCCGCTCACGAACCGTATGTTGAGAGTAGCAACCCCGAGAACCGTACGGGAAGTAGAGTCATAGGCCTTGACAAAGGTGGACCGAAGGCTTAAGATCTGTGGGCTTGATGTCAAGCAGGTCCATCATCTTGGCGGGCAAGACATTCATTCCGGAACCTCCGTCTACCAACACGCGGGAAGGCGACGCTCGTCCACTGGATCGTGGATGTAGAGCGGCTCATTGTGATCAGCCCCAAATTTTGGAAGGTCCAAATCGTGAAGGTGATTATGTTGCCATAGTGGATGTTGCCAATCATCCGAATGACTTCATCTCTGGGGTCATACCCACGGGGATCATGGTACGGCCAGGCTTTCCTCTAGCTTCGAGCTTGTGAGGATAAGAGGAGGTGAGCAGAGACCAAAGGGAAATGTTCGCCCGAGTCCGCTTGAGCCGAGTGAGGATCGGGTCCTCTTTCAAGGAACTTGCGTCTTCGGGCTGGCCGGATTGCAATTCGCTCCGCAGCTTTTTAGTGGCCTTAGGTGGTAATGCATGGATTTGACCCGATCGGGTTAGAACGCTCGACATCGTGTTTGGTCCCTTCGAACAGTGCCGCTCCGAGTTGAGCCATAGTTAGAGGAGGATTCCTCGTGGCATAGGGCCATATGTCTTCCCTCAACTCATTGATTGTGGATGAATTCCTGAGCTTCGGCGCTTGACGGATTCTCGTCCCCAGATACCGGCTTGGATGCCTCGCGGGAGGTAGCCTACAGCTTGACGCAGCTTGTTCGAATGTCAAGTGCACAACAATGGTTGCCTCGAACCGAACCGTGTGTTGCCGACCCTCCGAGGAGGTTGGAGAGTTCTCTGCTTAAGCGAACGGTCTCCTTGATCTCTTCACGGTATATCGCGTTCCTTTCCTTCTTGCCGAGCATACTCGGGGCATTCTGGAGTTGGGTCCGGCGATACTCGTGGTTTGCTAGTTTTCCTCCGCTCCGGGGCCCAGATCAACCTTCTTGCAATGAACCTGCGTCGAGAGTTAATGCCTGTGTTTCTTCCCATGTGAGAATAGCCAGTGCTTCTTTGAACTGCGTGCGGCAGTCTAGGTAAACTTCCATCGGGGAGAGTTTTCTCCTCTGCTTTATCTGAGTGGCGGGTATGTCGGAAGGTGAGTACACGGCTTTCCGAACATCTGCCCATGTGACCGGTTGATCGTTTCTGTAAACGAATGCCGTAGACTGTGGAATTTCCCTGAGTAGTTGCTCGAGACAAATTTCCATCCTCCTCTTGTTTTTAAATAGACCTTCCTCCCTGAGTTGGCCTTTCAATTTAAGTGCAGAAATGATCCGTTCCCATCCTCCCAGGACCCTTGGGAGTCCGGTTTTGTTGACTTCATGCCCGGCTTGGAAGAGAATGGTTTCATCGTCTTCATCGTCGCTTTCACAGAGAACTTGCTTTCCTCGGGAAGGTAAGCGCCGGGATTCTTTCGCCGTGTCGTTCCATCTCCTAGGTCATCGGGACCGTTGACCACCCTCGTCGGCGAGGGGGTTGGATGAGAACAAACGGTAGTCCGGGAAGTTGCCATGAGCAAAGCTCTTGAGGTCGAACCGGTCTAGAGTGGCCTCTAGCTTTCTCGTCCGAAGCCGCCTATGACACTTTAAGGGCTTTGGTCCCCGTAGGTCTTTCGAGCTTGATCTTCGTCCCAAAGACGACTTTCTTGAGCGGCTAGTTCCATGAGGGCATTCCTCGCGAGAGCTAAGCGCCTCCGTAGGTGCGCAACGTCCGGCTAGTGTCCGTAACCGTGATTACATTCAAATCGCCGAATGGCGGGAACACTTGGATTACGTTGACGAAGGAAGTCGGACCGGGACATTCCATGCGGCCTTCCTTGATCTAGGTTACCAAGAAGTTTGCCCATATCTTTCTTGATTGACCCCACGGGGTATTGAATTCTGCAATGTTGACAGTCTCGTGATCTCGCTCGATCGCCAAGTCTATCGAGCTAGCAAGGACCGGCGTGATGTTCGAATCCGGGGCCGTGACGGCTGGGAGTAGAATCGAACCGGAGCATGTTGATGCCGAGGTGGTCATTTCCCATGTCGGAAGCCGACTCGCCTTGCGGGGAAGACTTTCACGTATGTTTTCGGGTGGCCGCCGGAAGCGTTCCCGAGGTTGATCTCGACTTGTAGCAGGGTGAGGAGCTTGGTCTCCTTTGTCGCTGCCCCTCGTCCTTCGCGGCGCTTGAGGGTATAAGCTTGACCGACGGCACGGGCCGGTTGCCACCGGGCCGGTACTCGGAAGTAGTGATGAGCTCGAGCTCGCTTGGCCAAAGCCTCGTTTACCATGAGCAGGCGCCGTCGAGGGTGACCTTGGTATTGCAGATCGACGATAAGGACCGGATCCTTGGTATCATCGGGATATCTGGAATAGATGATGTTGACGAAGTCGTCGTCGCCCACTTGATCGAGGGATTCTTCGTCGTGTCAACCAAGAACTTCCAATTGTCGGATAGCCGTCTCAGACCGGACGTTGAGCTTGACAATTTCCATGGTATTGGAACCTTGGTCGTAGGTGACCTGATCAGAAGGAGTTCCGTCCTCAAAACTGAGCATGTGAATGCAGAGGTCTGCTTGCGGGTCTGCCGCGTCCTCGACTCCTGAGAGTCCAGATTCATCGTCATCTGATCGCTCAATCCAGGTGTAGGGACGTATTGCGTCCGGTTGCGTTGTTGGAGCAGCTAGGAAAACATCATGCTCTTCGTTGGAGAAGAGGGGTGCAGCGGGTAGTTCCTCGTGGAGGACATCCCATACGACTTCCATGCATTCATCCCGAGTGTGACGGTGCTTGTTGACCTTTATCACAAAGATCTCTTCGCCTGGCGGGGCCAGAGAATGGGTTTGGAGAATGCTGACGAATCTCCGATTGGAGACTGGGGGTTTATGTGCCTGCGTCATGGCGATATTCAGCGTTTCCTTCCAATCTGCCTCCAAATGTTGGAAACGACAGTTGAACTTGATGTATCGGACTGCTTCAGGGTCTGTCTGTTAGAGTACGTTTACATAGTTAGCATCTTCGGACTCTGAGGGATTCTGATCAGATTTGCCCCGGTAGTCCCTTGGTTGATTCGAAGGAGGTACCCCCGGTGCCTGAGTGCGGGCACGCTTGGCTACTGTCTCGGCTTCGTTTCCTATGAGGAAACTATCCCCTCGGATGACTTCAAGATCTCCCTGCCGGTTAATGAACTTAACACACTGATGGAGAGTGGAAGCTATGGCTTTCATGTGGTGTAGCCAAGGGCGTCCCAAAAGAACTGTGAACTCGGATGGAATGTCCATCACGTGGAATTTTGCTGGCACCATTTGGGTTTCGAACCATAGTTCCAGAGTCACTGTCCCCAGGATGGGACGAGACGAGTTGTCGTAGGCCTTGATAGTCCGAGCTGACGGAATCAGATGGCTTTCATGGATGCGGAGAGCTCGCATCATGCTGAGAGGGAGGACATTAACGGCTGACCCGTTATCTACCAATACTCCGGGGAGTGATATGGTGTTGAGTTTGAGAGTGATGTACAGAGCTTCGTTGTGCCCCGAGGCATCTCTCGGTAGGTCTTCGTCACAGAACGTGATCATACTGCCATACAAGCGGGAGTCGTAGATCTCGTCTCTATCCGTAGAAGGAGAGTCATCCAGCCCATCCGTTTCTGTCTTCCTCTGCGAGGTAAAGCCTTTGCCGGAACCTCGTGGAGTGTGTTGAGGTTGCCTCGTGGCGGTTGCCGCCCTTGGTTAGCACATTGATCGAGTGCGATTGCCAAGCCGACCTTGATCTTCCTTTGCCGGTCCGAGCTCTAAGCCGGACAAATTGAATCTTGGCTGATCCCGCGGAGGGTTAGGCTTCGACCGGCGCAAGATTACCAAGATCCGAGGTATTCCGGTGTCCCAGTGGTCTCGAATTCGGTTTCAGCGGGACTTTTCGGCTTTCCCACCCCCGTCTCGCTCTAAAGCCGCATGGCCCGGAGGCAAAGAGGACTCGGCCGGAGTACAATACGTAGTAGTCGAACCTCCCGAGGGTTCTCCGAGCATACCTACACCGGTATCCCCAGCCTTCGTATCTTTCTCTCGCCTGTCGTTGAGAGGATTTCTTCTTTTGTTTTCTCGGAGGATTGCTCCTGACAGCTTTCTGACTCATACTGTGCAAAGTGAGCAGCCGCAAACATCGTAGGCCGATGTGGACATTAGAGGAGGATCCAAACTGAGAGAGGCGGAGAAACCGGTTCTGCGGCACTCTTCTTGGGCACCCACTCAATGGAATTCACGTCGTTATTGTTCGGAAAAGGGTTTCCGATCGTATTGGGCCCACGGGGCGCTCCAACTTGCCTTCTTCTATCAAGTTCTGATTTCGTATCGTAACCCCACACAATTGTCGGTGGTATGGCCGTGATACCGATGGAAGGCGCAAGATTTGCTCTTGTCCGCATTGGCTACGGGAATTTTGGATTTGTAATTGGCAACGGGCTTAAGGAGACCCTCCTTGATTAACCCTTCTAGCATCTTGCTCAAAGGGCATGTCCAACTTGTCGAAGTGTACGGCAGTCGCTTCGAGTAGAATTGTTGCTTTGTGGGACTCGGGTTTCGTTACCCGACCGTTGTCCCCGATGGACGTAGTTGACAGACGTATCTTTCCCTTTGCCGGGGCCGGTGCGGGATTGAATGCAACCGCTGAGCGGTATCTGTATGGCCGTGCGGTAGCCAACTTTTCCTTGAGATCCTTCTCGAACCGTGAGCCGGCATTGACCATGGCCCGGAGATCCGGGAAGAAATTGTGACTGATGAGAGTTCTGATGGACGGTCTTAAGCGTGACTTGAAGATCCGCATCTGTTCGTCTTTGGAGAGTGGCTTCATGATCTCGGAGAGTTTCCACTCCATCTCTTGTAGAATTCCCCAATACTTTCATCCGCTTTCGCTCGGTGGTGATTAAGTCCTCGCGACTTGTTTCCCACTCTAAGTTGGATCCGTACTGCCCAGGAAGATGTTACTAATCTGCTCCTGTGTGTGGCGATCCGCAGCTTGACCTCGAAACCATCGTAACGCCGAACTTTTAAGCGTATGCCGGAAGTGGTCGGCCATTTGCCGGAGGGTAGCTCCTTTTGCTCTCATGCCGAGAACGTAGGTATCGACGTGCGTCCGAGGACATTCGGTTCCGTCGAATCGGTCCATCTCCGGCATTCTCGAACTTGGCAGGAGAGGCGTGACCATTCCCTGATCTCGTGGATTTGAGCGTTTCCTCGCGAGCCGCTCATGGTGGCTTTCGTGTCTTTCATCCGCTCGACCATCCAGCTAAGGTTGGGTCCAGCAGTGGACTGTGAGGCTCGGCGCGGTGCTACCACGTGAGCGGTAGTGATTGGAGATGGAAGGCTTGATATATGTGGATATATGGGAGCCTTTTCGAACCGTATCGGGGTTTGTCCCCGGTGTTTAG
The DNA here is from genome assembly GCA_022495995.1 of Adenophora triphylla var. japonica. Taxonomy (NCBI): domain Eukaryota; kingdom Viridiplantae; phylum Streptophyta; class Magnoliopsida; order Asterales; family Campanulaceae; genus Adenophora; species Adenophora triphylla. The sequence goes on from JAFEMH010000230.1 coordinate 513,238, forward strand.
GGATTCGTGTATAGGCAACGGGACGAACCCGGAGGGTATTGAGGGATATTGACATCCTGAGATGGTCCAATGCGCCGGTGATATTGAGTGATAGGAGTAGCACCGGGCCGACCAAATGGCAGTGGTTGCCCCGAGAGGTGGCAACATGGAGCATAGGTCGTCTGTTTCCTTGGTTGGAAGGCATCCCGTAAGTTGGCGGGGAGGAACCCGATTGAAGGTTTGGTGAACTGGTTTCGGGAATCGTCATCCTCGACTGTGACAAAAGTACCGTCCGACTGGGGGATAGCCGCTATACCACGCTCATTCGTAAGCCGTACCACGAAATTCCGCCGATCTTCTTTCGCCTTTTGTGAACCTCGAAGGCCCGGATGGCTTCTTCCAAAGGTCATATCTCGTTACCGGTGGCGGGGTCCGTCCCCGTCACGATTTCTCGGTGAGTCTCGACATGTCGGAAAGTCCGCCGAGGGAACCGAGGAAACCGAGGAACAGCTCGACGCCGCTGCTACGGTGATCCCGGCAAGGCGCCGACCCGGAAATCTGAACCACTTTCTCGCTCGCCGCAGGGACGAAAGGAAGGGTTTAGGCTTCGAAAAGGGTATTTGTCTCAAGGTTTTCGGGCTTGTGCAATGTGCGCTACCGATTAATGTTTACTTAAAGCGCGTTTTCTCGTAGTCCTAATCGGTTGGAAAAGAGCGAGTCTTCTTTTTCGCAACTAATCCTAGAGCTCTAATCAGCTGGATCTCGTCACTACGCTTATAAGCCCCTCGTTTCCATTGTAGATCATCTTTCTCAGACGGACTATCCCGAGCGAGGTCCGATAAGGCAAGCGAGTTCCATCGACAAAGGAAAAAGTGAACTTAAGGCTAGCCGATCACGCAAACTTTCGACGTGTGCGGCGTACGGGCCACGGCCGAGGTCAACGTCCTTAAGTTAAGGCGGGGATCGTGCCAAAATTTGGGCATGACCTCTCCCGACTCGCTTGTCCGAGAGACCTTAGCTTTTTAGCGTTGACCAAGTTGTGGCCGGCACGATACATACGGCGAGGTTTGGTGACACGGCGTCACATTGAACCTTCGTGTATATTTTTCGCAGAGCTCGCGTCAAAGTCAAGGCCGAAAAGCTCAAGACTTCGGGTCGGGAACGACCTTCGGTCTCAAACTCTCGAGCTTGACTCGGAGCGGGCCCGGCGTAAAAACATACACTTAGGCTTTATGACACAAGCTAAGCCAAAAACCAACCGGGTCTTGGACAAAGTGTGACACAAAGAGTGCATGGCTTACACGGGCTAGGATGGGATGTTTGGGACGACCCCGTGCGCCCGAAAGGTGTCTCGGCACCAACCGGAGTGCAACCGATAAGGCCATCCCGGGTTAGGGGTCAGGAGCAGTGCTGTACCGAGGCAGCAAGTGCACGTGAAGTGCGGTGTTCCGAGGCAGCAAGTGCGCGTAGTGTGCGGTCACTAAAATTCCTTTTCTGAGTAAAAACAGAGATTTTTTTTTCAGAATGTGTCTTAAAGAATTTATGATGCACAGTTCAAAAGACAGCATGAAAATCGAACATGAATGGGAATGCACAAACATGGTAAGATTTTGAAAAGTCGACAATGTAATGCCTTTGAAAAAACCGTTCGAGGTTTAAAGGAACTCACACACACGAAAACGAGGAAGGGTAAACGAAAGTTTGACCCACGGAAGGCTTTTTAGAAAACAATGGTAGTTTTGAAAAAAGTATCTTATCCCCAGCGGAGTCGCCAACTGAAATTACCCGGGATTTCGCGCGGGCGCGAAACGCGGTTGTCTTTCGCGGAGGGTTGGTGTCTGAGACCTCGCTTCATGGGAAGGAACAAAATGAGGAGTCGCCACGCGGTTTTTGTATTTTGAGCCCAAACGTTGAGAAACGGCTATTGCGAAAAGGTGTCGTTTTTATTGGTAGCAAAAACTTAGGAAAAGGCTTTGAAAACGGGGATCATTTTTATTGGCAGCAAAAACGAGTAAAAAGCTTTTAGTACCAGAGATTGTTAGGTTCGGAGGTCAAGTTACGTTTCGGGTAGAGTATTACGAGATCGCCCGAAACGCCTTGCATGACGAGTCTTTCTACATTTCTCGAAATCGTGTGTGTGTGTGTGTTTTGAAATGGGGGCTTGAATGACAAGCTTAATCTTGGTTTGAATGTCAAACATTGATTAGGTGACTTTTGAAAAGACGAGCGTTTGAATGACAAACGTCGGTTTTGAGTTTGAAGAGGAGTTCGAAGGTCGAACTCCGGTTTTTTAAACCGGGCGCGTCATTGTTAACGATTTTTACGGGAAAAATGCGTATTAAATGATTTTAAGTGTCAAATGGCGGCTTTGAGTTTGAAGATGAGCGTTTGGAGGCCGAACGTCATTTCGCGCATTTTGAAAGAGAGTTCGACGGACGAACTCCGGTTTTGAACCGGGCATTACATTGTTAACGATTTTTACGGAAAAAATGCGTTTTAAATGATATGCGATCAACGAATCGGGTTGCGACTCGGACTTTGAAAAGTAAATACTATCACGATCCAAACGGGTCGGACTTGTAAATGACATATTTAAAGCAGTGTCAACGGAATCAAACGATCCAGAATCGTAAATTACGATCGACGAGGCCAATCGGCTCGGAATTGTAAATGACGATCAACGAGGCCAAACGGCTCGGATTTGTAAATGACGGAAATTAAATGACGATCAACGGATCGATCGATCCGGAATTGATAAATGACAATAAAAGTAAACGGAACGGGGTCGGAACGCCGTTTTAACCCGCGATTACTTCTCTTAAGGAAAGAGAAGAGGATCGAGGGGCTAAAACGTATCGGACCCCGTTAGACGGAGGCGTCTACATTTTGGTAACAGCGTTCGAAACGATTATAGCGACTGGCGCGTAAACCGAGACGGAACGAGAGATTTAGAGAGAGGGAGTTATACCTATGGCTAGGGTCGACTCCTTTGGCTCGGGAGGTGTGTACGGGACACGGAAAGTGATTCGAAAGGTTGTTTCGAAGGAGTAGGGTGCGTATTTGATCGAAATACGAAGGTTTCACGCGAAATCATCAATACGAGGTAAAGGATATTTGTTCTTCACCGTCACTTGGTTCAATTGTCTATAATCAATGCATAGTCTCAAGGACCCATCCTTCTTCCTAACAAATAATGCCGGAGCTCCCCACGGGGAAACACTAGGTCGAATAAATCCCCAATCAAGCAACTCTTGCAACTGAGCCTTCAACTCTTTCAATTCAGCTGGGGCCATTTTATAAGGTGCCTTGGATATTGGAGCGGTACCTGGAAGCAAATCAATCCCAAACTCTATCTCCCTATCCGGAGGCATCACTTACTCAGAAGAGAACACATCCGAAAACTCCTTAACTACCGGTACATCCCCAAATTCAGGCAACACTTTAGTAGCATCAAGAACACTAGCCAAGAATCCGGTACAACCACGAAGCAATAATTTTCTAGCTTTCACATAAGAAATAACACGAATAGTTCCCATTGAAGGAATAGCCTCAAAAATAAACTTAGGCATATTAGGGACTGAAAAAGTAATAATCTTTTTATGACAATCGACTAAAGCATGATATTTGCTTAGCCAATCCATACCCAAAATAACATCAAAATCATGTATAGGTAACACTACCAAATCAGCAGGTAACACATGATCACATATATGCACATCACAGGCACGTAACACCTCATCGGTTACCAAACACTCTCCCATAGGAGTTGATACTTCTAGCACATAAGGCATAGACTCAACAGAAGCATGCAATTGCGATGCAAAATGCATGGAAACATAAGAATGAGATGAGCCAGGGTCTATAAGTGCGCGTGCTCTCAAACTTGCTATAAAAATAGTACCTCCAATGATGGTGGAGGAATCCGCCGCTTGTTGTTGATTCACCGCAAAGACCCGGCCCTGAACTTTAGGCCTCCCCGAAGAATCCCTCTTATTCCCTTGAGAAGTCCCGATGCCACTCCTAGATGGTTGATGATTTGGCTTAGGACAATTCCTTTGAAAATGCCCCAACTGCCCATAATTCAAATATTTGCCTTGTTTTTTCCAACAATGCTCTTCTATATGCCCTTCCTTCTGACAATGATTACAAACTTTCTTTGGTTGATTCCCCAGAATATAACCTTGCCTTCGAATACTAGACTGACCTTGCGTCTGTCCTCGGAACTGTGATGTCAATCCTTGAACTCCTCGACTATCTCGGCTTTGTTGTTGTGGTCTACCTTGTCCTCCTTGCCTTCCGGTACTTACCACTTCCATTTTCCTTTTATGTTCTTCAATATCATGCTCCACATGGTAAGCACGATCCACCGCATCTTGAAAATCTTGAAACTTGTGGGACACTAACTGCGTTCGAATCACTGTCTTCAATACCCGAACAAATATCATGGATTTTCTCTCCTCGGTTGCAACTAGATGAGTGCAATATCTCGATAACTTCATGAACTTGACCACATACTGAGCCACTGTCATAAAATTCTGCTCCAAGTTAAGAAACTCCATTTCCTTCTTATCTTGATCTACCTTCGAAACAAAATGCTCCTTAAATTTCCCTAGAAAATTCTCCCAAGTGTACGGAACATGAGCCTCATCCCAACTTACCTTTAAAGTTCTCCACCAATGCTCCGCCGCACCAGAAAACTTGTAAGCCGCGAACCTAACTCGTTCCTCCTCGATACATCTCAACACATCAAAGATTTTCTCCATAGCCTCAATCCATCTCTCAGCCTTTGACACATCCGGCTCACCATCATAACCAATGGGTTACAACTTCAAGAATTGATTCAGCCCAACCCTTGGAGCTGCCTGCTCCCCTCTCTGCCTTTGATCATTCATGTCCTTCATGGTTGCCTCCAACATTCCTTGAAACATATCCCGGATCTCCTCCCTTACATTTACACGGCCTAAAGGTCCAGTCGGATTACCTTCAGCTCCTGCCATAAGGACTTAGTACCTGCATAAAATATTTAATGTCACTCACTCAATCCATACTACCCTCCTAGGTCACGTAGTCACTCTAGACTATCTAAACCTAAGGCTCTGATACCAACTGACATGACCCGAACCGTGGTCCTACTTGGCCCCATGCCCGGGACACGCTCTGAAGACACATTTATTTTAGAAAAAACTTTCGAAATGTCCTTTCTAAAATTTGCCAAATACAAAACCTGTTTAACTTTAAGAAACTTTCATAACATACCAACTAAAGATAAAACATTTAACTTCAATCCAAACCTAAACTTTACAAACCATTTACACTAAGGAACATAGTTCCAAAATATACACATTTATAACCATTAAAAAGTTTCTAAATAGCAACAACATCTCAAGTGTCGGGTATACTACCCCGTAGTTATACATTTACATAATGCAACCAACGACAAAACACCTTGCCCAAAATACAATCCTGACTAGGCATCCTCTTTGTGCTCAACGTGGCCTATGCCTTGACTCGTCTCTATTTAAGAAAGCAATAAAAGGACGGGGTGAGAAAAATCTCAGCAAGCTATTATATATGCAATAATATGCTATGCAATCACAATATGAAAGCATATAACATCTACTCCTCATATATATATCACATTCTTGTCAACACAAAGATATATATATATATATATATATATATATATATATATATATATATATATATATATAACACATAAGTGCAATAATGTAACACTTAAAGGATACTGAGCCAAGGTTTAATCCCAACGGGATATCACAATCTGAGCAGCATCAACAACTGAAGAAGCGGTTCTGAAACCCAATCCCAATATCAACAAGTGGGTGAAAATGACACAAAGTCATACCCCAATGTGCAACTAGACTACACCCTAAAAAGGGGAGGTAGCCCACTACCCAAACCATGGCCAATGGAAGGGCAAAAAGGGACCCACTGTATGGATTATAATGAACTCGGCTCGGGTGCCATTATAACCCCATACCACTGCTTAAACAATCAAGTACCAGCTGGACTTTAAATAGAAGCACAATACTAAATACTTGCTTACATAACCAATCGATGATTCCAAAGTAGGGAACCATACCAATATATCATAACAAGATGATAACAAGTATCATCATAAGTAGCACAATGGCTAAACAATCCTTGAACCAATTCAATTTAACTTAGGATTCCAAAGTAGGGAACCCTAAAAAGCACACCATAAAAGATGTCAAATAAGTCCAAAATGTGCAACACATAAGGTCTACACACTTACTATAACCATTCAAGGATGTATCATCAATCATATAAGGATATCAAACAAGTTAGGTTCCATGGAAATCAAGTGTTCCAACCTACTTTAACCAAATATTAACCATCTTCCAATTATCAAAATTGGTATGTAAAGACATCCTTTTGTAGCTCATATGTTTTACTTTGATTATAGTGTTCAATTGATTGAAATATATGTTATATAGTTGGACATACATGGCTTTAAAAATGATTCAGCAAAACAGGGCAGGGCACGACTCGTGCCCCATGGCACGACTCGTCCCTCATTTTCATGCAGCCTGATACACTCGTCCACCAGGGCACGACTCGTCATGACTCATGGCATGACTCGTGACAGAGGGCACGAGTCGTGACCTTTACAGAATTCAGAACATAACCTCTTAAACCAAGTTTCAAATGACCATTTTCCAACTCAAACACAACACAAATAAACCAAACTTCAGTATACTCTTTCCAAAATCCTTTTTAACTCAACCAAATCCATTTCCAACTCAAAATAATATGACAAAATATAACATACAACATATATATTCCAAAAATTCAACTTCAACCATCATAAGAATATGCATTGAAGGAAAATATAACAACTTACCTAAAAATGGAATTGAAAAACTTCAACTTTTCTTCAGATGAAAATGACCCTCTTCTTCTCCCGAACATTTAAACACGAACGGATCGCCGAACGGATTTTTCTTGATTAATTGAGAGATTTTTAAAATGGAAACTAGGTTTTGTTTTGGCTCCTTTTGGACCAAGAAGATGAGCTGAGGCTGTTTTGTTTAAAATGAAATAAAGCTTCTTAAATACTTCCTAAGGATGAACATTAACTAACTACACCAAGGCTCCTCCACAACTTCAGTTAAACAATTTAAATGATTTAAGTTTCAATTATTACACTTTAGCACCTCAAGGTCTATTATAAGATTTTTTAGTTAAATTTCCATATTTACCACTTCAACTAAATAACTCCTAATAATTATAATGAGGCATTAATTAATTATATTTAATTCATTAACATAGTTAAATATCAAATAAGTTATTTAAAAATGCTAAATAACACATTATTGCCATCAACAAAATGCAACACATATAAATAATATGAAATGCACGCCATAATTACTAATTCAAGCATATATCAATTATGCCCAGGACTAGGGTCATGACAGGTGCAACCTTACTTGTAAAGACAGATTTATCGGTGGCAGATGCCTGACCGATTGCTCTCACTTGACCGGTTGCAGCTGCTTTACCGGTTGAGGTTTCCAAGGCTGCAACTTGACCAGCAATGTGAATACCAGCTTTGTTGTCACAATCTCTAAGTGGAATATATGGTCCCAGCTTAGGATCAACTACTTTAATCCATTTAGATTTGTTGTTGTCAACCTTCTTAACCTTGGTTTGTTCCTCACTTTGGGATAGTTAAGGAGAACAACACCAAAAGTACGAGTAGTACTTTTCTTTAGCAGATAAGATGGACTATCATCAAACTTGTCCATCAAGTTCTCAATTACAGACTTTATAAATGGCTTGTCATTGCTACTGGAGTTAAATTCTAAACCAGATTGGTCATTATAAGACATTTGGTATTGTAGGATTGTTTCAACAGCAGCTTTGGATTTGGAATAAGAATCAATAGTCTTGGTGAGAGAATTGTTTCTTGAAACCAAGTCAGCAATTTGACCAAGACATATACTAAGTCTATTTTTGAGATCATGATTTTCTTCTCTCAACTGATCAGACTCAAGCTTGTTTTCTTTTAAAACTTTAATTTTAGATTTAAGCGAGTCATTTTCAGTTTAGATTCTTTTGAAATCAACAGCCATAACTTTGTGAACATCATTTAATTTTTCAAAGTCAAAAAACAAATCATTTATCACCTCTTCCATATCAGACTTAGACAGGTTAGGCATGGGATCAATGGTTGGTTGAAAGTTTGAGGGTAATGGCTCAAAGTTGGGATTAAAGTTAGGTAAGGAGGATGTCGATTGAGAGCTTAGGTCGGCTAAGGTCTTTTGGTATTGAATTGGTTGAGGTTTAAACACATGTTGAGATTTGAGTGTCATCAGTTGAGCTTTTGTTTGATAGGTCAGATGAGTTGGTTGCATCAAAGGTTTGAGAGTTAGACGGGTTTTGATTTGATCATAGAGAGTTCCACCTATATTTTGAATCTTAAAGTTGTAAGGATTCTCAACTCTTGGTATAGGTTCATCATAATATGATAAATGAGATCTCATGGGTGTGGTAGTGTCATTGTAAGTGCTTGACTGGTCAATGGAGTTTCGGTAGATGGGTGACTGTAAGAGAGTGGGTCCATTTTCTGTTCCATCATGGGCTACAAAACTAACATTAGCTTCTTCATCTAAGTCAACATTCTCATCTTATGAGTCATTCTCAAACCAGACAGGCATAGCATTTTCGGTTCCTTCTTCGGCTACCAAGCTTTTGGATGTAGGATTCTTCCTAAATGGTTTCTTACTAAGAAATTCATACTTAGGTTGAGGACATTTTGAAGCAAAGTGGCCAGGCTTCCTACAATTGTAACAAACAAACTCACCTTGGGCATTCATACCTTCGGTTGAGGATTGGCTAGATCTTCGGAAGCTTCCAGATCTTTGAAAATTAGAGGGTTAAGAGTGGAAGGGTTTTTTTGCCATGTTGCTGAGATTTGTTAAATTCTTTGAACTTTCTATAGTTTCTGGCAAAGACAGCAAATTCATACATAAATAAAGTGGAAACAATATTCTGAATGTGAGTATTGCGTAAGTCTCTACATTATTTCGGAATAGCTACCGTAACATGCCATAACAATAACAATAACAATAACAATAACAATAACAATAATGGTTTTTTTCTCAAATAATTCATTTTTAAAATTTTATTTCCCAAAGTAACTTACTGTTCAAACTTTTTCCCAAAAATGTCCCACTTTTTTAAACTCGCTACACGGTGTAGTGAGTTTGAATGTGACATGTCAAACTCGCTACACTGTGTAGCGAGTTCCAAGTAATTAGGTTTTTCGGTTTGTAATTAATCTTGGTAATTAAGTGAAGAAAAACTCGCTACACTCTGTAGCGAGTTTGACCTGTCACAGTCAAACTCGCTACACCGTGTAGCGAGTTCTCAAAAAACCCTTTTCCCCATTCCGACTTACAGTCTTCATTTCAAAATAACAAAAAACCTATCTCAGCCGCCTGGAAGAGAAGAAACCAAGAAGGAGACATTTTGCCATTCAAATTCAAGCTTTTTATCATCAAAATTTCGTAATTGTAAGTTTACATTCCTGTATTTTACTTCATTTTGTGTTGATTTAGCTTTGATTTGATTATTTGTTTACTTGCAATTTAGGATTTTTTTTTGATTTCTTTGATGACTTTGTAAAAATATCTTAGTTTAATATGTGATTAATTTGTGTCCCAATCCAAAATTGTGAGGAGTAAAATGATATATTTTTCAATGACATATACATACATAGAAGACATAGACCCCAGTTCTAATGACATGTACATACATAGAAGATAGAAGATGGTTAAAATGATACATTTTTCAAGCAAAAATGATATTTTTTTAAAGAAAAAAAATATAATGATAAAAGTAATACACACTTAAAAATAAAATGGATGAAAACAAAGTTTTGCCTACACTAAAAACTTATGAATGGATAGCTAATGTTGAAAAAGTAGAAAAAAGGGAACTATGTGCTTTTGAGCACTTCCATTAGAATTTTGTTTACTATTTAAGAATAAGCTATATGATATAGAAACAGATGAAATGGGAGTGTGTTGCTTTATCAATCAAGATAAAATTGTCCATCAAAGGATAATATAAGTTACAAATTTGTATAGATTTCTATTCTTGTTATCGGGATCAAAACCTGTTGAAAACATTTATAAACATAATATCTAGACTTCCTATGTAGGAAATAATGAATATAGAAGAAACACAGTTTACAAAAAAATTGATTATTAATTACCAACCTTGATATTGAAATAAACAGATGGATTCTTTCATTGATCCCGGGCCTATCGATAACTCTATTCTGACCGAGCATGAGAACCATAGAGCTCGGTTTATTTGGGCCGATGTAGAGGTTGCTAGTCCGCTGTCATTTCGTCGTGGTGCCTCCTTGCCGGACGTATTAGCTCCTAGGATATTGTCCAGACTAGCCGAGTGTGGCTTTAGTGGAGTTCACTACATAGGGAGAGTTCAGTACGATTATGGGTTGCTGGAGGATTTGATCGAGAGATGGCATCCGGAGACCCATACATTGCACCTCCTGGTTGGTGAGATGACGATAACCTTAGAGAATATCAACATGATTTCCAGGTTTCCGATTGATGGGGATGCTATTACTGATGCTGGCATCCCAGCACATTTAGACTGGCAGGCTGTCTGTCAGCAGCTTTTAGGGGCTGTCCCTAATCCCAAAGATATAGATGGTAGTAGTCTGAAGCCCAGGTGGATTATGAGCCAGTTTCCACACTTTTATGACCTCGCCGATGATAATGCTCTAAACATTGTGGATATGTACGTACGGGCATATATCATGCTCGCCTTGGGTTCTACGGTGATGCCTGATCGTACGAACAACAAGGTTAAGTTGTGTTATCTCCCTGCAGCAGGGATGTTTCCGAGTGCGCGGTACAGTTGGGGAAGTGCGTCGCTCACTTTCCTATATCGAGAGCTGTGTAGCGCGACTAACCCTCTGACGAAACAGTGCGGAGGATTTCTCAACGTTCTACATGTATGTTTATCTCATTTTAATGTTCATTATGTTGTTGTTTTTAAGTTTGATTTCAAATTAGCGGCATTATTTATAGTATTTGATATATATTTAATTGATATAGATTTGGGCTTGGGAGCGGTTGCTATGTGTGCAACCGCAAATTCGTAGCCGAAACAGAGATTCGGACTACATGCTCATGCCCTCGAATGCAGATATACATATATCATACGTTGTTTTCTCATCGTTATTGTTTTTTTTTTACTTTTTCTTATAATTATTCTGTTTATGAAATTTCAGGTGGACCCATTCATCATTGTATCAGAAGGAGGTTACTGCACATAACCTGCGAGGCTATCGTGATCAGCTAGCCAAGCTAACCGATGATCAGGTTGTGTGGCAGCCTTATGCGGAGAGATACGCTCCGGCTACTGTACTCAGGGTCAGGACATATGGTTGACGCGGGTCCCTCTTATGTGCTTTGCGAGGATCGAGTGGCATCTGCCGGATTGCGTTATGAGGCAGTTTGGCCTGTAGGGGATCCCAGAACCGTGCAACACTAGTCCAGACTTGCACAGATGTGATAGGCAGGGAAACAATGTCGTGATTTGGAGCGACCACCATCGACAATATATTGCACTCTGGGAACAGCGGCAACAATTTTTGGTTTCCGGGGTCTCAGACATTCACGATATGCATTACACCGATCCATATATGATATGGTATCGGAGCATAACGTGTATGTTTGTGCAGAAACTCACTCATATAGAGGAGGCTGGATACCGATCGGTTGCCCCTTGCTTAGAGTTTGTGGTAAGTTTTTACATTTTTCAAGTTATTATTTATAGTTTTTTTTAAACAAAACTTTAATTTATTAACTTATGTCTCTCATACTTATATTTTTTTTGATATAAAAACAGGTGCAGACCCTTCAGCGTTTGCATGTCGACAATGAGGCGGAGGAGCATGCCAGACAAGCTTTAATGCGGGTGGCTATTAGACACGGGCTCATGGGAGTTAGGGAGCAACAATGCCTTGTGGCTGCTGCAGCACCTCCCCCACCGGTAGATCGCGCACAGGGGGTAGAACCTCGACAGCGTCGGGTTAGACGTCATGCACATGCATAGCCACAACCCCAAATGGATTTGCACGAAGAGCCAGAGCCCGAGCCTGAGCCTCAAGCCCAGACCCAGACCCAGGATGATAGACAATTTGAATGGCCATCACAGTGGGAGACTCAGAGTCAATTTTATGGTAGTGGGAGTGGGTGGGGGAGTGGGAGTGGGAGTGGGAGTGGGTGGGAGAGTGGGAGTGGGAGTCAGTGGAGTGCCCAGCAAGACCCTCCCCCTGGATCCACTATGGGGTTCGGACTATATTCGGGGAGTGGAAGTGGGTTTAGGCTTCCTCCTTCTACATCACAAGCAGGGCTCTGACCCTTCTCCTCTCCGAGTTTGACTTATTTTGGCGAGAGTCACTTTGAGGCCACGACACCCTTCTCTGATCTGGCTGCGACTTCGTCTAGTGGGGTACGACTTACTCCTGCTCAACGGGAGGAGTTGATTAGAAGAGGGTCTCGGCAGCGAAATCCGACGAGTAAGTACACCCCGTCTGACTAGGAGAGGAGGAATAGGTGAAACTTTTTATTTATTTATTTGTACCTTGATACTTTGTACTCTTAGTTGTTATTTGGATATTTTTATTTGTTATAACTAAAATTATGATTTTTTTAGATTTTTTTTTAGTTTTTATTTGGATATTTGCATTTTATTTATTTTTACACTTTAGTACATTTATGTAGATGTGTGTTATGGTATATTGTACAGGTTTATAGTTTCGTATATTGGATATTGGAGATGTTGTATATATTGGATATGGAATTCTGTTTGCAGGTTGTTTTGAAAATTGTTTGCAGGTGGGATGCTGAAGATTGCTGCTGGTGTGGAAGCCTGTTCAAATGAACTCGCTACACGGTGTAGCGAGTTTACTTGAACTTATTTTTTGGCCGTAGAGTTAGGGCGGCCACACTAACTCCCCTGGCCTAACAAACTGAACTTAAATAGGAACTAACTAACTATTTTTTTTATTTTTTTACAACATATTTCTAATGAAACTGCAACTGAAATTGAAACTAACTAACTGTTTTTTTTTAAATTTTTTTTACAACATATTCTAACGAAACTGAAACTGAAATAGGAACTAACTATTTTTTTAATTTTTTTACAACATATTCTAATGAAACTGCAACTGAAACTGAAATAGGAACTAACTGTTATTTTGCCAAACATAAACTTTCATATTGAAAAATTCAACTCAAATAGAAATTACATTCAAGTTTTCAAGTTTAATGAAAATTACATAAAATGAAACTGCAACTGAAACTGAATCCAATTCAAACCAAACATAAATTACATGAAAAACATTCTGCTACTCCCTAATGTTCGGGCATCTACGATAATTGTGGCCTTCTTGATGGCATGATGAACACAGAGTCTTTCGTTTATCTGCTTGAAAGTCCATACAATTTCGGAAGCGTCTAGATCTAGGCCGTCCGGACTTCGCAGAACGTCAAAGTAGGGGATTAGGGAAAAAACTTGGCACCAAACCATCCACACCCCAATAGTCCTCATGCTCGATTGGTTCAAATGTCTCCTTCCATGTCTTGTAGTATTCCCCAATGGTGTAAAATCGAGAAACGAAATCTCGATCATCAAGATGTTGTGTAGAACAACATGAAAGAAGATGGAAACAAGGCATTTGATAGGCAACCCATTTACCACATATGCAGTTACGCTCATTAAGTCGGACAATCTGGATATTTCCTCCCTTATCACCCTGACGTGCGGTTGTCACTTGATACACCCCCATTTCGTGATTGTTGAACCCCCTTACCTGATGTGTTGCCCCTTTTGCGGTGTTCTTCAAGTAGAGGTAATGAACTTTCTGGCTGAATTGGTGTAGGGGATTGATGTTAGGGTTATTAGGATTACCTCTTAAGGCATTAAGTAAAAATCCATGCCTTACTTGAAAGTACTCCACACAACGGTAGAAGGCAGTTTCAACAATTGCTGTGATTGGCATCCCACGGGCTCCCTTCATCACACCATTGAAAATCTCAGACATGTTGGTAGTCATGATGCCATATCTGTAACCACCATCGTGTGCTAATGTCAATTTTCTGGCATCCAAATTCTGAAACCATGCAATTGCCTCGGGGTTAATTCCACGGATACTCTCTAAGATAGATTTCAATTTTCTATCTTGAGTTGCTCTACCCGCTCTCCAAAACAGATACTTCAACCCTTCCCCTCTATGCTTATCCAAGAAATTTGGTCGCATATGTCTGTGATGTACCCGATTTTTTTTTGAAAATCAAACGGAGTCGCCACGCCATTTTTGTTTTAAGGGCCAAAACTTTGAAAAATGCCCGAGATCAGAGATTTGGGTTCGGAGGTCACGTTACACGCCGGGAAGGACGTTAGTGTGCACCCGGAATGCCTCGTAAAATGAGTCTTCCAAGCTAAAAACCATTTGTTTGTGTGTGTTACTTTGGCCAAAATAAGTTGAAACTGAGGAAAGTAAAAATTGGGGATTCTTTATTAGACTTTAAACTGATCCCATGATTTTTTGGGTGATTTTTGGGTTGAGATTTGGCACTCAAAAGATTTTTGGAAGTTGAAAACCATTTTTGCCAGAAGGAAAAAGGCAGTGGACACTTGATTTTGAAATGGACTTTAGGGCTTGAAAACTCCAGAATCTGGGAAAAGTCCGAGAATGAAAAATATTCAAAACACCTTAAATAAGGTTTCTGTAAAAGAATTTTTCATTTTGGAGATGATTCGAGGGACCAAAACCTTCTGGAAACCTCAGATGTGAAATCTGGATTTCCAGAGACTGATGAACTGACCTTTAAAGGAAAATTTGAAAAATGGAGTTTTACTCACGAAAAAAATAAAGTAAAAATATGTCTGGAAAGCTATGGATGTTGGATACAAAAAGTCTTTTGTAGTTAACACCAAATTCCAAGTTTATCTGTGTTCAAAAAATTAGATCATGGACTGGAGTCTTAGAAAATTGCTACTGGACAGCAACTTCTCAAGAAGGAAAAACATGATTTTAAAGGGGGTTTTGCATCCATGCTTGTCCCCATTTCCATAGGTTTTGATTAGTGATCACTTGACATTTTAGTGGTGAATCAACTATATCAAACCATCCTTGGGGTACATTAGGACTAAGCACTTCATTTGCTTGGGAAGGGGAATTTTATCCTTTGAAGAAGAGATTTGATGTATGAAAATGATTTTTAGGGTTTTGAAAATGTGTTTTCTTTGCAAGTAAGTAAGAACACTTTGAAAATAATGTTGATCCTTGTAGAGGATCTTCCATGGAGATGAACTTCCATGGTGATCCTCTTGGATCCAAAGCAAGAAATGAGCAAATTACATCTTCAAAGTTTGAGATGCATGCATGGATGAGAGAGATTTAGGGTAGGGAGAGGGAGATTATACCTATCTTCCCTTGTGTTTGTGTTTGAATGGATTCAAGGCTTGGTTTGAATGTGCTTAGGGTTTGAAAGTGTTTAGGGTTGGTGATTAGAGTTGGTCAAAGAGAAAACAAGTAGATAACAATGAAGTCCTCTAAGTTTTCTCTCTAATCCTCCTCCTAAAGGGTAATTTGAGCTTGAGTTGGTGTATGTATGAGAGTGATTTGAAAGTATTTTGAGTGAGTGGGATTTGGGAAAGATTGGAGAGAAAATGGTGGCAATTCAAGTGAATTCCCACTGTTTTCTCTCTATTTTTCGCCGATGTCTTTATTCTTTGTGAGTGATTTGTGTTGTGTAAGGCGAGAGAGGAGGGTTCAATTTATAGCCCTCTAAAATTGTGACAGACATGTCCGCGCGGATGGGATTGTTAGCGTGCATTGTTCATTAATTACAGCTTCAGGCTTTGGACAGGAAGAATAAAATTCAAAAATCCAGCAGTTTATGTTTTTCAACTTGCCCAATTCGGATTTTTCCAATTTCTTTTGCTTTTTTGATTCCTTTCCATGGTTTATCCTTAAATGGCAAACCCTAATCTACCCTTGGTTGGTTAGAAATGTTAGAAATGTTAGAAATGTTAGAAATGTTATAACTTTCGTTAATTTTCTAACGAAAATACTAACAAGCTCAAATTGGAGCACTTACAGTAGCCCCTCGGCAACGACGCTTTCGAAGGAAGCGGGGTCGTCGATAAGAGTAAGGCTCCATATTTGACAGGATGATCAAGTGATCGAGTGGCTGAACCTATTTAATAGGCTACCTACGTATCCTTAAGAGGAATCAAGCCAGTCGTAGTTCGGGTCTTTGACCCTGGAATGACTATTTTAGGATGTCAACCTAAGATTTGACTATTTTTGGGAAGTCACCCTAAGATCTGACTATTTTTGGGAAGTCACCCTAAGATCTGACTATTTTTGGGAAGTCGCCCTATGATCTGACAATTTTTGGGAAGTCACCCTATGGTTTGACTATTTTTGGGAAGTCACCCTATGATCTGACTATTTTTGGGAAGTCACCCTATGATCTAACTATTTTGGGAAGTCGCCCTATGGTTTGACTATTTTTGGGAAGTCACCCTATGATCTGACTATTTTTGGGAAGTCGCCCTATGGTTTGACTATTTTTGGGAAGTCACCCTATGGTTTGACTATTTTTGGGAAGTCACCCTATGATCTGACTATTTTTGGGAAGTCGCCCTATGGTTTGACTATTTTTGGGAAGTCACCCTATGGTTTGATGATAATGTTCTTTTAGAAAAGTAGTTGACTAAGATATGATTTCATACCTGTGCTGTGCTTACCTGTAGCGGCTGATGTTAATGAAGAGTTGTTGGGTTGCCATTCGTGGGACGGTTCCTGTCGACGATTTGCTGTCTTTGACCTGAAGGGGGAGTTTGGTTGAGTCTGCATCTTGCTGGCGATCGTCAACCTTTTAGAGGTTGTTGAGCTTGTCTTCACATTGGGACTTCTTGCTTTTGAGAACTTGGTGTCTCTGACCGATTTACATTTGGGAACTTGGCGTCCCTGGCCGAATTGTATTTGGGAACTTAGCGTCTCTGACTGATTTGTATTTGAGAACTTGGCATCCCTGACCGAATTGTATTTGAGAACTTGGCGTCTCTGACTGATTTGTATTTGAGAACTTGGCGTCTCTGACCGAATTGTATTTGAGAACTTGGCGTCTCTGACTGATTTGTATTTGAGAACTTGGCGTCCCTGACCGAATTGTATTTGAGAACTTGGCGTCTCTGACTGATTTGTATTTGAGAACTTGGCGTCCCTGACCGAATTGTATTTGAGAACTTGGCATCTCTGACCGATTTGTATTTGAGAACTTGGCGTCTCTGACCGATTTGTAGACACGGGAGGCGGTCTTCATATGTTTGTGAATGTTGGGGGTTGTTTTCACCAAGTTGCAGACGCCAGAGCTTATCTTTGCCAAGCTATAGACATGGGGGCTATCTTTGCCAAACTGTAGATGCTGGAGGTCGTTTTCATCCATTTGTGGACATTGGAGGTCGTCTTTTAGCAAGTTGCAGTCGCCGGAGCTTGTCTTTGCCAAGCTATAGACATGGGGACTATCTTTGCCAAACTGTAGATGCTGGATGTCGTCTTCATCCGTTTGTGGACATTGGAGGTCGTCTTTTAGCAAGTTGCAGTCGCCGGAGCTTGTCTTTGCCAAGCTATAGACATGGGGACTATCTTTGCCAAACTGTAGATGCTGGAGGTTGTCTTGATGCACTGTAGACCTGGAGACAAGGTGGTGTTGTCCTAATGTGTCTGAGGTATCAGTCATTGGTTGAAGTCATTGGAATCACGCTTCGGTGGAGAGCATCTTTGATGGAAAACTGGTCTTTCGTGCTTGAATTGCTACATTTGTTAGCAGAGGGACAAAATGCACATATGATATTCATGATGATGGATGCATGCATGGAACTAAAAATGATTCGCAATAGCTTAGTTTTTTTTTATATTGATTCATGTTTTGCATGTTACATGGGCCCTGGGGAGATTTTTGTGGGGATGCATGTGGTGAGAGGGTGGATCGTTTGGGACAAGCTTTGAGCTGGTGGGGTGATATCCTTTGGTCATGTCATTGATGAGGTCAATTTTGATCTTGGAATGAAGTTGAATTTGAACCCCGGGTCTCGATTGAAATTTCTTTTCAGTCTCGGACATTTGAAGCTGATGCTGACAGGCTCTAGCATCAAAGTATGTTGATATGAATGAACCCCCTTTCGCTTGGGTTAGTTGTGACTTGACATGACTTGGTGAAATGCTGATATGAGGAGATTTCCAGTTCTCAACCTTTGATGATGCAGGGAGTTGCCATATACCAAGTTCTAAAGCTGAAACTCCAAGATAGTTGTTGAGGTGACTAGGCCTTTCTTCTGAAGATAGGTGTGATTTGATAAAGCCCCATTCCATGGAAGAGACATGGCGAAGGCCTCAGAAGCTTTTGATGAAGCCCCAGGTTCGACAAAGCGTCACTACGAGGTCCGATCAAAGGTTTGGTACCGTAAAGCGACATATGCGATGAAGTATCAAGCTGATCGATCAACGTGAGAGACCTCGAGGTGAAGTTGATGTGACCCCAGACTCATTGCAGCATTACGTCATGGAGTGAGAAATCCATCTTTGATAACAACTATGCAACTAGAATCCTCCCTTCGAAGGGTGTCTTTCATATGGGAACTGTTAGCCATAGTGGCACTTGGCTTGTTCATGGCTTCAATCATATTCACCCTATGGTTTTTCTTAGGGAATGTATTGTTGACTGTGCTGGGCCCTTGGGGTATCCTTTTCGATCAGTTCTCACACTGCCCTTCTTCGTGCCCATGATACTAGTGGGAAGCACAAAGTTTAGTTGTGTCTATCGGGATCCATGGGCTGATGGTTGTCCAAAGGTGCAGTCGAGACCTTCCTTCACAAGTCCTTGAAAGACTTTGCTCAGAGGCATCTTCGAACTTAAGGCTCCGCGGCTTGGGCACATCACCTTTCCTTGGCATGAGAGGAGTGGCATTGTTGCGATCCTGGCCCGCATAATTAATTGCTTCCTTGCCTTTTGGGGTAGGACAGGAGCTGAGTTTGGGGCAGAAGCTTGGTACCGATAAGTAGGAGCAGTGGCTTGCGGTTGGTCAAACCTTAGCCCCAGAACTGACCGTCGCATGCAGATCTGGATAGGGGAAGTTACTGAGGGGCTTTCTCAAATGAGGCTTCCAGGCATGATTGAAAGATGTCCAATTGTTCCTCATTAGAAGGAGGGTTGGTCATTTTACTCAACTTGAGGTTTCAATGCTTGTAAAAGTCACCGATATTTTCCTCGAAACGCTGCACTGTTGTCTGCAGGTCAACTCTATTTGTTTCCCACTCCAAATTAGCTTTATGCTTCTCTGTGAAGGCACTGGTGATCTGGTCCCATGTAGCCCTGGCCTCGGGTTTTAAGCGGAAGAACAATTTTAAAGCACTGGATTTCAAGGAGAGGCTGAAATAGTCAGCCAACTGCTGATTGGTGCACCATTTGGCTTTCATTGCCAAGGCATATGTGTCCAGATGAGTCTTCGGGCATGCAGTCCCGTCAGAGAGGTCCAGATTAGGCATCACGAATTTGTGTTGTTCCATGAACCAGGCCAGATGAGGGTCTTGTGGTGGAACCATGGCATTCAAACTGGCGGTAGATTGGCGTAAGTGAAAACCTGTCCTTAGCCCAAATTACCCGGGGGAGTGTGAGTAGGAGCCTGGGCGAAGGGGTAGAGCCTTGCGGCTTGCTGTTGATTTTCAATTGGCAAGGAGGGTGGATGCAAGCCTGATGTAGCCGGGTAGCTCGGGTTTCCATGAAACTTAAATACGGGTTGTGACCCTTGTTTGTTGAACTGCATGCACGCTTAGCTGGGGTGATGGTGTATAATCGGGAGGATACTGTGGTCCGGTGATTCCGATGGGACAGGGATTAGGGGCTTGGTGGCCCATGGGTTTGTGGAAGCTGTGTGAGGGGCAGCTGAGCTAGCATCATTCTGAGGAGGGGCTCCTGGCATTGCCCGAACCAAGCTGTGGCGGCATTCGAGCGTGTTTGTGAAGGTCCGGACTGATCGGTTCCGAATTGAGGTGGGACTCCCATTTGCTGTGGCATTCCGAGGTATCCCCATCCATGAGAAGACATTTCGTACTGGCTTTGTCCCCACTGAGGAACTACGAACTGATTGGTCACGTCAGACTGCATGGGTCCAGTAGTCTGTATTTGGGGAGCTGGCTGACCCAAAGATCGAGGAGATAGTACCATAGGAGGCTGGTGGTGGCATCTGGAGTAGTGCGGGTGACCGAGAGTGGGATTGGGGGTTTCTTGTCCGTGGAGCGATCATGAAGGGATCTCATGAGACTTGTGCGGTGCGGGGGCTTTGTCTTGAAGCAGGTTCTTTGTCGAGGCATTCCAAAGCTATTTGGTGAGAAGTTCAAAGCGATTCATAGTTGACCGCCGTCCCAAACCCAACCGAAGTCATACCAAGGCGATGTGGCGAGAAGCCCACGGCGATGCGTACCAGGCTGGCGAGGCATACCAAAGCTGCGACATACCGAGCCGGCCCCCATTGTATTGAGGCACACCATCTTGGCCCAAATCGGGCTGAATTCAATTTGTTTCCCCAAGCATCTGTCCCCAGGCTGTGAATGTATACCAGACCGAGGCTGAAAAGATGACTGATTCACAGGTTGAGAAGAGTGTGGCCCGGTGGAGGTTCCATGTGAGGAAGGTGGTGGCATTCGGCGGTAGTCTGTCTGGCCAAGATAGGGATAAGGATCCTCTTCCTCTTTTACCGTGAAAGTCCCAAAATTCCTGACACCTTCCAGGGATGAACATCGAAACCTCATTCTGATTGGCACAAGGAGTCTTGTGGACTCAGATTCCAATATTAGCCATGGAAATATGATGAATCTCAGGTCCTGGTTAAAATTCCGTCCTCATCCTTGGACATCAAAGAACTGCGCTTGACAAACCCATGACCAACATGGCGATCAAATCTCACTTTGCTTGGCAAGGCCTTGGTCTGAAGAGATGTGTTTGCGAAGTCTTGAATTGATTTTGAAGAAGTGACTTGGTAGAGCCTTTGTCTCATGATTGTGAATCTGACACAAACCTGGTAGGCATTGTAGACTGATACTGAGATGAGTCTAAACAAAGACCCATCCCATCTTGTAGCAAAGTGAAGAACCGGCGTGACCAAAGAAGCCCCACTCTAAACAAATGGCTTGACGAAAGTCCTCCCTCAAAGAGTACAGTGCGGCTCTAATGCAAATTGAATTGTCATGTAGCAAAAGAGGCAACCCATCCTTCTATATTTACTTTATTATTTTCTTTAGTCAATTAGTCAACCGGAAGAAAATGTAAAAGAGAGACAATTTAGAAATGTATACCTGCAGGGGCATATTTTCGAAGAGTGGGGGAGAATCCCCGATTTGTATTATTTGTTGGCCTTATTTGATGAAGGCACAAAAGAACTCGCTTTGGGTTTGACTCATTTGAGAGAGCATAAGTGTAGAAAGGTTTGTAAAAGTGTATGGAAGCCCCTGCTGACAGAAAATTAGTGTCTAGCTCTATTTTTCCTATAATGTAGAAAAAGAAGACTTGTTGAGACATCTGAAAACATGTTTTATTCAAAATGATCACAAGATTGCTTAAAACCCTTTATTGATGTTCGGGTTATTCAACCCCTAATCTCGATATGAACAAACATTTAGATTAATTGAGAGGAGAAAGTCAACTGATTCCAAGAGTCGAAGTTGGCGAATGGTGAAGAGGGATTGTGTATAGGAGAGGCCATCGATGAGACCGAATTTTCTGGGATTTGGATGTGTTTATGACCGGACCATTTCTGGTTGCCTACGTTCCCCTTAATATAAGGAGCTCAGGTCGCCGTAGTTCGGGCTTGAACTGTGTTTGGCTTTGGGAAAGGGGGTATGAATATTTGTGATACTTTTGGTGAAAAGGCTCGGATAGGAAATTTGGATGATAAGGTACGGGCCTCGAGATGTTCCTTGACAAGTCATTTTTTGACGGCTTCTTCCGGGATTTCATTGCTTCTTGATCATCATCCTCCATTGGGGAAGAAAGATTTTGAATTCAGCTTAAGGGCTTATGATGTGTTTTTGCCGTTGCTTTAACTGCTCCCTTGTTGTCGACAACTTCCGTTCTTCGGGCTTTAATTTTGCCCATATGTCAAGCCTCTGATCGGCGGTCTTTGGGTCCTTGGCCTCGTTTTTTTTTTTTTTTGGAAGCTTTTGCCCTTTTTTTTTTTTGAAGCTTTTGCTTGAGCTTTTTTTGAAGCTTTTTTTTTGAAGCTTTTTTTTTTTTTTTTTTTTTTAAGGATGAAGGCAAGCCTCTGCTTGAACTTTCTTGATGCACGGGAGGCGGAGGCAAGCCCCTGGTTTTTTGTCGACATGGGGTCAATCTTCCGATGCTGAGTGACCTTTTGTTGTTCTTCGATGCTGCCACCGTCGTTGACTTGGTCAAGGTGATGATGGGGACATGTTTTGGAAAGTGTATGGCTTGATGGAGGCCTTTGTGAGGTAAGGAAAGTGTATAGGGAGGGCATTAGTTGACTTTCTCGCACCAATTAATTAAAATCTTAATCATTTCCAGAGATTATTTGTTGAGCAATGCGAGTGATCATTTAAAATAAAACCATTTCATTAAATGTAATGTAGGTGTGCAAATAATGTCTCAAGTCTAGCGAGAAAAGAAAAAGACTCTTTTATAGAAAATTTAAGATTAACTACAATGTCCAAGGAGGACTTGATTGAACGAAGAAAGTACTAGAACCTACGAAGGTTGACTAAAAGACTATTTTAATATTAAAGGATGGGTAGCCCCTAGTATGGCTACTTTTTGTTGTTGGACCACGTCTCTATCCTTCAGCAGACTATGCTCGCCTTTGGTAACTTCAAGGAATTCCTCGCTCACCGGCCCTGACGGTTGCCTTATCTGCCATCAGATCATTATCATCCCATTTACCCTTGGCGTTAGTCGTGAACTTATCGGAGGGCGAGAGTTCAAAGCATTTCACCGAATTCGGCTTTGCCATGGTCACATGCTTGTTGCAGTCAAACCAGCCATCCTCCACATTTGTTGCGACTAAATCATCTGGCTTGGAGCTTGAATCATAAAACCCAATCATGTTTATACTCGTGTTGTTTGGGAAATGATCATTGGCAGGGTTGAGATCACTGAGGTGCTCGAGTTTGCCCTTCTTAATTAGCCCCTGAATTGCCTTTCTCAAAGCTGTGCAGTTGTCGGTTATATGACCGTGATACTGGTGGAAAGCACAATGCTTAGTGGTATCAAAAGGGATTTTGGGATCCTTGGGCTGATAGTTTCTCATGGGTTCGAGGAGACCCTGCTTTAGTAAGCTATTGAAAACTTTGCTTAAGGGAACACCCAAATCCTCGGGATGTGATTTCTCCTTTGGGGGAGAATAAACTCTTAACGCTCTTTGATTCGAGATTTGGTCATTGACTTGGTCACCATTCTGAACGGGGTTCGCCGGTTTTGGTCCATTGGGGCGCTCAAGCTTGCCCGCTTCGATTAACCTTTGAACCGCTCTCTTCAAGATTGTGCAGTTGTCGGTCGTGTGGCCATAATAATCATGGAAGGCGCAGTGCTTACTCATGTCGAGGGGTACATTTGAGCTCCTCGGATGGTAGTCCCTGAGAGGCTCCAAAAGGCCTTCCTTTACTAAACCTTTGAAAATTAAGCCCATGGGCATCCCAAAATCATCAAAATGCTCTCGTCGCCTTAGAGGACCACCATTTCTTGGTTGCTTTTGGATGCCGTCATTTGTACACAATGCCTTCTTTCCTTTGATGGATGTTGCAGCCGTGTTGGAAGGGTAAGGCTTATAGTGATGAGACATGTTCTGACCCGTAGTGTTTCCCCGTGCACGAACCCCTTTAATGTAATCATCGATGTAATCGTCGAGATTCGACCTTTTGTAAACCTCATTCGTGTCAGATACACAAGGTTGGTATGGTGAGATGGCCCGAGTCGAGCGATCGTCGATACTCTCGTTGCTAGGCTTTTCTTGTACCTCCTTAATTGGTTCCACCAATAATCCATTGGACGAGTCAATAGGAACAGTAGGACTGCACGACACCGCCACAAGATTGGCATCAGTAAGTGAAACCACAGTAGGAAGTACTCTGGTGGGAGGGATGACAGTCTGAGCATTAAAAGCGCGACCGGAACCCTCCTCATAAGGCACAGCGGTTCCGAGGATGAGGATATATGACTCGTAATGGGTGGATACCAGGGAGCAGTGAGCGCGGATCCAAAAGGCTGCTGAAAATATGAGATTTGAGGCATCGTAACAGTAGGACTGAACGTGTCTTGACCGCACCGAGGAACGTGACTACAAGGGTAATGTGCATACTGTACTTGATGAACAGGAGCATCTTGCGTAACAGCCGGGTGGAGAAT
Organism: Adenophora triphylla var. japonica; assembly: GCA_022495995.1. Classification (NCBI taxonomy): domain Eukaryota; kingdom Viridiplantae; phylum Streptophyta; class Magnoliopsida; order Asterales; family Campanulaceae; genus Adenophora; species Adenophora triphylla. Next base: position 537,732 of record JAFEMH010000230.1, read on the forward strand.
TTGATGAGGAGTATTTGACCTTGTCGGACTTCCCAACCGGAGGGGCGAGATAGAGCTTGGAGGATGTTGTGAATACGGTAAACCTGATGAAGTGGTGATAAGAGCCTGGTGGCCCATGCGATCTTGCAGTATCATAGGGGAAAGTGTGCCTCGAGAATTGGAGGAAGCAGGCTGGCCCCCTCTGAACCATGGAGCCTGAGAAGCGGCTTGTCCCAAAATGGCTTGCGGAGCCATGTCAAGCTATTTGGGCTTGAGAAGTCGTGAACTGACCTATTCCGAGATGATGACCCGAACCGGGCGATGTTGTGAAGTAGTAAAGCTGGCCCCTTCCAAGGCGTGGGGCGAAAGCCAGCTGATTCAATCCTGGTGGTGAGACTGAGAGGCACCGGGGCGGGTTGACCTAGATCGGACTGTCGATGAGTATCGAGCGTAGGGGCTGAGATGTACTTGAAGCCCGACCAATTCCGGGCCCGATGGCCCGGGCCGAGGCGAGGTTTTGGAGTGGCGAACGACCCATTCCAAGCTGCAGGCGAAAGCGGTGAAACCCAAAGATGAAAACGAGAGGTGCCAGGGGAAGTTGACCAAGATCGGGTGTTGAGGAGTATCGATACGATGAGGCCGAGAGGCGGGTGAGTGATAGGTGGGGATGCTTGGCCCATTAGTAGTTCCACACGAAAGGGAACAGGGCATTTGACGGTAGTTGGCATACCCGGGAGGGTAATTAGTTCCAATCTTTGCATCAACCGTAAAGGTTCCATTAGGGTTGCGAACAATTGCTAGCCCCTGGTTTCTGATACCTTCCAATAACTGACTGATCTGAGCCTCTTGATGTTGTCTTATCTGTTCCAACATCTGATTCCACTGCTCGGCATTTTGCGGATTTTCGGGGTGCGGAGCTGTACGTCCCCCACTGTTCTCCTCTGAGTTGGCCATTCTGAAACTTTGAGCTGAAGCGAGGGAGGAAACCGATGAAGTATCTGACTCCGGAATGACTGAGCTGAACAAACGATGACCCGGGGCTTGATCCAAACTTTGCTTACTGTGGAAGGCACGAAAGGGTGTGGTTCAGACTCGGGAAAGCGGAACAGGTTGGTGTTTGGGCTTAGGGCTCATGCAACATGCGATTATTCGTTTAAATTTACTTAAAACATGTTTTATTAAACCTAATCGGTTGGAAAAGATTGCTCTTCTTTTTCGCAAACTACTCTGGATCCTGGATCAGTGGGCCCCGTCACTACGTCTATAAGCCCCTCGTATTCCACCTGTATTTCGACCTCCCAGGGTGGACAGCCCCGGGCGAGGGTCCTATAGGGCAAGCGGGTCCCACCGACCGAAAGAAAAATGATCCTAAAAGTCTGGCGGGTAATCGAGTCTTAACGAGCATTCGATGTAAATTACGGACAAAGCTGACGTCAAAAGTCAAGATCATGTCCGGGGGCTTGACGAAAAGTCGGCATGATTTGGACTGATGAATGTCCACAATTGATCTTGACTTGTCGTCAATTAGGCCGTAATTAGGCATGGAATAATCATTAATCCTTGATGACTCAGTGTCATGCTGGGAGTTAGTGTATAATTTGTGCCAGTTAGAGCCGAAGTCATAGGGCCGGTCAATATCTTAGTCAAAGTCTGCGGCGGAAAACCGGCATGACTTCGACTGATTAGGGTCCCCGAAAGATATTGAGTCGGTGTGCCGACAAAGGCTTGAAAGGAAAGGTCTATACACAGGCAGGGCATGACACAGACCAGACTAAAAACCAACCGGGTCTCGGACAAAGTGTGTCACGGACAAGTGCATGGTCGACACGAGGCTCCATGGGATGTTTGGGTAGTCCTGTGCTTACACCGAGAGGCGTAATAAGACCAAACGGGCCGCGACAAGGATTTCCCCGGGTTAGGGACGTAGTGTGCAGTGTAAGGTCACGTGCGCGTAGTGTGCAAGCAGTCTATCTTCTTTTTCTGAGTAAAATAGAAATTTTTCATGTGTCTTAAAAAGAATGATGCATGATTTTTTTTTGAAAATTTTCTTTTTTTTTGAAAATCTTTTTTTTTTGAAATTTTTTTTTTTTTGAAATTTTTTTTGATTTTTTTTTTTTTTTGAAATTTAATGAACACATAAGCATATAAGCACAAAAATTCCAACAGTTAGGGACATGGTTCCGACAGTCAAAATTTTGACTTTTTCCGAGGCGGCCAAAACAACACGAAAATGTGCAAAAATCAACACACACAACAAATGATTTTTAATGCCGGGACGGAAGCTTGACCCTCAAAAGCTTTTTTTTTGAAAACGATGATACCGGTACGTGGGATTGTTAAACCACAATTTATCCCCGACTCGTGTTAGGAGGCGATAACGGGAAGTTTAATGGTTTCCACCAATATACCAAATATCATTTTTTTTTAAAAGCTTGACTTGTCCCCAGCGGAGTCGCCACTGTGATGTACCCGATTTTTTTTTGAAAATCAAACGGAGTCGCCACGCCATTTTTGTTTTAAGGGTCAAAACTTTGAAAAATGCCCGAGATCAGAGATTTGGGTTCGGAGGTCACGTTACACGCCGGGAAGGACGTTAGTGTGCACCCGGAATGACTCGTAAAACGAGTCTTCCAAGCTAAAAACCATTTGTTTGTGTGTGTGTGTGTGTGTGTTACTTTGGCCAAAATAAGTTGAAACTGAGGAAAGTAAAAATTGGGGATTCTTTATTAGACTTTAAACTGATCCCATGATTTTTTGGGTGATTTTTGGGTTGAGATTTGGCACTCAAAAGATTTTTGGAAGTTGAAAACCATTTTTGCCAGAAGGAAAAAGGCAGTGGACACTTGATTTTGAAATGGACTTTAGGGCTTGAAAACTCCAGAATCTGGGAAAAGTACGAGAATGAAAAATGTTCAAAACATTTTAAATAAGGTTTCTGTAAAATAATTTTTCATTTTGGAGATGATTCGAGGGACCAAAACCTTCTGGAAACCTCAGATGTGAAATCTGGATTTCCAGAGACTGATGAACTGACCTTTAAAGAAAAATTTGAAAAAGGGAGTTTTACTCACGAAAGAAATAAAGTAAAAATATGTCTGGAAATCTCTGGATGTTGGCTACAAAAAGTGTTTTGTAGTCAACACCAAATTCCAAGTTTATCTATGTTCAAAAAATTAGACCATGGACTGGGGTCTTAGAAAATTGCTACTGGACAGCAACTTCTCAAGAAGGAAAAACATGATTTTAAAGGGGGTTTTGCTTCCATGATTATCCCCATTTCCCTAGGTTTTGATTAGTGATCACTTGACATTTTAGTGGTGAATCAACTATATCAAACCATCCTTGGGGTACATTAGGACTAAGCACTTCATTTGCTTGGGAAGGGGAATTTTATCCTTTGAAGAAGAGATTTGATGTATGAAAATGATTTTTAGGGTTTTGAAAATGTGTTTTCTTTGCAAGTAAGTAAGAACACTTTGAAAATAATGTTGATCCTTGTAGAGGATCATCCATGGAGATGAACTTCCATGGTGATCCTCTTGGATCCAAAGCAAGAAATGAGCAAATTACATCTTCAAAGTTTGAGATGCATGCATGGATGAGAGAGATTTAGGGTAGGGAGAGGGAGATTATACCTATCTTCCCTTGTGTTTGTGTTTGAATGGATTCAAGGCTTGGTTTGAATGTGCTTAGGGTTTGAAAGTGTTTAGGGTTGGTGATTAGAGTTGGTCAAAGAGAAAACAAGTAGATAACAATGAAGTCCTCTAAGTTTTCTCTCTAATCCTCCTCCTAAAGGGTAATTTGAGCTTGAGTTGGTGTATGTATGAGAGTGATTTGAAAGTATTTTGAGTGAGTGGGATTTGGGAAAGATTGGAGAGAAAATGGTGGCAATTCAAGTGAATTCCCACTGTTTTCTCTCTATTTTTCGCCAGTGTGCTGTTGCTGTGAGTGATTTGTGTTGTGTAAACTGAGAGAGGAGGGTTCAATTTATAGCCCTCTGAAATTGACAGACATGTCCGCGCGGATGGGATTGTTAGCGTGCACTGTTCATTAATTACAGCTTCAGGCTTTGGACAGGAAGAATAAAATTCAAAAATCCAGCAGTTTATGTTTTTCAACTTGCCCAATTCGGATTTTTCCAATTTCTTTTGCTTTTTTGATTCCTTTCCATGGTTTATCCTTAAATGGCAAACCCTAATCTACCCTTGGTTGGTTAGAAATGTTAGAAATGTTATAACTTTCGTTAATTTTCTAACGAAAATACTAACAAGCTCAAATTGGAGCACTTACAATGTCTCAAGCAAAATCGATGATGCACATTTGGCCACCACGTATCTTCAGCTATAGTCTTAAGAATGCCGTGATGACGGTCTGATATCAAGCATACTTCACGACTCTTGATAATATGCTTGCAAAGCATATATAAGAACCAATGCCCGTTCGTCCAGTTCTCCTTTTCAATAACGGCAAATGCAAGAGGAAGTATAATATCTTGGGCATCAACACCCATGGCAATCAATATTACCCTTTTATATCTACCATGCAAGAATGTTCCATCAACATAAATGACAGGCCGACAATGAGAGAAAGCTTCAATGCAAGGCCCAAATGCCAGAATACCTGTCGAAACATGTGTAACTCACCGACAGGAGGAGGAGAATGTGAATACTCAACAATTGTGCTCGGGTTGTATTTTTGAATGGCTGCTAGGACGCGGGGTAACCTTATATAAGATTCCTCCCAATCTCCAAAAACCTCTGCAATGCCCTTCTGCTTTCCACACCATGACTTCTTGTAGGTAATTTCCTTTCCAAAGCTACTAAAGATGTGTGCAATAATGACTCCAACCTTGACATTTGAATCAGCCTTAATAAGACCAACAACTTTTCGACTGATAAACTTGGCATCTAGGTTGGGGTGATCTCGACTTTCTCCAGAATATAAGCAGCAATGAGGAGCCTTATACTTGGTCAGTTCCCAATAGCCAAACTTCCTCCTACTTACACGAACATACAAATTGCATGGATGATTTTTCAATAGACACTCAATTACCCATGTGTGAGGTGTGCTCTTTCATACCCTGAACCGGCGATTGGTGCGAATTTGATACCTTTTTATATCAAATTGTGCCTGGTTCTTGCAAGAAAAGCGTATCCCTTTAGCAATCGCCTGGTTATCCGGATCCCAAACTGGAAAAGTGTGTGCATTATCGTAATCAATGAAGCCTTGTTCTTGTCGAGCATAAGTACCAATATCACTGTAAAAGGGATAATCCGCTCTCTCATATCTTCAATTTTCCGGCACTTCATAATGAACAAGAGGTGTCTCCACGTCATCATCAATCAGATCATTATCACCGCCTCCCAAATCGACATCAGAATCACTACTACCCTCCTCATATTCATCATTATCATCGTCTAGCATTGCATCTACATCAGTGTGTACTTCTTCTTCTTCATAATCTACATCATCTTCAGAACTAACCTCATTAACAGGATCATTATGCCCAAATGCCCCATCATGATAATTTGGTATTTGGGTTGATACAAGTGTTTGGGAACTTAGACCAACCCCTGCATCACGGTTACCACTTGGTGAATACCCATAAATGGTTTGTGTGTGCCATGTTTCAAACTCTGGATTGGGTCAATTTTCAATCAATTTTACAACCACATACATCTGCAAATTTCCCATCCCCACAAATTTAGCTAAATGATCGAACAATATATCCATACACGCATCATCTTCAATAAGAAAAGGAAAGTACTCACCAATCCCGCTATCAAAAGAATGAGGACATGTGTAAATGACTTCCAAATCAAATTGAGACCGATCTAAGTTTGCCTTTTTATATAATTCATCAATCAACTCATTGTATCTCCATCGGCAATTAGCCCTAATTGCACATTTTGGCCCTTTTTTGAAATGAGGACCATCAAACAGTTGTTCATCATTACCTCCCCAATAACACATGAAAATGATTGGACCCCCGTTCATCTTTAACCCTACATTACAAAATCAAAGTGTTAAAAACTATATAACAAAACTCTAACATTTATATCTACAATATACTAAACACAGTTAAATACTGAAATTTTATATCTAAACACAAGTGAAAACAATGATTAAGATAATGTTAATTTACCTTGATTCTTGATCTTCAACAATTCTGATGAAATAAAATGATGTCAAGAAGATTTGGGTTATTTTTTTGTGAGAGAGTTTGAATGAGAGATACGAGAGGAAGAGATACGAGAGAGGAAGATAATGAATATGTTAGCTGAAACTGAACCTTTATGCTGGCAGGAAACTGAACCTCATCTGTTGGAAAGGAGGAAATGCCAGCTTAAACTTGCTACACTATGTAGCGAGTTTCATTAAAGGTGAAATCGCTGCATGGTGTAGTGATTTCATTAAAGGTGAAATCGCTACATGGTGTAGCGATTTTAGTTCAGAGTTTGTCCTTCATTTCAGTCCCACTTCAATTTACTTCAATTCAAGTTTCTTATTTTCATTTTTTTGATGTTACCCACGAAGGTATTTTGAGTAATAAATATATGTTAATTTAATTATCCTAATGAATATCTAAAAACTGTTATTTGTAGTACATATAATGGTGTATCAATAACAAGTTTTAAATTTTCATTTGGATAATTAAATTAACTTTAAATTATTGCTCAAAATACCTTCGTGCTAACATAAAAAAAGATAGGACCCTTGAAGTGGGACGGAGGTAGTAATATATTCAACATCAACTCTTCTTCATGAATTATTATGTTTTTGTTTACAAACTTTTTTTTATTTTACATGTGTTGCTGAATTATATTTTTGTTTAAAAACTTTTTTTACATGTGTTAAAAAAATGATGACAGGAAAAATTGCAACGAAACCAAACACAAACTGTACCAAATAATTTTAAAAAATTAAAATAACATCAAAATAAATATAATAAAGTTAGTGACCACATCCCGGTCACATAGGAAATCTTACATTAATTCATTCAAATATTTAAAAAATTCATGTAAATCAAATGAGCTTAGCATTCACTTAACTTCATTATTCTTAGGAAATACCTGCAAAATAAATGAGCTTAATATCATTTACTATATGATTCCAACAATTCAGCAAAAATAAGAAAATATGTACCTTGAAGACATTGTTGAGTGTGTTGTTAAGATAACGTGCTGATCGTGAAGGGTTGGGGGGAAAAAACAACAACCTAAATATTTCAAAACAAACAATTAGATGGAAGTATTAATGACGATTCCAGAGTGTACTGACTTCCACTATTTAATATATCATACCTTCTGAAATATGAGAACAGAACCGACAGATATATCATTTGCAAATTCACTCTCAGTTAACACTTTTCGATGAATGGAAGCATCTATGGTATCCGTAGGATCCTAATAATTTTATCCCAGTTAGTAACTCAAAACACATTTCACCCATGATAGAAAGCATACGAAACTCATATCCTAACCTTTAAAGTCACCCAGAGATCACCAAGACCATTTGGTGTGCAGGACTTGATAACGACAACAACCTAATAGAACATACATAAATGTAAAAAATCAATTATCTTTACACATATTTAACTATAATTAATCTTGATATTATACCTGATCCACCCTGTCAATATTATGGCATTTCTTCTTGATAGAGCTCAACGGATAATATGTACCGGATTCAGTGAGAAATTCCATTGCACAGAGCCAAGGACTATCTTGGAAAGCTTCATCCTTCACCGGATCTTCAATCGCTCTCCGTATATACTCTTGGGTTGCGATCGGGGTTTCTTGCGAAGATAAGCTCTGACGGTCGAGAATTTTCTGGCGCATGGCGAACTCTACGGCACCGGCGGGACCAGGAATAACACGCAATTAAGAGGAGGATTGAGAAGATTGAGGGGTGGAGGATTCACCAGAGGAATTGGGACGGCGGTAAAAAAACGGAGCTCTCTTGGATCCATTTTTTGTGTTTAATCGAATTTGGATTGAGAAGATTGAGGGTTACGAGGAGGATACGAGAATGAATGAACAAGGGAGAGGAGGATAAATGAATATGGAAAACCTTATCTACTAAAAAAAGAAAGGGAAACTCGCTACACGGTGTAGCGAGTTTGACTGTGACAGGTGAAACTCGCTACACGGTGCAGCGAGTTTGTCTTTATTAATTACTAGCAATTAATGACAAACCAGATAACCTTAATTACACTAGTAATTACACTAATAATAATAATAATAATAATAATAATAATAATAATAATAATAATAATAATAATAATAATAATAATAATAATAATGATAATAATAATGATAATAATAACGATAATAATAACGATAATAATAACGATAATAATAACGATAATAATAATGATAATAATAATGATGATAATAATAATGATAATAATAATAATGATAGTAATAATAATAATAATTATAATAATAATAATGATAATAATGATAATGATAATAATGATAATGATAATAATGATAATGATAATGATAATGATGATGCTGATGATGCTGATGATGATGATGATGATGATGATGATGATGATGATGATGATGATGATGATGATGATGATGATGATGATGATAATGATGATAATGATAATGATGATGATAATGATAATGATAATGATGATGATGATGGTAATGATAATGATAATGATAATGATAATGATAATAATAATAATAATAATAATAATATTTCTGATCTTTCTTGGGTTTCTTGGGGTTCTACCCTCTTTCTTTTTCCCAGACCGTTGTCCGCAATTTTGAACGATGTTTCTGACACAAAATCTGCTAAAGCCCGTGCTTTGATGGTCCTTCTGGGGTAGTAGGTGATCTGGAACTCAGTGAGTTCTATAGACCATGCTAACATCCTCCCTGAAGATTTTGGCTTATGCAAAACCTTTTTCAACAACGCGTATGTGAATACAGTTATAGAGTGTGCAGAAAAATAAGCTCATAATTTTCGAGCAGCTACAAGCAAGACATAAGCTAACTTCTCTATATTAAGATATCAACTTTCTATGGAAGACAACGTCTTTGATACGTAGTACACTGGTTTTTGGGAGTTATTTTCCTCCCTTACAAGAACAGCGGCTACTGCCAGGTCAGTGGCCGCTAAAAACAGAAAAAGCTATTCCCTGGGCACTGGGATACTGAGGAGAGGGGGCTGCCCGAGGTATTTCTTGACTTCTTCAAAATCAAGATCGCATTCCTCATTCCATGCGAACTCGTTGTCCTTCTTCCCACTTTTAAAAGTATTGAAGAAGGGGAGGCATTTCTCTGCAGACCGCGATATGAAGCGGCCAAGTGCGGTGATGCGTCCATTTAGCTTTTCCATATCTTTTACACACTCAGGAGGTTTCATGTCTAAGAGCGCTTGGATTTTTTCTGGGTTTGCCTCTATTCCGTACCGATTGACCATGAAACCTAGAGACTTGCCCGCTTTTACCCCAAAGGCACATTTGAGGTGATTAAGCTTCATGTTGTTGCGACGCAAGTTGGAGAAAGTTTCTGCCACGTCGAACTCGTGGGAATTCTCCTTTGTTTTTATGACCATTTCATCTATGTAGGCCTCAAGATTTTTACCTAGTTAGTCCTTAAAAACAATGTTGACCATTCTTTGGTAGGTGGCTCCTGCGTTTTTTAGCCCAAAGGATTGTGTAACAGTATGTTTTGCCCGCGGCGATGAAAGCTACGGAGGCAAAATCTTCAGGAGCCATTTTGATCTGATGATAACCAGATTATGCGTCAATGAAGCTCAAAATTCTGTGCTCAGCTATAGAGTCTACCAAGCTGTCAATTCGAATAAGAGGGAACAATCCTTGGGGCAAGCTTTGTTGAGATCTGTGAAGTCAACACAAATCCTCCATTTTCCATTGGACTTTTTGACCATAACAACATTGGCTAGCCACTTGGGATATGATATTTCTTCAATTATCCTTGCCTTAAGTAGCGTTTCTACCTCTTCCTTGATCGCGATCTCCTTCTACGGAGAAAAATATCTTGATTTTTGATGGATGCATTTGAAGGTGGAGCTATTATTGAGTTTATGGACAATCACGTACTTGCTGATTCCTTGCATGTCCTCCACTCTCCATGCAAACACATCACTGTTCTTTCTGAGGAACTCAATTAAGATATTTTTTCCTCGGGGTGAATTTCCATACCGACCTTAACATTTTGCTCAGGATAGTAGACATTAATTACCACTTCCTCGAGCTCGTTGTTAGGTCGGAGATCGCTGATTTCACGATTGTGTAGGGAGTCAATAATGATCGTTGGTGGGGTGGAGTTTCCTCCAGGGAGAGCGGACATGGAATAGATGATTTTTCGGTCTATGTCTCCCAAGATTCCCCTATCAACATAGCCTCCAGCAATCGGAGCCATTCTTTTCGCCTTCCTGCTCTTTTTGAGCACTATCTTGGTGGAGTGGAAGGAAATAATACCCACAAACTCAGGCAGCGGGCATTTGTCTTTCCCTTTTCTCCACTTTGCTTCCTCATCCAATTGTGAGCAGGAGGCTTTCTTTTTCTACTTTCTCTTTTACTCCAATCTCCAAAGGAATCTCTCAGTCTGGTTCTTGATGACCGCGATTCCACCCGGAGTGTTGAATTTTATCCTTTGATGGGGAACAGATGCTATGATTCCCAATGCAGCCTGGGTAGTGATGCCGAGTATGGCATTGTACTGGGATTGTAGATCTATAACCATGAATGTGACATTGGCAGTTTTCTGCTGGGGCTTTTCCCCTATGGTTACTTCAAAGTCTATTGTTCCCCTCACGCGGACAATATGATTAGTGAATCCCTCAAGTAGACCGGCGTAGGGATTAAGATGAGCTTCAGACATTTTCATATCTACCAAAGTATGGTAATAGAGAATGTTTATGGCCGTGCCGGTGTCAATGAGGACTCTGCTAATGTTTGCCCACGAAATCCTCATTTTGACGGTTAAAGGTTGGGTGGAATGGAAGAGAGTGGAGTCTAGCTCTCTTCGTTGAATCCTATATCTTGCTATTCTTCTGGAGCCAAGGGAGGAATCAAGAAGACCTTCTCTAAAGTCTTAATCTGATGGGAGAGCTGCTTGTTGGAGGGAGCCTCTATTCCAATGAAATTAATGTCATAGGTCCCTTGCTCGTCCTCATCATTATTCTCTCTCTCTCTTTTCTTTCTGGGCCACGTTGAGGTCGTGCCCTATTGGTGTTAGCATTGTTGTTGCTATTATCACCCTTTACCCACTTGGCTAGCTCGCCATTATTGATCCTTTGCTGAATAATCTTTTTCAGCTAGAAGCAATCCTTAGTGTTGTGACCATGATCGTTGTGGTAGTCACAAAACTTAGCCCTGGTCCTTTCACTTGGCCTTTGGCCCGTTGGGGGAGGAGGAGGAGCTTCCATATCTTTTAAGATTGTTGCCCGCGGCGCGGTTAGGGGAGTATAAACTGTTTCGTCCACCAACCTTCTGAGTTTATCAGTATTGCGGTTTCTATTTTTCCCCTTGCCGTGATCGCGACTTGATCCTTGGCCGTCCTCTTGCATATGCTCAATTATTTCTTTGACCGGCCTACGGGCAGCTGACTCATTGGGCTCTTCTGCTGAGGCAATAGCAGAGGCTCTCTCGTACATCTCCCCCACGTTTTTGGGCCTGTCCGAGCCAAAGTTCATTTTTAAGAAACTGGAGGATAGACCGCCCTAAAAGCAGAGCTGAATATCGCTCTCATACAGGTCCATAATTTGCTCGGACATCTTCCTGAACCGAGTGATGTAGGATTTGGTGGTTTCCGCAGCGCTCTACTTGACCCTTATTAAGTCAGTTTTTGGCCCCGCGGGCTCGCCTGCCCAAGCAAAAGAGTTTTAAAAGCTATGCCTAAATTGATTGTAGCTTTTGAGGGACTTTGTCTTAAGGGCCAGCATCCAAGACAAGGCCTTGCCCGTGAAGGAAGCAGCTAAAGCTTAGCACATCACGGCCTCATCCGAGAAGAATAGGGCCATTTGTCATTCAAACCTCCCCATATGGCACTTTGCATTGGTGGAGCCATCATATGTCTCTATTTGGGGAGGTTTCCCTCTTTGGATTGGCGCGGTGGCAATCTTGTCCGCAAAGGCATCCATGTGTTGTGCTTTCGATTTCTCGGGGAGAGGAGTAGATTTTGCTCCCTCTCCTATCTCTTCATCCTCCTCTTCCTCGTGACCGTAGTTAGCAAGGGTTGTTTCTACCTTTTTGCCCCCTAGCTTGACTAGCCAGATATTTTGTGGGGACTCTTTGGGAGAACTTGTGGGAACCTTCCTCTAGGCTGACACCACCGTTGACTTCCAACTCAACCAACTCGAGCTGGGCATTATTTATGGCAATAGCCTCAGCCTCAGCCACGAGCCTAGCCCTCTTAGCTAGAGCTTGGTTTCTCTTTAATATTAACTCAGGAGTGATAGGGGAGGTGGGGTTTTTTTGAATTGGATTTTGGGGGGCTTTTTCTTTACGGGCAGCCTCAAGCTTCTCCCTAAGTTCTCTTTGAGAAGGAGTAAAAGACCCTTGGCTGACAGAACAACCATCCAACCTATTAAAGGCTGAGGTGCTTGGTTTGACATGATTTAGTTGAGAGGGAGAAGTTTGATTATTACCCACATGAGTAAGAAAACCAACATTTTGAAGAGGAGTGCCAGTCATTTTTCTGAGAAAAGACTAAAAGTTGTTTTTTGTATGCAAGTATTTGGAAAGGTGTTTGCTACAAAAAGAAAGACACAAGATTACACGAGAAAAACTAGACGCTTCCCGACAATGGAACCACTAATGACGCCACGACTTTCTGGGTCTCAATGAATTAGGATATCTGGCTTGTATAGGATGCTTGTACCTATAACACAACAAATACAAGAATCACCGTTAGAGACCAAGCCGGAGTTTAATCCAGCTCAGGCTCTCAGGTGTGAGAGTAAGATCTCTGAAGGTGTAATAACTGAGAGTAAGATTTGGATTGTCTCAGTGAGTTGTATGATAGGGTTTTGATAAGGTGGCTTTTTTACCTCTCTTGTTCATGGGGACAAATGTTGTATTTATAGTATGAGAGAGTTATTGATGATGTCAGCCCTGGAGGATATCTTTGTCTTTGACCTAGGACACGTGTCCGTGCTTGGTGGAATCGTACAACAAAGTAAGATTTACTGCAGAGGGATGTCTTTGATTGGAAAAGGACAGAGGAGGCAGGCGATAGTTGGTGCGGCACCTTACGCTCATTGTAAGCGCCTGAGCTACCATTTAATGTGATGGGGACAAGCCGGCTCTTGGCGTCAGTGTAGGTACAAGCCTTTGTCTCACTAGATTTAACATGAACCGGGAGTCTAGTGGAATAACTGAGAGTCTAGTGGAATAACCGAGAGTCTGGTATGAAACTGCGGTCAACATAGTTGATGCGGTCTTAGACGTCACAATCACGGCTGGCGCGGTCATCTTGTTGACGTTCTTTATGATCGCGGTCTTGACTCTAGCAGTCTAGGTGCCCTCGGTCATGGATATGCTACGTCATACTTGGCTTTTAGACCAGATCGAGCTTTAGGCCCAGTTTGGAAGGTCTGGGCTCATCAAAACTCAAAATATCTCAAGCCCCCAAATGCAAAAATCATTTTTGTTTCGAAATCTAGAAAACCAAGAGTAAATTTTTGAAATGATGTCGAAGCTCCACAAGGGCGAACAAGTCAGAGATGCAGAGGGACAGAGTGTAGGAAGAGAAAGTAGCGGATGGAGGTTTGTAAGTACCCAAATCTGGCTCATGCCTTCCGGTTAAGTTTCCCGGCAATTCCCCGGACTTTCCTAAAGTTCAGGGGCAGTTTGGGAACTTTCCCAAACCTTTCGAGGGGCGAAGGACTTGTTAGGAATTAAAATTCCACGTAGTCCCTCACTGGAAAGGCCTTCTAAAATGCCACCTTGCATGGTTCTAGAAATAGGCTGAGTCATTAAAGGATAAGACCGCACGGCTTCTTTTGCCAAGGGTTACAGCCGCACGGCTTCATTAGGAAGCACAAAACAACCTATAAATAGAGGCCTCCTCTATTCATTTTAAAAAGGGAATTTTGAGCACTGTTACTTTGACAAATTCAAAACACGAAAATCCAGAAGCCAAACCTCACTCAAAATCACCTCCTTCCTCTCCAAAATCCCTCCAAAGTCACTCCTTCTTTAGGAAAACTTCAAGGGAGATAGAGGAACACCACCATTGGTAACCTCTCCTCCTTTTCTCTTTGAAATATACTTGTCATCTTGTTATATTGCTTACTTGCTTTCCATATTGCCATTTATTACTATTTTATGTGATTTATTATCATAAAGATCATATCTTTACTATGTAGATCATCATATTCCCTTTCCTCCTATCACATAGGATTCATGGAGAATCCATCCCAAGGATGAACAATAAGACCACAAATGGCTTGTTCTAGGGTGGATCCCTCATATGATGATGTGAAAAATGTCATCTTTATCATATAAAAATGTCATCTTTTCATTAAAAATGTCATCTTTACTCACATAAATATCATCCCTTTCCCATAGACCTTGCTTCCAAGGATTATCCACCTAAATGGTTCTTAAAGGACATAGAAAAGCCATAAAGGTCTCCCCTTTACATTCCTAGTCTTAGTTTTCATAGTGTTCCTTACACTTGTTTGCATAAAAATGTCATCTTTACCTTCAAATGTAACTCCCCCATGTCCCTCATGGTTGGATCACTCTCCAAGGATTGCCTAGTGACCTTCCTAAGGCACAAAAAGGCATATGATGAGTATAAAGATCCAATCTTTATACCCCTCCCCTTAGTCCCTTTTGGTACTTGAAGCATCTCTTGGGGCGTAGTGATGTAAAGGTCATATCTTTACATCGTTTCTTCCACATAAAGATGCCATAGTCGAAGTTCCTTTAGAAATGGACGAACCTAAGCCCTACATCTCCGATCATCACTTGAGACGAGCATAAATGTCCCTATCAAGCTCGAATCATCTCAAGATGTAGGATTGATGGGCAAAGGTCCTTCCTTTCTAAAGAGTCTCATTCTTGGACTATAAAAAGAGGCGTCCCTATTCCGATCACATATGACCAAAGGTCACTTAATGATGGTCCTAAGTCCAAGATGAGCACGGGATCAAAGTCCCGAACATATCAAAATCCAAGGAATCCCGAGCAATAACCAACTCATGGTTTATACGTCCGGAAGATCACTTGGCACATTCCCTCCTTTTCAAATCACACACACACACGAAAGCAAAAAAGCAAGCATGAAAATTGGATCTTGGAAGACTTGCTTCGGCAAGGCTCTTTGGGTGAACGCCAAACGTTCTTCCCAAGGGATAACTTAACCTCGGAACCCTAATCCTTTTTTTCAAAGTTTTGAGGAAATCAAAATGGCATGGCGACTCCGTTTTTCAATTTAAACCGGATGTCTTCAAACCGATGTGAGGCGGTGACCCCTTACACGAGAAAGCGGTTCAACACAAAAAACGCTGCAATCTTGAGCACCACATTCACAGTTTGGCGACTCCGCTGGGGAGAATCAAAAAGCTTTTCTTTTTTTTAAAAAAAAATGATACTCGGTATATAGGTGGAAACCATTAAATTTCCCGTTAACGCCTCCTCACCAGAGTCGGGGATAAAATATGGTCTAAAAATGCCACGTACCGGTATCCTTTTGAAAAAAAAAGCTTTTGAGTGGGTTAGCCTTCCGCCGCGGATCCGATTTTCGTGCTTGCTTTCCTTTCCTTGTTTTTACATGCATTTTGGTTTTTGGGATTGTTCACATTCTGAATACTGAAAATGAAGCTTTCTGGAGCTGAATAGGTGCCAAAACGTTGGGGGAACAACCTGGAAATGAAAAAAATTTGGAACCTGGAAAATTGCTTGATCCAGCCGTACGGCTTGATCTTCCCAGATCCTAGCCGGGCGGCTTCTTTGGACAATTCCACCAGGACACAATCTGAGGCTAATCTGGCAGCTTAGACAGCTTGGGGCTATTCAGTTCCAAGACTGACCGGGCTCCAGAAAATTTACGTGCTTAACTGTTGCATTTCCCCCGTCCCGAAAATCATTCCTTTAAAATGCATTTCTGAAAATTTGCTTTTTAAACTCAAAAAGGAACATTTTTAGGAGGCCGCACACTACGCGCACCTTTATATCCTGTACACTTTTGTAAGTACCCAAATCTGGCTCATGCCTTCCGGTTAAATTTTCCGGCAATTTCCCGGACTTTCCTAAAGTTCAGGAGCAATTCGGGAAATGTTCCGAACCTTCCGAGGGGTGAAGGAATTACTTGAAATTAAAAAACCACGTTTTCCTCTAATATAAAAACCCTTCTAGAAGGCCACCTTGCATGATTCTAGAAGTATGCTGAGTCATTGGGGATAATGCCGCACGACTGCATTAGGCTAGAACTCTAGGCCGCACGGCTTCATTGGCTGTCACCAGACTGCCTATAAATAGAGGCCTCCTCTACCCATTTTGATATACAGTTTCCAGCACTGAAACTCTGCCAAAATAACACTACGAAAATACAGAGAGCTGAGAGTGCCAAAAACCACCTCCCTCCTCCTTAAAACCTCCAAAAGTTGGTCCCTTCCCTAGGCAAACTTTCAAGAGAAAGAGGTCACCACCATTGGTAGCCTCTCATCCCCTTTATCTTGCATTATACTTGTATATATGTTATCTTTGCATAAAAGTTGCATCCTTTGCACTTTAAACTTCATCTTTACACATAAACATGCATCCTTTGCATTAAAGATCATTTTTTTAACATCAAAAAGCATCCTTTGCAAACCAATAGCATCCTTTGCACCAAAATGTCATATTTTTCATTAAAAATGTCATTTTTAGTTTAGAATGCATCCTTCATGTCCCTCATGGTTGGATCTCTCTTTCCTAGGATTGCTTAGTGACCTTCCTAAGGCACGAAAAGCATAGGAAGAGCATAAAGATCCAATCTTTATACCCTTCCCCTAGTCCCCTTTGGTATTTGATGCATCCTTTGGGGTGGACCGGTGTAAAGATCCTATCTTTACATCGTTTCTTCCATTAAAGGTGCCACAATCTCTTTAGAAAGGGATAAACCTTGAACCCTATATCTCCGATCATTACTTGAGACGAGCATAATAGTCCCTACATAAGCTCAATCGTCTCAAGATGTAGGATTGATGGGCTAAGGATACTCCTTTCTAAAGAACCTCATTTTGGACTATAAGAGAGAGTCCTTCTCTCGATCACACATGACCCAAGGTCAAATAGTGATGATCACAAGTCCAAGATGGGGACGGGATCAAAGTTCCGAACACATAAAAATCCAAGGAATCCCGAGCAATAACCAACTAAATGGTTTATACGTCCGGAAGACAACTTGGAACATTCCCCCCCCCTTTTCAACACAAGCTCACAAGAAAGCACGCAAGCAAGCACGCAAGCAAGCACGAAAAATGGAATCTTGGGAGTCTTGCTTCGGCAAGGCACCTTGGGTGAACGACGATCCGTTCTTCCCAAGGGGTAACTTAACCCCCGAACCCTTATTCCTTTTTTTTCAAAGTTTTGAGGAAATCAAAATGGCGTGGCGACTCCGTTTTTTCAAATTAAACCGGATGTTTTCAAACTCAAGTGAATCCAAATTAAAACACAAAAAAAGATTTTGGGCACCACATTCACAGTTTGGCGAATCCGCTGGGGACTTCCCAAAGGAGAAAGCTTTCATTTTTTTTAAAATAATAATAATAAAAAAAACGATACCCGGTATATAGGTGGAAACCACTAACCTTCCTGTATCGCTTCCTAACCCGGGGCTTGGGATAAACGGTGGTCTAACAATCCCACGTACCGGTATCTCTTTTTGAAAAATAAGAAAAGAAAGCTTTTTCCTTTGAGCGGGTTAGCCTTCCGTCACGAATTCCATTTGTCGTGCTTGCTTTTTCTTTCTTTGCATTGCATTGCATATTGCATCTTGGGAATTGTGCATACTCTGTAAACTGAACAGGAATCCTTCTGAAGCTGAAAGGTGCCTAAAATGTTCGGGGAGCAACCTGAAACTGTAAAGGATTGGAACCTGGAAAATTGATCCATGCAGCCGCACGGCTTAATCTGCCTCGGATTCCAGCCGGGCGGCCTCATTGGCAATTCCACCAGGACAGATTTGAGGTTAATCTGGCAGCTTAGGCAGCTTGGGGCTATTCGGGCCCAAAGCCGACTGTGCTCCAGAAAATTTACGTGCCTTATCTGTTGCATTTTCCCCCGTCCCAAAAAATCATTCCTTTTAAAAAACATTTTTGAAAATCTCTGTTTTAACTCAAAAAGGATCATTTTTTAGGAGGCCGCACACTACGCGCACCTTATATATCCTGTACACTTTGCACGCACGTCCCTTTAACCCGGGGTGGTTGTTCAGTTGCAGTCACGGACAGCCTTACGATGCTCCCGGGCGCGCACGGAATCACCCCAAACTCCCCATGGCAGCCAGTGTCGACCAATGCACAATCCGTGTCACACGTTTCAAAAAACCGTGACTTTTGGTTGGTTTTTGGTTTAGTCCGTGTCATATAGCCCAGTTGCATATCCCCGTAAAGGTCATGCCTTAGTCCGTAACGGAAGTCAAGGTCCTTCACGCAAGCAGAGTTCTGCCGAAATTACGACAAGGAAAAATTGGTAGAATCTTGACTCCGGCATTGACTTTGACCTTGACCCGCACGGAATGCGTAAGAGTCAAGACCGAGTCCATGCCAAAAATCCGAAGATCTTTCGCGCAAGCGGAGCTCTGCCAAAATTCCGACAAGGAAAAATTGGCAAGATCTTGACCCGGCATTGACTTTGACTCACGCACAGCGTATGCAGCGAAGTTCAATGTGACACTGTGTCATCCGGCTTTTACCGCCCGACCCATGCCTATTATCTTCTCGGACATTGCAGAAAAGTCAAAACGTCATTCGCGCAAGCGTAACTCTGCCAAAATTCCGTTAAGACTGAAAGACGAGACTTTTCCGGTATTGCCTTGACTATAATCCGCATCGCTCGTGCGTTAAAAGTTCCTATGACCCGCTAGACCCGTTAGGAGCGTTCTTCTCTCTCGGTCGGTGGGATCCGCGTGCCCTATAGGACCCTCGCCCGGGGCTGTCCACCCTGGGAGGTCGAAATACAGGTGGAATACGAGGGGCTTATAGACGTAGTGACGGAACCCACTGATCCAGGATCTAGAGTAGTTGCGAAAAAGAAGGGCAGAACCCCTTTTCCAACCAAATAGAAATAAATAAAAGACACTGTTTTAAGTAAACTGGAAGATTCTTAATTTGCATATTGCTTGAGCCTTCAGACTAAACACCTACCCCGAGTCTAAACCTCTCCTATCCCTTTCCCGCAGCGAGAAATAAGTGGGTGAGAATACCGGGTCAGCGGCTTGTTAGCGCAGATTTCTCAGACAGTTCGCCAGAATCCTCAGTTTTGTCAGTCCAGAGAGTCAGAATGGCCGATTTGACGGAAAACAGCAGCGGTTTGGGTAATCAGATGACTAGGGAAGAAGAGCTAGCCTTTGCCTTGGAAAACAGTCGTAAGGCCCATGAGGAACAGCAAGACATGCTCATTGATGCGCTCCGTCTTCATGGGGTTCAGATAGTGGTCGAGTCCAATGGTTCCCTGGTTATAGTAGAAGATGAGACTCCAGAAGTAGCCATCTCAGCTCCCCCAGCCTATAATCAATGCCCTCCTCCATCCATGTATGATCCATTACCAAGGACTGCCCCTTTTCAGTCCTTTCCAGCATCCCAGTCCGTCAGGGTTCCAACACCCTCGCCTCCTCAGATAAGACCCAGCTTTGTTCCCTATCAACAGAGAGCAAATGCCATAGCTATCCCAGTCACGCAGCCTCTGCATTACCCCATGGGACTCATTCCCTCCTTTCAGCCTGATCCAAATCTCCTTACCCTGGAATTATAGTACCAGCCTGACCTTTCCAACTTTGTCAACGCCTGTGAATTTGCCTATCTCCCAGACAGCGATAGTGAAGAGTCAGTCGGAAATGAGAATAGGAATGGATGGATTTACAGTGATGATGACAGTTCAGTAGAAGGAATGAACCTGGAGTCGACGGAAGTGAAACCCGGAGGGCAAGATGAAATAAAAAACCACAGACCTGGAATGGGAGATGGTATCACTTCAAAGTGTGTCTGTAGCCTTTGCAAAGGCTCGGAAGAGAAAATGGATGCAAGCTCAGATGAGACAGGGTATGAATTCCACATCCTAGAATTCAACACTCCTTACGAAGACTTGGTTGGTGAATGGAGGAGCTTGATCGAAGCTTTAGCTGAAAGAGGGAAGTGGGCTCCACCCGCCGATCTAGAACATGTAAGCGTCATTGAGGCCAAACCCCCAGTAGGAAGAGTAGACTCCATTGCAGTGCTAAGAGTCACCCCTGAGACCTTGTCCGAAGAAGAGTGTATGGAAGCTCTAGAAAGAGTCTTAAAGTTTGAAGCGACCCCGGTCCCCTTCCTATCCTATGACGACAGTGATGTTTTCTTGGTAATCCCCAAGTCAGAGGAAGAGTCCAGGATACCTCTTATATGGCGCCAAGTGTCCCGACCTGCTTTTGCCCTCATTGGTCATCAGAGTCAAGATGAAAGTTCTCACGGGAGTTACTGTAGTGATACTGAGGAAGACACAGTCGAAATACCGGAAGGAACGGTGGAAGAATGGTCAGCCCAGAAACCAAAAAGCCCAGAAAACTTTCCCGATAGTAAAGGACAGGAACCCACCATGAGGTTTAACCCTACGGAAATCCTTCTCGATGATGGAATCTCCCACTTCAGAAAGTGTTTGGCCAATGTCAAAGATGTCGTCAGAAGGCTGACCCCTAGAGAAAGAAGGGATATGCTTGACAGTGATGAGGAATATGACCCTACTCCGTTGAAAAAGTTGCTAGGACCAGGTAAGGAAGCCATTAGCAAACCTCCAGACTCTGAGAATGATAATTCCTGTTGCATGCTGACTCTGAAAAGCTTGAATGAAACTGTGAAGGCTTTGAATGAGGAAGGTGAAGCTGAAACCAACTGGTTGCTAAGCCAATTAGGGAGTCAGAACTCAGAAAAAGTCAGAAAGCCAGTGACCTGGGATCAGATTCGGGAAGCCGCCTATGGTAGTGCTGTTAATCAGATTAATCAGCAGAGTTGGCCATACGCCAGCAAGAGCCCGCCTCTAACCTTGAAAGAGCTGAAGGAATCCTCCAGTAGGAATGATGACTCAGAAAAGTCTAATGTCTATGTGATGACTCGGTCCGGACAGATGAGTGTTGAGCAGCCTAAGGGTGACAAAAGAAATGCCATCTCCGAGCCAAAAACAGACAAAAGACCTTATAAGCCAGAAGCAGAAAAGCCAGACTCTAAAAAGGAGGATCCAGTGCTGACTTAATTGAAGTGTACTCAGGCCAATATCTCCTTGTGGTCCCTGTTAACCTCTTCATACCCTCATAAGATGAAGCTAGAAGAAAGTTTGGCCAAGACCATGGTGCCCATAGATGTCACCCCAGATGAGGTCGTCCAGATGATTGGAAATATCCATTACGGAAACATCATTACCTTCACTGACTTGGACCTACCAAATTATGGGGCTAGTCATAACGAACCCCTTTACATCACAGTCCAGTTGGAAGAACGCCGGTTGCCACGGGTATTAGTTGATGGAGGGTCCGCAATGAATGTCCTGCCAGCAAAGATGATGGACTTATTGGATTTGAAGCCCACAGATTTGAACCCTTCTAGTCAGACTATTAAGGCCTATGACTCCACTGCACGATCATTTCTGGGGATTGCTACTCTCAAGTTGTGGTTCGGGAAAAAGGTCATGGATGTTGACTTCCAAGTGATTGACATTCCTATCTCATTTACCGCTCTGCTGGGATGATCTTGGATCCACCAGATAAACGGGGTAGCCTCTACTCTGCACCAATGCATCAAATTTCAGTCAAGTGATGGTACTATCACCACTATTTACGGAGACAGTGTCACTGTGGAAGGAACCAGCACTGGAGGTATCCCGATATTGGAAATCAAGCATGATGATGAAGGGTTTGCCTTGACCGGATTCTCTGTAGCTTCTTCCAAGGCACAAGTGTGTTACACTGACCTCACTACTACCTCTGACAAGATCCCCCCTGCCATGCGAATGATGAGAAAAATGGGTTACCTTCCGGGGCTTGGATTGGGTAAAAGACTTCAGGGTCGCAATGCTATCATTGATGTAAAGGAACAGACTACCAGATATGGCTTGGGATACAAACCGAACTCTCGGGATGACAGAAAAGCTAAAGGCATAGTTCCAGGAAAACAAAGTGAAGGGGTCCATCTCCATCCCTACAGCTTGTCTCTGACCCATTACTTCACAAAAGGCGGGACCCAATACGGAAAAAGTGATCGCCAGATCTCCTTGAGAAAAACCCTTCTGGAAAACCTTGAGAAAGTTAGGGGAAAACCAGCAAATCCTGTTCGGAGAATGTTCCTTGACTTGACAGACATTCCTGGGGCTACCACTACCGTTCAGAACGAGTATGTCTTCAAAGGAAACCCGAACAGTGTCAAAGAGTCAGCACTCTTCTCATCCGGAGTAATGGATTTCTCCGCCTTCGAGTTAGCTCTTCCGAAGATCAGCCAGATAGAAGCTGCCAGTAGTAAAGACAGTGAGTTGGGTTTGCAAAAGTTATTTGATGAAGAAGCACAGATCCCTGATTTGATCGACTTCAGCTCAGATGATGAGGTAGTTGCCGTAATTAGAGACGGTGGTGAAGAGCCTTTTGATCCCCGCACTTTGGTAACTAAGACAGAGATGCCATTGAAGAATTGGGAGACATTCTCAGGGCCGATAGCCAGCCGACAGCAAATGATCACGGAGCTTGGATTGGTAACCCGTCCTTCTCAACCCAGTCGTGTCAAACACCCTATCATCCATACAGTTGAGTCAGGAATCTTTGAATTCCAGTCCTCTGAGTCATCCGAAGGCCTCACGCCTAAGGATTATGAATATGTAACCAATGTCATCTTTCCTCTTGCTTTGAATGAAATGACAAATCTTTCTGAGTATCCCCTTATTGCCAACTTAACAAATGATAAATTAACTCAAAACTTAACAACAGTTAATAATGAATCATTTGAACAAGATGCAAACACACTAAATGAACAATACATTAAAGAAATATTTAAGCAGGTTGCAGAAAAAGAGGAAAACCGGGCCCAAGCTGCCGAGGAGGTTTTGACAAGTGTTAACTTGGGTACTGTCAAGGAACCTAAAGAGACACAGATTGGAAACTTCTTCCAGGGGGTTGAACGGGACAGACTGGTCAATCTGCTCAGAGAATACATGGACGTGTTTGCATGGTCATACAGGGATATGCCGGGGCTAGATAGTTCGATAGTAGAGCACATAATCCCTCTAGCACCAGATGCTAAGCCAGTAAAGCAGAAATTGAGGAAGATCAAGCCAGAATGGTCTCTACAGGTCAAAGAAGAGATTGAGAAACTACTGCGGGTAGGATTCATCAGAGTCATCGAATATCCGACATGGTTATCCAACATTGTGACCGTAACCAAGGCCAATGGGAAGGTGCGCTGTTGTGTAGATTTCCGGGATCTGAACAAGGCCAGCCCCAAAGATGACTACCCCTTGCCAAACATAGACATCCTGGTGGACTCCACTGCCAACTACGAAGTCAAGTCCTTTGTTGATGGCTTTGCAGGCTACAACCAGATCAAGATGGCCGAGGAGGACCAAGAAAAGGCAGCCTTCACCACACCGTGGGGAACTTACTACATCCTCCGGTGCTATGCCCCCCACATAGACAGAAACCTCTTCTGCTCTATCTCACTGTCATTGATACGGCAGTTGGGGCTATGCTTGCTCAGGAGAAGAAAGACTCTCGGGTAGAGAATGCCATTTACTTCATCAGCCGGAAGCTACAGGGGAGTGAGCTCAATTATTCAGCATGCGAAAAGACTTGTGCAGGACTGGTCTGGGTAGTCGGTAAGCTGAAGCACTACATGCAAGCCCACCCTGTGAACTTGGTCTCGAAAATGGACCCCATCAAGTACATCTTCGATAAACCTTCCCTCTCGATGCGTCTAGCAAAGTGGTCCTTCTTCTTAGCTGAGTATGACATCAATTATGTGACAATAAAGGCCATCAAGGGTCAAGCATTGTCAGACCATCTGGCAGACTTCCCCAGTAATGAGGACCGCGGGCCTGAACCCCAATTCCCAGATGAAGGAATCTTTGTAGTTGAGCCTGAGAGCCAATGGCAGCTTTTCTTTGACGGAGCTGCTAACAAAAGGGGAAATGGCGTAGGGATGCTACTGGTCGATTCGAAAGATGAGCACACGCCCATAGCCCTTAAGTTGAACTTTCCTGCCACGAACAATGTCACCGAGTACGAAGCCTGCATTGCTGGTTTAGAGGCTGCTTTAGAAAGAAATGTCAAGGCGCTCGAAGTTTATGGAGACTCAGCCCTGATCATCAACCAGGTCTCTAACAAATGGAAGACTGTGGACCCAAATCTTCAGCGGTATCATGCCTATATGGAGGAGTTGACTGGACAGTTCAGAGAAGTGACTTTCCACTACCTGCCAAGGGAAAAGAACAGATTCGCAGATGCCCAGCTACTCTAGCCTCACTGGTAGAGATCCCTGAGGGAAAATCCATAAAACCCTTCAGAGTGGGTAGAAGAGAAGCCCCGACTTTCTGTTGTGAAATAGACTTGGGACCTGAGCCTATCAAGGAACCGTGGTACAGTCAAATTTACCAGTTCCTCAAAGATGGAGAGTCATCTTTCAGAGACGAAGAAGGTAGACCAAAAGAAGGTGTCAAAGCCAAGAGCTTGCAAGCCCTGAAAAGGTTGGCCTCCCATTATGTCATTTTAGGAGGCGACCTGTACAAGAAGCGGTACCAGGGACCACTCCTCCTGTGTGTCACCCAAGAAAGGGCTAGAGAGTTGATGACCGAAGTCCACAATGGTCCCTGAGGTCCTCATATGAATGCTAGAGCCCTGATGCAAGTGATCCTCAGAATGGGTTACTATTGGATCTCCATGGAGACAGACTGTGTCCAGCATGTCCGAGCGTGCAACAAATGCCAACGGTTTGCCAACCTCAACCATCTCCCGCCTCATGACCTGTACTGCATGACGACTCCTTGGCCGTTCGCAACTTGGGGTATTGACGTGATAGGGAAGATAGCCCCGACAGGAAGCAATGGGCATGAATTCGTGTTAGTAGCAGTCGACTACTTCACCAAGTGGGTAGAGGCCAAGTCCTACAAAGTCCTCACTTCCAAGAAGGTGGCCCAGTTCATCAAAGAAAACATTATGTGTCGATATGGAGTGCCCAATGAGATCATTTCTGATAACGGGTCACACTTTGAAGGGGATTGTGATAGATTGCTGTCAGAGTTCAGAGTCACTCGCCACAAATCATCCCCGTATAGACCTCAGACTAACAGAGCCGTGGAAGCTGCTAATAAGACGCTCGAGCGAATCATCCGGAAAATGGCCACCCGTGGTCGTGATTGGCCCGAAAAGCTGCACCTGGCACTCTGGGGCTACCGAACGTCTGTCAGAACAGCCACGGGAGAAACCCCTTTTGCCCTCACTTATGGGATGGAAGCAGTATTGCCAGTAGAGTTGGAAATCCCGTCACTAAAGGTCCTCCTGAAAAACAGTGTCAACGAAGTAGAGTGGCTACGTAGCCGGCATGATGAGTTGGCCCTGCTCGACGAAAGAAGGCTCAAGGCCATGGAACACACCCGAGCCTACCAGAGGCGAATGGCCAGAGCATTTGACAAGAAAGTCAAAGCCAGAGACATCAAAGAGGGTGACTTAGTGTTGAAAGTGAAGCCCCCTACTAGAGACAACCCCCTGGGAAAGTGGGAACCCGTTTGGATCGGCCCGTATGTGGTGCAGAAGATACTATCGGGAGGAGCAATGAAGCTTGCAGACCTGGATGGCAATCCCTTTGTCCACCCAGTCAACGGCGATAAGCTCCGAAGGTACTATGTCTGAAAAAAAAAGAAATAAAATAAAAAAAAAAGAAGAAAAAACCTTAGTGCAAAAAGAGTAATACCCAGCTAGGCTGAAAAACCCAAAAAGGGCGGTCTAGGCAAAAAACAGGGTTGCACATAAAAAAAAGAGAAAAAAATCTTAGTGCAAAAAGAGTAATGCCCAGCTAGGCTGAAAAACCCTAAAAAGGGCGGTCTAGGCAAAAACAGTGGCCGCACATATAAAAAAAAAAAAAAACACCAAAAGAACAAAAATTCTGATAGTTCACCAGAATGAACTACGAAGACCTGAGCCCCTTAGTCTTTCTTGTAAAAGGGGAACGTAGGCAGCCATATATGGTTCGGTCTAAACAATAAATAATAAAGGACAATCAAGTTTTCATGAAACGGGTCCTAAGCAATCAATAAGACATCTGAAATTTCCATGAAATGTGTCTTGATTAATTTCTAAGATCATATCTTTGTTAATTACAAGTTAAAAGACTTCTTGATGAGTTCAAGCAAGGTCTACTCTTGACTCTGCCCACCTGCTACAAGGATCTAAAATACAATAAAATGCCTAATAAACTACTGTGTTTGCAAAATGGGAATAAGGGAATCCTAAGAAAAGATTTATCAGCTGTCATTCACTGAGTCTTCTTTGGTCTTCTTCCCTTTACTTCGACCTCGTCGAGTTTTCTTTCTCTTCTTCTCTATGATGTCGGTCTCCCTCATCCCGATCTCCGGTATCCTCACTGGAGCCTCCATCAAACCTGTGTCAATAAGTGCCCTCTCAACCCGGGCACGAGTCCGCACTTCCTCCCTCTGAGTCTCAGTCAAGGGAGCGACTTCAGAAAGCCTCTCATATCGAGCCTCCATGTCTTTGATAAGGTCACCCGACTGGTTATGGCGACTCGCCTTAGCTTCAGTCTCCCTCAGAGTCCTACTCGAGTCGCAGTCAGCCCCTAATAAAGCCTGACGTCTCTCTCCCAAAATGACCTGAGTCGCTCCCATTTCCTTCTCATACCAATCCAAGTAGGCCGTAGTCAAGATGGTACTCTTCCTGCTCTTGAGAATGGCCCTGGGTGGAAAAATAGTATATGTCCAAGCCCTCGAGAAGAATGAGAAGCTGGCTGGATCCCTCATGTCTAAAGGCACCACCTCCATGGTACGAATGTCTTCCCAATCGTCCAACGGCTCTTGTAAGGCCCCGAACTGCCTGGATACCAAGAAGAGTATGTAGAAGGATGACCAAGAAAACCCTGGAACCCTCACCACATAGGACTCCTGAAATGTCCTCCGGGTCTGCAACCTCCAGTGAGGTACCCACCAGTGAATATCCGAAGTGGACAACCTAGCCATCATCAGCTCCCAGTCACCCTGGTCCTGCTGCCTAGGCAAACCTCTCCGAGAAATCACCCAAGTGAATGAACGCTCGCCGAAAATTAATTATGTAAAATATAATATGAATTTATCTTGGGAGTCGCCACGCCGTTTTTAAGGAAAACATTGAAAAACCTTTAAAGAGAAAATGGGTCCGGGGGTCAGGTTACGTGTTGGGAAGAACTTGAGAGTTCACCCAACACGCCTCGTCCGTAGACGAGTCTTTCTATGTTCAACATTCAAAACATTCCAAAGTGTGTGCAATTGTGTGAGACAATATATGTAATAGAATGTATTTTAATGATTTGCTTTATTAATAGAAATGAGGGATTACAACTTGAGAACCTTTTACTGTAGGAGGCCACATCCCACTTACATTACAATTGATGAAATTGAATTACAAGGAAATGAGCTGAGGCAGTCTGTCCAGGGCCACAGGTGTCATACGACACAGGATTGCTTAGGGCCTTGGGTGTCACACGACACAGGATTACCCAGGAGCATGGATGTCGTATGACACAGGAAGCCATGCTCAGACTGTCTCTACAAAGGGGGTGGACATGCCACCAATACCATTCTAAAGCTAAGAAGCTAACTAGAACAATGAAGATAATGAGATAAAGAGTATTATGGGAAGGTCATGGGGTTTCAGTGACCCAATGTGAATGACCACATTTCTTGGGTCACAATTAAAGAGCCCTCACTTCCTAACTCAAGCAACCACAATAACAAATGAGTATTGTGGGAGGATCATATGGCGTTGATGGCCAAATATGAATGATGGGCCATCACCTCCTAACTCAGACAAACATGATCAAGATTCAAGCATATGGATCAGAAACCAGGGGGAAAGGAATCAACACTCAGATGAGTGTGAATATAGATGATTCACACTCATCTTCATGTTTCAATCACGAACAACATGCTCAATCCATTGTACAAATAAAACATACAGATCAAAACATGAATGTCACAGCTAACATGATTCAAACAATGCTTATACAGAACATGTGAAATTGGAACAGGAACATCTCCAGCATAAACCAAGCAGGACTATTCCATTCGCAGATTAACAGATCACGAATAAACAGAACAATGGCAAGGAGTGAACAAACAACAGAGAGACGAAGAGTGAAGTCAGAGATTACCCTCGTAGATCCACACTTCCTATACCACGTCGGTATAGGAAGTCTTCAAACAGCTTCAGAACGCGAGAGTTGAACTCTCAGATAGACCAAAGAACTGAGGTCTTAATCTCAGAATATCCCTTTTGTTCACAGGCAGCAGCCATCGGTTGTGAACACCGTTGATTGTTGGCGAAACCAAACTGGAATGGGGGTTGTGAAGACGGCCAAAAATGATGGAAACTCGGCCGGAAATGATGGGATTAGAGACTGATGGACGGAGTTAGGGTCTGAAACAGAGGAGACGCCGTCTACTGATTTGGGTGGAATGGAAATGCTGATTTGGGTGGAGATGGTGAACGGTGAGGGGCAATTTGCATATAGAGAGAGAGAGACTCTCTCTCTCTAAAACCATTTAGTGAGAGAGAGGGCTATAGAGAGAGAGGCCGCCAGTGAAGAGGGGCGGCGGCAGTGAACGAATTTGGATCCGGAACAGAGGAGAACGACCGTTTTGGGGAAGAACCCAACCGATTGAAGTCAACTAGCTCCGGCCGATTTAGAGGGGGGCTTGGTAGTTGGATGTAGGGAGATTGAAGTTGGAGGTATAACGGTGATGTGAGGTTGAGGGAGTTCATCGCCGGCTGATTTGGATGTGATGAAGGCCGGTGAGGAACAATGGCGATTAGAGAGGTGATGGATGAAGGGCCTCGGTGTTTGATTTCGTGGAGAGGGATTGGTTGTTTGTCGACTGATTTTGGGTGAGAGAATGGTGAGGGAGGCCTTGGGAGACCGGTGATGGTGATCAGAGAAGGAGAAGACGATCGGGGGAGGAGGCTCTGTTATTGCCGTTTAGAGAGAGAGAGAAGTGAGAGAGAGAGAGAGTAGCTTTAGTAGCTTAGGGAGAAAGAAATTGAGTCTCCCTTTTTTGTCCGTGTCCTCCCCCTTTTTCAAAATGGGATATTATCCCTTATTTATCATTGTTTTGGAATGAAATTGGGGTGTCGTATGACACCGGTTCGCTTTTAGGCAGAATGGGCCGAAGTGAATAAGGCCCAAAACTAATGAATAAAAATTAATAAAAATGGGCCCAAAATTAAATGAGCCCAAAAAAATGAAAGCATACCCAAAAACACGAGTTCGGGTCGGGGTACTCACAGAGCCCCTCGGCGACGTCACTTCCACGGGAAGTGGGGTCGTCGATAAAAATGAGAATCCCGAGCCGGACACGAACGGCGGGGAAAGAGATGACCAAGATGGTCAAGTGGCTGGACCTTTTGTGGAAAGGATTCCTACGTATCCCGTGGGGGAATCAAGCCGAGTCGTAGTTCAACAAAGATTGACGTTTGCGTCCCGGGAGAATTGACCATGATGGTCATGCGGCTGGACCTTTTACGAAAAGGATTCCTACGTATCCCGTAGGGGAATCAAGCCGAATCGTAGTTCGTCAAAGATGTGGCGCTAATGAGAGGCCACAGGCTTTGTACCCAAGGTTTGATTGTTTCGATGGGGAGTCACCCGAGGATTTGACTGTTTCGATGGGGAGTCACCCCGAAGATGGGTGTTTGCACCCGAGATTGACTGTGTCTGAGGGGAGTCACCCCGAAGATGGGTGTTTGCACCCGAGATTGACTGTGTCTGAGGGGAGTCACCCCGAAGATGGGTGTTTGCACCCGAGATTGACTGTTCCAAGGGGAGTCACCCCGAAAATGGGCGTTTGTACCCAAGATTGACTGTTGAATGGGGAGTCACCCCGAAAATGGGCATTTGTACCCAAGGTTGACTGTTGAATGGGGAGTTACCCCGAGGATGGGCGTTTGTACCCAAGATTGACTGTTGAATGGGGAGTCACCCCGAAGATGGGCGTTTGTACCCAAGGTTGACTTTTGAATGGGGAGTCACCCCGAAAATGGGTGTTTGTACCCAAGATTGACTGTTCCAAGGGGAGTCACCCCGAGGATTTGACTTTTTTATTTGGGAGTCACTCGCGAATTCGACTGTTTTGATGGGGAGTCACCCCGCGATTATGACTTTTTTTTTTGGGAGTCACCCGCGAATTTGACTGTTTTGATGGGGAGTCACCCCGATGATTTGACTTTTTCTTTGGGAGTCACCCGCGAATTCGACTGTTTTGATGGGGAGTCACCCCGCGATTATGACTTTTTTCTTTGGGAGTCACCCGCGAATTTGACTATTTTGATGGGGAGTCACCCCGATGATTTGACTTTTTTCTTTGGGAGTCACCCGCGAATTTGATTGTTTTGATGGGGAGTCACCCCGATGATTTGACTTTTTCTTTGGGAGTCACCCGCGAATTTGACTGTTTTGATGGGGAGTCACCCCGCGATTATGACTTTTTTCTTTGGGAGTCACCCGCGAATTTGACTGTTTTGATGGGGAGTCACCCCGATGATTTGACTTTTTCTTTGGGAGCCACTCGCGAATTCGACTGTTTTGATGGGGAGTCACCCCGCGATTATGACTTTTTTCTTTGGGAGTCACCCGCGAATTTGACTGTTTTGATGGGGAGTCACCCCGATGATATGACTTTTTTCTTTGGGAGTCACCCGCGAATTTGACTTTTTCCTTTGGGAGTCACCCGCTAATTTGACTGTTTTGATGGGGAGTCACCCCGAATTTGACTTTTTTCTTTGGGAGTCACCCGTGAATTTGACTGTGTGGGAAATCTGTACGGTCTTTCAGGACCGGGTAGTTTATAGCCATTCCGGGCTATTTTCTGTGTGTGGGAAACTGTACGATTTTCCGGACCAGGTAGTTTATAGCCATTCCGGGCTATTTTCTGTGTTGGAAACTGTACGGTTTTCCGGATCGGGTAGTTTATAGCCATTCCGGGCTATTTTCTGTGTTGGAAACTGTACGGTTTTCTGGACCGGGTAGTTTATAGCCATTCTGGGCTATTTTCTGTGTTGGAAACTGTACGGTTTTCTGGACCGGGTAGTTTATAGCCATTCCGGGCTATTTTCTGCGTTGGAAACTGTACGGTTTTCCGGACCGGGTAGTTTAGAGCCATTCCGGGCTATTTTCTGGGTTGGAAACTGTACGATTTTCCGGACTGGATAGTTTATAGCCATTCCGGGCTAAGGATAATGATTTGAGAAAAACTGTGATACGGGTGTTTGCACCCAAAAGAAGTGAGAACGTATGGTGCCTCAAACCGAGAAAGTAATGATGATTTGCAGGTGAATATGCTTTCATACCTGTGCTGTGCTTACCTGTAGCTGTCGAAGGGACTGAAGCTACGGCTGATGATGAAAGGTTGATTTGCCGTGCGAGGGACAGTCTTTGTTGATGATTTTTCGTCCAACAAGGGGACTCTGATGAAGACGTGCCCATGAGAAAAGGCTTTTGGTGAAGATTCGCCCATGAGAACGGGCTCTTTGTGATGAACTGCCCATGAGAACGGGCTCTTGGTGATGAAGCGCCCTTGAGAATGGGTTCTTGGAGATAGATTGCCCTTGAGGATGGGCTTTTGGTGGTGATTCGCCCATGAGAACGGGCTTTTGGTGGTGAAGCGCCCTTGAGAATGGGCTTTTAGTGAAGGTTTGCCCTTGAGAAGGGGCTTGAAGATGGTTTGCCCTTGAGAATGGGCTTTTGGAGATAATTCACTGTGTGGGACATGCTTTGATGGTTCGCCCATGAGAACGGGATTTTTGAGATGGTCTGCCCTTGAGAACGGGCTTTTGTTGATGAAGTGCCCTTGAGAATGGGCTTTTTGAGATGATCTGCCCATGAGAACGGGCTTTTTTGGATGATGAGGCTAAAGAGCCCTAATGCTTGGAGATTGAAGCAGCTGAAACTCTTTTCGACGAGCATTGCTTGGAGACTGAGGTAGCTAAGGCTCTTTCAGATGATGCTGATAAGTCTGAAGAAAAGACTGATGAAGAAGGCAAAAAGTGCCACTTGCAAGGTTTGAACTCTTTGTCCAGATTGTGATTTGAGGAGCAATCCCCATGATCAGATTATGATCACCTGATTATTGTACCCTGTGGGGAGAAAAACACAACACTCTAGGCACTTTGTATTTTATTTACTTGATTTGAAATTTTGCTTATGCATTATTAATCTTTTGTTGCACAAGTCCATCTCAGCTGGGGATGGAAGGGAAGTGAGGTTTTTTTGCAAAGCTTGACAAGCGGATATGTGTATAGCAATTATGCTATGATGGATTGTGTATGGGATGAATGTGTATATGATGATGTATGGGTTGGACCCTCTCCCATGAGGTGGGGAAATGTATGAGTGATGGATGATATGATGCAGCCTTGGCAAGTCGGGGATGCTCCCGGGAGTACTGGTTGCAGTAGGTCCGTTGCCGGTGAGGACAAAGTGTATCGCGCGTCCGAGGAGGCAAGCAGCAGAGAACGTGCAGAGAATGATCCCGGCTTTGAAGGGATGACTAGGCGAAGCCCCAGATCTTGATGAGGTGACCATGGCGAAGCCCCAGTCGATGATGCAAAGCAAACCCGGAGGGAATCTGATAAAGAGAGCCTGAGAGAACATCTTAACAAAAGCCCCAGCTTGAGGAGATTACATGCAGCTTTTCCGCAGACAGAGTCATCTTGTCGCCGAGGAGG
This sequence comes from Adenophora triphylla var. japonica, assembly GCA_022495995.1. Taxonomy (NCBI): domain Eukaryota; kingdom Viridiplantae; phylum Streptophyta; class Magnoliopsida; order Asterales; family Campanulaceae; genus Adenophora; species Adenophora triphylla. The sequence continues at coordinate 570,836 of JAFEMH010000230.1, forward strand.
CGACCCAATCGTTTCATACCGCAGTCAATCAGTCGCTGGACAAGACTCAGAAATGTATATGTGCAGGGGCACATTTTTCGAGGGTGGGAATGGATCCCGATTCTGATGACACTCGTTTTTGGGTTTGACTCTTTTGAGAGAGTATAAACATTGCAAGGTGTGGAAAAGTGTATGGAAGCCCCTGCTGACTGAAATAGTGTTTGGCTCTATCTTCCTATGATGTAGAAAGAGAAGACTTGTCGAGACACTTGAAAACTTGTCTTATTCGTGATGATCACAAGGCTGCTTAAAACCCTTTATCGATGTTTGGGTTATTCAGCCACCAATCCTGATATGGACAAATATTTTGATTAATCACAAGGAGAAAACCAACTGATATCGAGAATCAAACTCGAAAAGATGGAAGGTGTATAGGGACGGCCCTTGATGAGACCGAATTTTCTGAGATTTGTTTTGTGATTTCGACCGGACCAATTATGGTTGCCTACGTTCCCCTCTGACGAGGAGCTCAGGTCGCCGTAGTTCGGGCGAGTCCCGATTGAAAAGAGAACGAATGTTGAAATTCGAGGATCTGAACCTTTGAGGATTTTGAGGATTTGGAGAATTGGGAAGCATGTCCTCCTGGAGTGTCGATGAAAGACACGGATGCGAAGCCCCAGTGGGACATCCACGGCAAGTGTTTGCGGAGGAGAAATGAAATATGCTCACATGAAGTGTCGAAGGGAAGGATTGAATCTGCACAATCTTTGATTGAGGATCATTTGAGCCGAGATGGATTTAGCTCCGATTTAAGCGAGCAATGAAGCATTAATCTGACTTAGATCTCGAGGACATTTGAATGAAATTACTATTCGGTAGAGACTGTAGCTGGGTTTCCAGGTTTCGATCGGCCATCTGGTGATTTTGGATGTGGATGACCTCTTAAGATGAGAGGTCGGCTAGGCCTTTTACTGACTGAACCTCTAAAGATGAGAGGTTGGCTTGAAGGGATGTGTTTGGAATTTCTAGGGCAAGGGAATTGATTGCCTCTAAGAATGAGAGGTCAAATTTTGACTTTGGCCAAAGGTAAGGGTAATGGTAAGGGAATATCCTCTAAAATTGAGAGGATGGCTTGGGATTGGTTAAGAAAATGGGAATATCCTCTAAAATTGAGAGGATGGCTTGGGATTGATTTAAGGTAATGGGAATATCCTCTAAAATCGAGAGGATGGCTCGGGATTGATTTAAGGTAATGGTGAGAGGAAGTCCAAGCTATCGAGAATTTTTTGTGAACCTTCGAGGATTTGGGTTCTTTTTTTTTTTTGGAACATTAGAGAGCTTTTCGAGAAGTCGGGGATTTTTGCTGAATGGTGAGGATTTAAAGTCCTTCTTTTGATAATTTGGGTTGGCCTCTTTGAGGAGATGAGGATTATATCTGAAATTGTGAGGATCTAAAATCCTTCTTTTGACAACTTGGAAGGCCTCTTTGAGGAGTTGAGGATTATCTTTCCTTCCTTCACAACTTGAGTATTTTGTGCATTGCCGACTCTCGAAGCTAACTTATTTGGCGTTGCTTGGGCTTCTCTCAGCAAGGAGCAAAGGTGATGGCTAAACAGGGTTTCAAAACATGCCGATCTTGAAATGAAAGGATATTGTTCGGTGAGGGTAAGGTAACGGTTTTCCTATGGGTGAAAGGCTTCAACCGCAATCCCTATCGGATGACCTAAACGAGATTAAGTCTTCGTTGCTTGCTTAAGATTAACTAAGACAGATTAATACAAATTCATCGAGCAACGAGATGATGAGGATGATGAAGGAGATGTGAGCATATGAGATGCAAGATGGGGAGTTGGTAAGCCCCAATTTGAGAAAGATATCAGTCGATTTTCTCACTCTGATCAATTTAAATATTAATCATTTCAATGGATTAGTAATTGAGCAGCACAAGTGATCATTTGGAATAAGACCATTTCAATTGAGTGTAATGTAGGTGTGCTAGTGACGTCTCGAGTCTAGCAAGAAGAGAAGCAAAGATTTTTATTGTTGCAAAGCAAAAGCTGGTCCAACTTGGACTTGACAGACTCGATGCCCGAAAGGGACATTCTAGAACCTACGAAGACTGATTGACTGCATCAACTTCGGATGGACGAGAAAGAGCACTGTTGGCAGATGGGGCTAGGACCCTTCTCAATCTTTTTGTCCTTCACAAGTCGTCTCTCCTTAGTTTTCGTAATCTGAACAAGCAACCGGGCCTCCTGCTCGCGAGGAAAAACGGCTTCAAGGGTAGCTTGCCTCTTTTTGATGGACACACCCTTCGCACTTTGCTGACCCATGGGATATGAACTTCCAGGCTGGTGGGCCACAAGCTTCTCTGCACCGAGCATTTTGGATTCCGAATCAGATGAACGATCACTCAGGCACTTGAACTGCTTCCGCCTCGGGAATATGGACCAATGAGCGCCGGGAATGAGAGCACACACCCAACTTGCCGTAGCTGTAGAGGCGAAGGGGTGATTTGTAAGGTGGCGGAGGAGAGAACCTTGAGATTGTATGGGAGAGGAAGGACGGAAGGAGATGGACTCATGCAACATCTTTTTGTTTTTGTTTTTTTTTTAATCCTAGGAATGGTTGGAAAAGGGGGACACCTTCTTTTTCGCACTCTACACTATTCCTGGACTAGTGGGTTCCGCCGGTATTGCACTCCCGGGACGGACAATCCCGGCAGAGGTCATATAGGGCACGGGAAATCCACCAATCAAAAGGCAGAACGGACCTATGGGCATACAAGTCAAAACAAACCAAACTCGAGATTCTCAAAATCAAGTCCAAGTCAACGTCTAGACTCGGGATGAGAGAGGGTCGAAAGTACGTTTGAACGTACGAGACCGCAATTTGCAGGTAAAATCCTGGGAAAAATTCGGCATGACCTCTCCTCTTTTCGAGTCGAAAATCTGGCATGGCCTATCGTCGCTTCATGGCGAAATTTCGGCATGGCCTCTCGTTAGTATGTGTCAAAAATTCGACATGGTCTCGCGTTAGCACATGTCGAAAACGCGTCATGACCTCTTGCGAAGTCAAATCGAGAAATCGGCATGTACCTACGTCGAGACGTGTCAAGATTTTGACATGTACTCACGTTGAGTTATGTCGTAATTTCGACATGAAGAGGGAGAGTATGCCAAGATTTTGGAGACAAAGTATGACTCGGACTTTGTGAGAAAATTTTGAAAATCGAGTTTGGAAAATGTTTTGAAAAGTATTTTGCCAAAAACCAACCGGTCACGGTAGAAAGTGTGTCACGGACAAGTGTTGGCTGACTCTATAGGCTAGGAGGACTTTAGGCGCTCAAGCGTAAGCGAAACATGTCACCGTCCGCGATGCCGTCCGTACACTCCCGGGTTCTAACTCTATGTGCAGGTAGCGTGCGAGTAGTGTGAAGGCATCCTCTAGGAAAATATTTTTTTGCTTCTTTTTTTTTCTTTTTCTTTTTTTATGGAAAAGGGGATGAAGGAAAATAACACACGCACACCCCACAGAGTATAATAATCAGGGGTCAATAATTTGATCATGGGGGACTGCCCCACAATCACAACCTGTACAAAGAAATCAAATCCTGTAACTTGACCACTTATGTCGCGTGACACAAGACTGATGAGGTCAATTGTGTCACGTGACATAAGGAGTCACATCATAATCTGAACAATAAATCGGGACCAGCCCCAGCCTCCAAGCACAATGCAAAATCTCAGCCCCAAGCACCTAATGCAATAAAGCAGGAAGCCAGGAAGGGGAGGGAATAAAACAAAGCACTAAATGCATTTATACACATATTATGTCACATAACAAAGCACACATATATGAATGAAGTGAATGTTGAACAATCACGAAAGTTTGACCCACTTTTGAAAATAGGTTTCAAGTCCCCAGCAGAGTCGCCACTGAATGAAAGCTCGCCGAAAATTAATTATGTAAAAGATAATATGAATTTATCTTGGGAGTCTCCACGCCGTTTTTAAGGAAAACATTGAAAAACCTTTAAAGAGAAAATGGGTCCGGGGGTCAGGTTTCGTGTTGGGAAGAACTTGAGAGTTCACCCAACACGCCTCGTCCGTAGACGAGTCTTTCTATGTTCAACATTCAAAACATTCCAAAGTGTGTGCAATTGTGTGAGACAATATATGTAATAGAATGTATTTTAATGATTTGCTTTATTAATCAAAATGAGGGATTACAACTTGTGAACCTTTTACTGTAGGAGGCCACATCCCACTTACATTACAATTGATGAAATTGAATTACAAGGAAATGAGCTGAGGCAGTCTGTCCAGGGCCACGGGTGTCATACGACACAGGATTGCTCAGGGCCTTGGGTGTCACACGACACAGGATTACCCAGGAGCATGGATGTCGTATGACACAGGAAGCCATGCTCAGACTGTCTCTACAAAGGGGGTGGACATGCCACCAATACCATTCTAAAGCTAAGAAGCTAACTAGAACAATGAAGATAATGAGATAAAGAGTATTATGGGAAGGTCATGGGGTTTCAGTGACCCAATGTGAATGACCACATTTCTTGGGTCACAATTAAAGAGCCCTCACTTCCTAACTCAAGCAACCACAATAACAAATGAGTATTGTGGGAGGATCATATGGCGTTGATGGCCAAATATGAATGATGGGCCATCACCTCCTAACTCAGACAAACATGATCAAGATTCAAGCATATGGATCAGAAACTAGGGGGAAAGGAATCAACACTCAGATGAGTGTGAATATAGATGATTAACACTCATCTTCATGTCTCAATCACGAACAACATGCTCAATCCATTGTACAAATAAAACATACAGATCAAAACATGAATGTCACAGCTAACATGATTCAAACAATGCTTATACAGAACATGTGAAATTGGAACAGGAACATCTCCAAAGATAAACCAAGCAGACTATTCCATTCGCAGACAATGCATCACGAATAAACAGAACAATGGCAAGGAATGAACAAACAACAGAGAGACGAAGAGTGAAGTCAGAGATTACCCTCGTAGATCCACACTTCCTATACCACGTCGGTATAGGAAGTCTTCAAACAGCTTCAGAACGCGAGAGTTGAACTCTCAGATAGACCGAAGAACTGAGGTCTTAATCTCAGAATATCCCTTTTGTTCACAGGCAACAACCATCGGTTGTGAACACCGTTGATTGTTGGCGAAACCAAACTGGACTGGGGGTTGTGAAGACGGCCGAAAATGATGGAAACTCGGCCGGAAATGATGGGATTAGAGACTGATGGACGGAGTTAGGGTCTGAAACAGAGGAGACGCCGTCTACTGATTTGGGTGGAATGGAAACGCGGATTTGGGTGGAGATGGTGAACGGTGAGGGGCGATTTGCGTATAGAGAGAGAGACTCTCTCTCTCTAAAACCGTTTAGTGAGAGAGAGGGCTGTAGAGAGAGAGGTCGCCGGTGAAGAGGGGCGGCGGCAGTGAACGGATTTGGATCCGGAACAGAGGAGAACGGCCGTTTTGGGGAAGAACCCAACCGATTGAAGTCAACTAGCTCTGGCCGATTTAGAGGGGGGCTTGGTAGTTGGATGTAGGGAGATTGAAGTTGGAGGTAGAACGGTGATGTGAGGTTGAGGGAGTTCGTCGCCGGCTGATTTGGATGTGATGAAGGCCGGTGAGGAACAATGGCGATTAGAGAGGTGATGGATGAAGGGCCTCGATGTTTGATTTCGTGGAGAGGGATTGGTTGTTTGTCGACTGATTTTGGGTGAGAGAATGGTAAGGGAGGCCTTGGGAGACCGGTGATGGTGATCGGAGAAGGAGAAGACGATCGGGGGAGGAGGCTCTGTTATTGCCGTTTAGAGAGAGAGAGAAGTGAGAGAGAGAGTAACTTTAGTAGCTTAGGGAGAAAGAAATTGAGTCTCCCTTTTTTGTCCGTGTCCTCCCCCTTTTTCAAAATGGGATATTATCCCTTATTTATCATTGTTTTGGAATGAAATTGGGGTGTCGTATGACACCGGTTCGCTTTTAGGCAGAATGGGCCGAAGTGAATAAGGCCCAAAACTAATGAATAAAAATTAATAAAAATGGGCCCAAAATTAAATGAGCCCAAAAAAAATGAAAGCATACCCAAAAACACGAGTTCGGGTCGGGGTACTCACATCAAGGGCACTGAGTCGGCAAAGCCCCTGGCAAAGCCCCGAGCCTCTCCTGCAGCCATAAGGTCAACACGGCCGGGCTCCCAGACCTCATAAAATGGTCTCCTCTAGCCATCCTGTCAATACCATGCAGGGTCTCACCCAAAACCAGTGGGATAATATCCTTCCCAGCCCTGCAATCCCTAACCATGCCCAAGAGGCCACCATGACAAATCCCGACGGACTCAGCAGTGAACAGAGATGAGAATACGCAGAGGATAAAGGCAACCATTGCCACCATGGTCATAGCCATATCCGGAGATCCAAACCTGCCCGAGATATCAGAAAGGTCAATCCTGTCCGGAGCTATCATCATCCCCACATCCTCTCCTAGAGAGATTTGCAGAAAAGATGCCAACTTTGCCGCCACCGGCACGTCTTCGATCAGAGGAATCGATATAGCCTCAATTTCTGGACCCCCAATCAAGGCTCGGAAGTCTTTATAGGTTGGGACAAACTCGTTGTAAGAAAAGCAGTAAACGTGTCTACGGACGTCCCAAAACCTTGCCGCGGCCCTCAAAAGGTACCAATCGGGCGGGAGATCCTTCAAATGCCATAAAGATTTGATCTTGAAGGTAGTATCGAACAACCCCTTGTGAGATTGAAAGTTATGTCTCACCCAAGATTGAAGATCGGACAGAAAACGGTCTCTTTTCCCCTTTTGCAATCTGACGGGTTTCTCCATTGCAAGACGATCAAAGTTGATGTCTTTAGGTCAAAAATATGCTATGGGATCAGTTGGGACAAGTCTAGGGTGAAAATGAAATGAAATGGCCAAGCCTTGGTTTTATTTTGCAAAAGACCAGTTCAGACAGAACTGTTAGCCGCACGACTTCATTTGCTCCCAGGTCCAGACCGCACGGCCTCATTTTCTCTCTGCAGAAAAAAATCTGCAGCAACCCAAGTTGCTGCCCAAAGGGAGTTTTCACCCCACTTTTCCAACAAAAACCTGTACAAAAACATATCCAAACACCAACCATGCAGTTATGTGTCATCACAAATCATTTTGGCCCAGTTTCAGCCCCAATTCCAAGCAAAAAACTGCCCCGAGGCTCAAGTAATATGCAAATTCATAAATCATAAATTAGAAAAGCAAATAAAACAGTATTACATTATTTTCGCCCCATCGGCGCCCAAATAAAGCATAAAATAGACAAAATGTGCATAAAACTGTTCATTGTTTGTTTCCTTCCTCCTAGATCAACCCTAAGAATCCTAAACCTCAACATTCCTTGTCTCCATCCCGAGTCCCTTGGGATGAAGCTCAAACCCAACTAGAGCCCTAAACTCCTCTGCCGTGATATGGTCTCTCCAGGTCACAGGCCTCCCGGTGAACTGCAAGCCACTGATAGCAGTAAAGTCTGCGGGCGTTACTGTAAGCTCCCCCCAGCTAAGGTGAAAGCTGTGGTTGGTGTCCCACCAGAACTCTGAGAGGGCCTGGATCAAGCCCTTACTCTTCGAGGTCACATGAATGCCTCTGCCAATAGCCTCAATGAACAAATCAAGGCCGGTAGCCCTCACTAGCTGCTTGGGGTTCACCCCATCCTTCTCAAAGTCGGGCATCCTCTCCCATAGCCTTACAGCCACCTCAGAAGGTCCCCTAGACTTGTTCTCCTGTAGGAGAACACAACAAAAAAATGTGTCAGTCCTTCATCTTATTTCAAAAGCATGCATATATTCAAAAGTGCACGTATTTTCAAAGGAATGCATTCATAAAAGATTTCTGGCATCCTTTGCATAGAAAACATGTCTTTCATCATTTGAAACACATCATGTCAAGCACATTGCTCTCCTAAGCACAAAATTCTGATTTTTAAAATTATTTGCACATAAGCATTAATTTTTTCAAAAAATGGCATGCATGAATCCTTTTCATCGTCCAAAATCCCGTTTCCTCATTCATGATCAAAAAATTGACCTAGTTCTAGCACATGCAAGAACTCCGTCACATTTTAGACAATTATTTTTCTTACTTTATTTTCAAAAAAAATGGGTCATTCTCAGTATTTTTCAAATAAATTGCACATGCATGTTCGTTTATCTTCTTAGCCTCATAGGTTAATCATCAAGATTCCAAAGTCATCAACAAAAATCCTAGGAAAAATTCGAGAAATTCCTAAAACTCGGGTCAAGCCCTAAAATCAATCAAAATTCAATCAAAATTGACGGAATCGAGCAAATCAAGAATGCTTACCCCAAACGATTGAGGTTTCGTCGATTTGTGCTCTCCCCTACCGGGATAAAGCTCCGATGGAGGCGTATTGAAGTCATACTTCCTCTCTGTTCGAACAAGCTCCCTCCTCCTCCTTCGAGCAGCCTCGGAGATGTTCCTTTGTGCTTGCCTAGGCATCGGATTCCCTTCCGGATCCATCTAAATCAAAAGAAGCAAAGGAATTGAAGGATTTTCGAAAATTCTTTCTCTCTTCTCTCTCTATTCCTCGGCAGCAGAAGGGTGGCAACGGTGCCCAATGCCCGTCCTGCTCCAGTTTTAAACAAACTGGTGAAAATAAACTTCTGGCCGTACGACCTCTTTTGCCCCCGTCTCATGCCGGGCGACTTCTTTTTCTCTAAGCAAAAATTACATCTTTGCCCTTGGACTTTCCACTTGGGCATACAACTCCCGTTATTTCTTAACTAGAGTAACGCTGTGATCCCAAGTATATCCGTTATCTCCAAGAAGAATTAATTTCTCTCCCAAGTCGCCTCCGTTACTTCCGTTATAACGGAATAACGCTGGGAGACAACCTCCGAATTGTTGAAACCCAAACTTAAGCTACCTCTATCACAGATTGAGAAGTACGCTCAAGTTCTCCAAACTTTAGCTACCACTATCACAGATTGAGAAGTACGCTCAAGTTTTCCAAACTTTAGCTACCTCTATCACAGATTGAGAAGTACGCTCAAGTTCTCCAAACTTTAGCTACCTCTATCACAGATTGAGAAGTACGCTCAAGATTCTCCAAACTTTAGCTACCTCTATCACAGATTGAGAAGTACGCTCAAGTTTTCCAAACTTTAGCTACCTCTATCTCACAGATTGAGAAGTACGCTCAAGTTCTCCAAACTTAAGCTACCTCTATCACAGATTGAGAAGTACGCTCAAGTTTTTCTAACTCTAGCTACCTCTATCCACTCGATAGTGATGTAAGCTTTAGTCTCCTCAGGTGACAACCTCCATTAATTGTCAATCAGGTGACAACCTCCATTAATTGTCAATCAGGTGACAACCTCCATTAATTGTCAAAACCTCAAGGATCCTAGACATCGTTCCTAGCTATCTAGTGATGCTTGAACTACGACCAAGGCTTGATTCCTCCGGGATACGTAGGTAGCCTTTCATAAAGGTCCAGCCATTCGACCACATTGGTCACCCTGTTCCTTCGTCACGCCTCAGTGGTGAAGTAGCCCCTCATAGAGGTCTAGATATCCGACCACATTGGTCACTTCTAGCATATCCCAGTAGGATCAGTCGCTTGACCTCCCAGGTCACTTTCTCTTCTATTTCCCCAGCAAGAGACCAGTGTCTCTTTGCCCTTCCTCAGCGGATCTTATTCTGAACTACGATTATGGCTTGATTCCCATTCGGGATACGTAGGTAGCCTTCCAAAGGTTCAGCCACTCGACCACCTTGGTCACCCAATCCGTCTCGGCATTCGCCAGATCGGATCCTTTTCTATCGACAAACCCACTCACCCTGCAAGTGACGTTGCCGAGGGGCTTCTGTAAGTATCCAAATCTGGCTCATGCCTTCCGGTTAAATTTCCCGGCAATTCCCCGGACTTTCCTAAAGTTCGGGAGCAATTCGGAAACTGTTCCGAACCTTCCGAGGGGTGAAGGAATTACTTGGAATTATAAAACCACATTTTCCTTTAATATAAAAACCCTTCTAGAAGTCCACCTTGCATGATTCTAGAAGTATTCTGAGTCATTGGGGATAATGCCGCACGACTGCATTAGGCTAGAACTCTAGGCCGCACGGCTTCATTGGCTGTCACCAGACTGCCTATAAATAGAGGCCTCCTCTACCCATTTTGATATACAGTTTCCAGCACTGAAACTCTGCCAAAATAACACTATGAAAATACAGAGAGCTGAGAGTGCCAAAAACCACCTCCTTCCTCCTTAAAACCTCCAAAAGTTGGTCCCTTCCCTAGGCAAACTTCCAAGAGAAAGAGGTCACCACCATTGGTAACCTCTCATCCCCTTTATCTTGCATTATACTTGTATATATGTGATATATTTGCTCCTTGCTTTACATATTACTATATATTTGCTTGGGACTAGGTATATTGTCTTTAAAGGTCATATCTTTAAGCATGTAAATCATATCCCCCTCCTTTTGCATCCTTTGCATTAAAGTAGCATCGTTTGCTCCTAAAAATGATATCTTTATGCATCCTTTGCTCATAAGAATGTTATCTTTGCATAAAAGTTGCATCCTTTGCACTTGAAACTTCATCTTTACACATAAAGATGCATCCTTTGCATTAAAGATCATTTCTTTAACATCAAAAAGCATCCTTTGCAAACCAATAGCATCCTTTGCACCAAAATGTCATATTTTTCATTAAAAATGTCATTTTTAGTTTAGAATGCATCCTTTATGTCCCTCATGGTTGGATCTCTCTTTCCTAGGATTGCTTAGTGACCTTCCTAAGGCACGAAAAGCATAGGAAGAGCATAAAGATCCAATCTTTATACCCTTCCCCTAGTCCCCTTTGGTATTTGATGCATCCTTTGGGGTGGACCGGTGTAAAGATCCTATCTTTACATCGTTTCTTCCATTAAAGGTGCCACAATCTCTTTAGAAAGGGATAAACCTTGAACCCTATATCTCCGATCATCACTTGAGACGAGCATAATAGTCCCTACATAAGCTCAATCGTCTCAAGATGTAGGATTGATGGGCTAAGGATACTCCTTTCTAAAGAACCTCATTTTGGACTATAAGAGAGAGTCCTTCTCTCGATCACACATGACCCAAGGTCAAATAGTGATGATCACAAGTTCAAGATGGGGACGGGATCAAAGTCCCGAACATATAAAAATCCAAGGAATCCCGAGCAATAACCAACTAAATGGTTTATACATCCGGAAGACAACTTGGAACATTCCCCCCCCCCCCTTTTCAACACAAGCACACAAGAAAGCACGCAAGCAAGCACGAAAAATGGAATCTTGGGAGACTTGCTTCGGCAAGGCACCTTGGGTGAACGACGATCCGTTCTTCCCAAGGGGTAACTTAACCTCCGAACCCTTATTCCTTTTTTTCAAAGTTTTGAGGAAATCAAAATGGCGTGGCGACTCCGTTTTTTCAAATTAAACCGGATGTTTTCAAACTCAAGTGAATCCAAATTAAAACACAAAAAAAGATTTTGGGCACCACATTCACAACTTTGCACGCACGTCCTTTTAACTCGGGGTGGTTGTTCAGCTGCAGTCACGGACAGCATTACGATGCTCCCGGGCGCGCACGGAATCATCCCAAACTCCCTATGGCAACCAATGTCGACCAATGCACAGTCCGTGTCACACATTTTAAAACTGTGACTTTTGGTTGGTTTTTGGTCTAGACCGTGTCATATAGCCTAATTGCATACCCTCGTAAAGGTCAAATCTTAGCCCATGTCGAGAGTCAAGACCCTTCGCGCAAGCGAAACTCTGCCGAAATTTCGCCAAGGAAAAATTGGCTGAATCTTGACTCCGGCATTGACTTTGACTTTGACCCGCACGGTATACGTAAGAGTCAAGCCCAAGTCCACGCCAAAAAATCAAAAGATCTTTCGCGCAAGCGAAGCTCTGCCGAAATTCCGTCAAGGAAAAATTGGCAAGATCTTGACCCGGCGTTGCTTTAACTTTGACTCGCGCAACGTATGCAACAAAGTTCAATGTGACACTGTGTCATCCGGCTTTTACCATCCGACCCATGCCTATTATTTTCTTGGACAATGCCAAAAGTCAAAACGTCAATCGCGCAAGCAAAACTCTGCCGAAATTCCGTTAAGGCTGAAAGACGAGACTTTCCCGGCATTGCCTTGACTATAACTCGCATCGCGCGTGCGTTAAAAGTTCCTATGACCCACTAGAACCCTAGGAGCGTTCTTCTCTCTCGGTCGGTGGGATCCGCGTGCCCTATAGGACCCTCGCCCGGGGCTGTCCACCCTGGGAGGTCGAAATACAGGTGGAAAATGAGGGGCTTATAGACGTAGTGACAGAACCCACTGATCCAGGATCTAGAGTAGTTGCGAAAAAGAAGGGCAACCACTTTCCATCCAAATAGAAATTAATAAAAGACACCATTTTAAGTAAACTGAAAGATTCTTAATTTGCATATTGCTCGATCCTTCAGCTTAAACACCTACCCCAGAGTCTATACCTTGCCTATCCCTTTCTCGCAGTGAGAAAGAATCGGGTGAGAATACCGGGTCAGCAGCTTGTCGGTGCAGGGATCTCAGATAATCCATCAACATCGTAAGTCTCATCAACCCAGTGTTAAGAATGGCTGATATGGTAATTAACAATGGTGATAACCAAGTACTTGGAGGGGTCGCCCCAGCTCAACCCAGACCCCACATTTGGTACGACGTGTGTGATTGTGACAGATGCTTGGAAGACTCTTACCAAGACTGGATCAACGAAGATGCTCCCCCAAGAAAGAAAGAAGAAGAAGAAGTCCATGCAACAAAAATTGAAGGAAAGGTACAAAGCAGGGGACAAGAGTGTGGGAACTCTAGGAGAGCCCTCAGGCAAATTCGACTATTATGTCAGTTATGCCAAGGAGCCCACCAAGGAACCAGTCAGCCAAAACAAAGTCCAGACCGACACTCCCGTCATCATGATCCTCTTGAGGCAGAAAACTCTGAGTTTGTTGCCATTGTGAAGTTCAACGAAAAGCTAGCAGACTTGGAGGCAGAATACAAGACTCCCATAGAATACATGGTTAACCAAGGCAGAATCAAAGTCTCACCCGAAGAAGACTTCATCAGTATCATCCAGGCCAACCCTCCTGTTGGCTACACAGACAAGGTTGTGATATCAAAGATCGGCAGAGAGAAGATGACCTACCAGCAGTGTCTTGACAAGATGAGTCAGACCCTCCAGTCAATGAGTCTGGTTGTCACAGACGAGCTTGTTGAGAAATTGCATCAGGCTTCTCTAGATCCATTCACCATCTTCCCAAGGGACCGACCTACGAATGACCCTGGACAGGCTTTTGATCAGTTTGAAGTTTCCAGCTTCTTGAAGAACGCCAACAAGACTGCTTCTCCCCAGGGCAACAACAGTAAAGAGTAAAACCCTAGTCTAACCCATGTCAAATACTTCGAGTCAATAAGTAGTGTAGGGTCCAGAGTCGTTAGGGTTAAGAGTCATGTGAGTCAGGAGTCTTAGAATTCCAGTCCTCCGAGTCATCTGAAGGCATCACGCCTGAAGATTATGAATATGTAGCCAATGTCATCTTTCCTTTCGCTTTGAATGAAATGATAGATCTTTCTGAGTATCCCCTTATTGCCAACTTAACAAATGATAAATTAACTAATAACTTAACAACAATTAATAATGAATCATTTGAATAAGATGCAAACACACTAAACGAAAAATACATTAAAGAAATCTTTAAGCAGGTTACAGACAAAGAGGAAAATCGAGCCCAAGCTGCCGAGGAGGTTTTGACAAGTGTTAACTTGGGTACTGTCGAGGAACCTAAAGAGACACAGATTAGGAACTTCTTCCAGGGGGCTGGACAGGACAGACTGGTCAATCTTCTCAGAGAGTACATGAATGTGTTTGCATGGTCATATAAGGATATGCCGGGGCTAGATAGTTCGATTGTGGAGCACAGAATCCCTCTAGCACCAGATGCCAAGCTAGTAAAGCAGAAACTGAGAAAAATCAAGCCAGAGTGGTCTCTACAGGTCAAAGAAGAGATTGAGAAGCTACTGCGGGTAGGATTCATCAGGGTCATCGAATATCTGACATGGTTATCCAACATCGTGACTGTGACTAAGGCCAATGGGAAGGTGCGCTGTTGTGTAGATTTCTGGGATCTGAACAACGCCAGCCCCAAAGACGACTATCCCTTGCCGAACATAGACATTCTAGTGGATGCCACTGCTAACTACGAAGTCAAATCCTTCGTTGATGGCTTTACTGGCTACAACCAGATCAAGATGGCCGAGGAGGACCAAGAAAAGACAGCCTTCACCACACCGTGGGGAACGTACTGCTATACGGTGATGCCTTTTGGGCTTAAGAATGCCGGGGCTATGTATCAAAGAGCAGCGACTGCACTCTTTCATGACATGATCCACAAGGAAATTGAGGTTTATGTCGATGACATGATAATCCATTCCAAAGGTGAGGATGGACAACACTTTGTCGACCTGAGAAAGTTCTTTGAAAGGTTGATACAGCATTCCATGAGACTGAACCCTGCCAAATACACTTTTGGAGTGACAAGGGGAAAGTCCTTGGGTATATGGTCACGGAACGAGGTATTGAAGTCGATCCCCGAAAGATCAAGGCCATTATGGACATGAGGCCGCCTCGAACCCAGACAGAGGTCAAAAGCTTTATGGGCAAATTACAGTACATCAGTCGTTTTGTCAACCATGCGCGAGCCCATCTTCAAGCTCATGAAGAAGAATGCAGACACAAAATGGACTGAGGAATGCCAGGATGCCTTTGACCAAATCAAGGCGTACCTAGTACATCCCCCGGTGCTATGCCCCCTACATGGATAGAAACCTCTTCTGCTCTATCTCACTGTCACTGATACGGCAGTTGGGGCTATGTTGGCTCAGGAGAAGAAGGACTCTCGGGTAGAAAATGCCATTTACTTTGTCAGCCGGAAGCTGCAAGGAAGTGAGCTCAATTACTCGGCGTGCGAAAAGATTTGTGCGGGAGGCGAGTGCAGGTAGTCGGTAAGCTGAAGCATTACATGCAAGCCCACTCTGTGAACTTGGTCTCGAAAATGGACCCCATCAAGTACATCTTCGACAAGCCTTCCCTTTAGATGCGTCTAGCAAAGTGGTCATTCTTCTTGGCTGAGTATGACATCAACTATGTGACAAGAAAGGCAATCAAAGGTCAAGCGCTGTCAGACCATCTGGCAAACTTCCCTAGCAATGAGGACCGTAGGCCTGAACCCCAATTCCCAGATGAAGGGATCTTCCTAGTTGAGCCTGAGAACCGATGGCAGCTGTTCTTTGACGGAGCTGCTAATAAAAGAGGAAATGGCGTAGGAATGCTACTGATCGATCCGAAAGATGAGCACACGCCAATAGCCATCAAGTTGAACTTCCCTGCCACATACAATGCCGTAGAGTATGAAGCCTGCATTGCTGGTTTAGAAGCTACCTTAGAAAGGAATGTCAAGGAACTCGAGGTCTATGGAGACTCAGCCCTGATCATCAACCAGGTCTCCAACAAGTGGAAGACTGTGGATCCTAACCTTCAAAAATATCATGCCTACATGGAAGAGTTGACTGAACAGTTCAGCGAAGTAACTTTCCATTACCTGCCAAGGGACAAGAACAGATTCGCGGATGCCTTAGCTACTCTAGCCTCATTGGTAGAGATCCCCAAGGGAAAGGTAATAAAACTATTCAGAGTGGGTAGAAGAGAAGCCCCAGCTTTCTGTTGTGAAGTAGACTTGGGACCCGAGTCTGTCAAGGAACCCTGGTACAGTCAGATTTATCAGTTCCTTAAGGATGGGGAGTCGGCTTTTAGGGATGAAGAAGGTAGACCAAGGGAAGGTATCAAAGCCAAAAGTTTGCAAGCCCTGAAACGGTTGGCCTCTCACTATGTCATTCTAGGGGGCGACCTGTACAAGAAACGGTACCAGGGACCACTCCTCTTATGTGTCACCCAAGAAAGGGCAAGAGATTTAATGACCGAAGTCCACAATGGTCCCTGCGGTCCTCATATGAATGTCAGGGCGTTGATGCAAGTAATCCTCAGAATGGGCTATTACTGGATTTCCATGGAAATAGACTGTGTCCAGCATGTCCGAGAGTGCGACAAATGCCAACGGTTTGCCAACCTCGATCATCTTCCGCCTCATGACCTGTACTGCATGACGACTCCTTGGTCGTTTGCAACTTGGGGTATTGACGTGATAGGGAAGATAGCCCCGGCTGGAAGCAATGGGCATGAATTTGTGCTAGTGGCGGTCGACTACTTCACAAAGTGGGTAGAAGCTAAGTCCTACAAGGTACTCACCTCCAAAAAGGTGGCCCAGTTTGTCAAAGAAAATATCATGTGCAGATACGGGGTACCCAATGAGGTCATTTCAGATAACGGGTCGCACTTTGAAGGGGACTGTGATAGATTGCTGTCAGAATTCAAAATCACTCGCCACAAATTGTCCCCATACAAACCTCAGACCAATGGAGCAGTAGAAGCTGCCAATAAGACACTCGAACGGATTATCCGGAAAATGGCCACCCGTGGTCGTGACTGGCCTGAAAAGCTGCATCTGGCACTCTGGGGCTACAGAACGTCTGTTAGAACAGCCACGGGAGAAACTCCCTTTGCCCTGACTTACGGGATGGAAGCAGTGTTGCCAGTAGAGTTGGAAATCCCGTCATTAAGGGTCCTCCTGGAAAACAGCGTCAATGAAGTAGAATGGCTACGCAGTCGGCATGATGAATTGGCCCTACTTGATGAAAGAAGGCTAAAAGCCATGGAACACAATCGAGCCTACCAGAGGCGAATGGCCAGGGCATTCGATAAAAAGGTCAAGGTCAGGGACATCAAAGAGGGTGACTTAGTGCTGAAGGTAAAGCCCCCCACCAGAGACAACCCTCTGGGAAAATGGGAACCCGTTTGGATTGGCCCGTATGTGGTGCAGAAGATACTTTCGGGAGGGGCGATGAAGCTTGCGGACCTGGACGGCAATCCCTTTGTCCACCCGGTCAACGGTGATAAGCTCCGCAGGTACTATGTCTAAAAAAAAAAAATATATAATAAAAAAAAAGAAAAAAATATATATTCCATCCGTGTCACGTGAATGGAAACTTATTTCCTTTTTGGGTTGTCTCACGTGATTGGAGACTGCCCAAAATAGAAAGAATGTTGTGAGTGTAATAGTAAAATAGGAGAGAGAATGAGTGGAAGGAATAGTAAATTATAATTGTGTTGTGAGTTTTAAAATAATGTAGGAGAGAGAATGAGTGAAGGGAATAGTATTTTTTCTTAGTTATTGTGCCCATTTTATTGGTGTCCATTCACGTGACACGGAGGGAGTATAGTGCAAAAAGAGTAATGCCCAGCTAGGCTGAAAACCCAAAAAGGGCGGTCTAGGCAAAAGACAGGGTTGCACATAAAAAAAATAAAAATAAAAAAAATATATATATAGTGCAAAAAGAGTAATGCCCAGCTAGGCTGAAAACCCAAAAGGGGCGGTCTAGGCAAAAGACAGGGTTGCACATAAAATAAAAAAAAAACAAACAAAAATCCAAATAGTTCACCAGAATGAACTACGATGACCTGAACCCCTTAGTCTTTCTTGTAAAAGGGAAACGTAGGCAGCCAGAAATGGTTCGGTCTAAACAATAAATAAGACGTTCAAAGTTTTCATGAAATGTGTCTTATAAATTTCTAAGATAATATCTTTGTTAATTACAAATCAAAAACTTTTTGATGAGTTCAAGCATGATCTACTCTTGACTCTGCTAACCTGCTACAAAGATCTAAAACATACAAAAAAAGACCTAATATACTATTGTGTTTGCAAATGGCAGTAAGGGAATCCTAGGAATAGATCTCTCAGTCGTCATTCACTGAGTCTTCCTTGTTCTTCTTCCCTTTACCTCGACCCCGTCGAGTGTTCTTCCTCTTCTTCTCTATGATGTCGGTCTCCCTCATCCCAATCTCAGGTATCCTCACTGGAGCCTCCACCAAACCCGGGTCAATAAGTGCCTTCTCTACCCTAGCACGAGCTCGTATCTCCTCCCTCTGAGCCTCAGTAAGGGGAGCGACCTCCGATAACCTCTCATATCGAGCTTCCATATTCCTGATAAGGTCACCCGACTGGTTATGGCAACTAGCTTTAGCCTCAGCTTCCCTCAGAGTCCTGTTCGAGTCACAGTCAGCCCCCAATAAAGCCTGACGTCTTTCTCCCAAAATGACCTGAGTCGCCCCCATCTCCTTCTCATACCAGTCCAAGTATGCCGTGGTCAAGATGGTACTCTTCCTGCTCTTGAGAATGGCCCTGGATGGAAAAGCGGCATATGTCCATGCTCTCGAGAAAACTGAGAAGCTAGCTGGGTCCCTCATATCAAAAGGCACCATCTCCATGGTACTGATGTCCTTCCAATCATCTATCGCCTCCTGCAAGATCCCAAATTACCTGGATACTAAGCAGGGTATGTAGAAGGATGACCAAGAAAGCCCTGGAACCCTCACTACATAGGAATCCTGAAATGACCTCCGAGTCTGCAACCTCCAGTGAGGCACCCACCAGTGAATGTCAGAGGTAGATAGCCGAGCCATCATCAACTCCCAGCCATCCTGATCCTGTTGCCTAGGTGCACCTCTCCGGGAAATCACCCAAGGGCACTGAGTAGGCGAAGCCCCTGGCAAAGCCCCAAATCTTTCCTGTAACCATAAAGTCAGCACTGCTGGGCTCCCAGACCTCATGAAATGGTCCCCCTAGCCATCCTATCAATGCCATGCAGAGTCTCACCCAAAACCAGCGGGACGATGTCTTTCCCAGCCCTGCAGTCCCTGACCATGTCCAAAAGGCCACTATGGCAGACCCCTAAGGACTCGACAGTAAATAGAAAAGAGGACACCAGAGGATAAAAGCATCCATAGCCACCGTGGTCGCAGCCGTATCTGTAGACCCAAACCTGCCCAGGATGTCAGAAATATCGATCCTGTCAGGGGCTACCATCATCCCCTCGGCTTCTTTCGGAGAAATTTGCAGAAAAGATGCCAGCTTTATCGTCACCGGCACGATGAGTTCGTTATAAGAAAAGCAGTAAACATGTCTCTGGACGTCCCAAAACTTCGATGCGGCCCTCAAAACGTCCCAATCGGGTGGGAGATCCTTCAAATGCCATAAATATTTGATCTTGAAGGTGGTATTGAACAACCCCTTATTAGATTGAAAGTTGTGCCTCATCCAAGATTGAAGATCGGATAGAAAACGGTCTCTTTTCCCCTTTTGCAATCTGATTGGTTTTTCCATGGCAAGTGATCGAAGTTGATGATTTTTGGTCAAAAATATGCTCTGCTGCCCAAGTGGAATTCTCACCCCACTTTCTCAACAAAACCTGCATAAAAACATGTCCAAACACCATTCATACAATCACACATCATCACAATCCATTTCGGACCAATTTTCGCCCCATTTCCGAGCAAAAAAGCTGCCCCGAGGCTCAAGTAATATGCAAAAACATAAAGCATTGATAGGAAACGCAAATAAAGGATTAATACATTGTCTTCGCCTCCTTGGCGCCCAAATAAAACGAAAAAATAACAAATTGTGCATAAATTGTTCATTGTTTGTTTCTCTCCCTCTCCTAGTTCAACCTAAGAAAGTCCTAAGCTTCCGACTCATCGTCGTCACTGCTTAGTTCATAGAACTCAGGATTCCTCATCAAATCTTCATCATCACTCACGTCAGACAGATTGATGGTCACGTGCTCATACTCCGCTAGCTGCTCTAAGATGTCCGTGTTAGGCCCCTGTCCCCGAGGCATGGCGCTGGTGGATGAGGTCTGATATCCTGAGGCTGACGAGGTAGAGGCTGTGCTCCCGACGTGCCTCCTCTTGCGCACGGGCTCCTGCACATTCGTCCCAGCCCTGGAAGCCCAGGCCAGCTTCCTCAGAAGGGACCAGCACACCTTCTTCCAGCCTCTGTTCTGCCGTACCAAGCCGTCATAGGTACGAGCAGGCACCTGCAAGACAAGAGAAGAAAAACTTAGAAAATCTCAGAAAAGTTTAAAATCGCAGAAAGCAAAGAAATCCAAAAAGAGAAGGGACCTAGAGATACTTATAGTGCTATCAGCAGGAAGAGTATACTGGGGCTCCCTCGTGTCTGGGATAGGCACCATGAACCTCCTCGATACCCCATTTACCACGTAGGAGAGATGAGCAGGAGGCATAGGCAAATCAGTCAGCTCTGCTTCCCCGTACCCTTGAGTGACATCTATCTTCACTAGCTTCTGTTGTGTCCTCAACCGCGCCTCCATAAAAGTGGCGTACGGGGTAGCAAAGTCGAAATACTCCTCGGCCGCCACACCAGCCTGATACCTCTCTATCTCATCCACTGACCAGTTTCTGGGCTGCAGCATAAGCGGTGGAGGGTCATGAGGAGTGATAGCACCCAAAGGAGGGACATGGCCATGCTGCCTGGAGAAGCAATTATCCCCCAGATAAATAATGTCACAGGTCAGCCCTGTCAGCCATCTCCTCTGCCTGGTCGCCACCAAGGCATCCCCTAGCAAAGCCTCCGGGTACCTCCCCCAAGGATAAAAGTCTACCCCCTCGTGACCGTCCCTGTCCACAACAGGTCTCACCATCTTGTAATCGAAAGTAATCTGGGTCTTCCCGGTGAACTTATCTCTAGCCTCTCCCCTCCAGCGAATCATGGCCGGAAAAATCTCCAGATCACTCTATTGGTTCCAAGGAAAGAACCCGATCACCTCATAGAACCAGACCTGCATGTTCAAAACAAAAAAGGTCATTTCTCTCATAAAAATCTCAAGACAGAAAAATAAAAAAGAGAAAAGAAAGTGAGATTACCTCCAAAGCAAAAGAAAAACAATCCATAGAAGCAGCCTTGTTACGGCTGTACAGATCCAAAGAGAAGTAGAGCTCAGCCAATCCAGCCTCGCCCCAAGAGACCGCCCCAACCTCATTCAAATCCTCCAAAGAGTCAAGCAGGCAAAGCATTGCCAATGTCACAGAGTTCGCAAAAATAGTGACTGACAGCATCAACCATAGAAAAGCTCTCGCGAGCTGGTGGGCAGTCACCTCATTGGCGGAAAACCCCTGCATACACTCTAGAACCGCCACCTCCACAAACCTCGTCTCCATCCCAAGCCCCTTTGGACGGAGTCAAATCCCACCAGAGCTCTGAAATCCGCTGCAAAAATGTGATCTCTCCAAGTTACAGGCCTCCTAGTAAACTGCAAGCCGGTAATAGCAGTGAAGTCGGCGGGAGTCACCGTAATCTCTCCCCAGCTAAGATGAAAGCTGTGAGTGGTGTCCCACCAGAACTCCAAGAGGGCCTGGACCAGCCCCTTACTCTTAGAGGTCACATGAATACCTCTACCAATAGCATCAATGAAAGAATCGAGTCCGGTAGCCATCACCAGCTGCTTGGGATTTACCCCATCCTTTTCGAAGTTGGGCATCCTATCCCACAACTTCACCGCCACCTCAGCGGGTCCCCTCGACTTGCTCTCCTATAGGAAAACACAACAAAAAAATGTGTCAGTCCTTCCTTTCATCTCAAAAGCATGCATATACTCAAAAGTGCACATATTTTCAAAGAAAAGCATTCATAAGAGATTTCTAGCATCCTTTGCCTAGAAAACGTGTCTTTCATCATTTGAAGCACGTCATCCCGAGCACATTGCTCTCCTAAGTACAAAAGTCCAATTTTCACAAAATTCTTTGCACATAAGTTTTAATTTTCCAAATATGGCCTACATGAATCCTTTTCATCGTCCAAAATCTTGTTTTCTCATCCATGATCAGAAATTGACCTAGTTCTAGCACATGCAAGAACTCCGTCACATTTTAGACATTATTTTTCTTACTTTATTTTCAAAAATGAGTCATTCTCATATTTTTCTCAAATGAATTGCACATGCATGTTCATTTATGTTCTTAGCCTCACAGGTTAATCACCAAACTCCCAAAATCATCAACAAAATCAGCAGAAAAATTCAAAAAATTCCTAAAAAATCAGGTCAAGCCCTAAATCAATCAAAACTCAATCAAATTGACAAAATCAAGCAAATCAAGAATGTTTACCCTAATAGATTGAGGTTTCGTCAATTTGTGCTCCCTCTTGCCGGGACAGAGCTCAAAAGGAGGTGTGCTAAAGTCATATTTTCGCTCGGTTCAAATGAATTATTTCCTCCTCCTCCTCCTCCTCCTAGCGGCCTTCGACAAGTTTCTATGCGCTTGCCCAGGCACAATGTTCCCCTCCGGATCCATCTCGAGCAGTAGAAGCAAGGGAATTGAAGATTTTCAAAAATTTCTCTCTCTACTATCTCTCTTCTCCTCGGCAGAAACAAAGACAACAATGGCGCCCTTGCCCGTTTCAATTCTGCTTAAATAATCTGGTGAAATTAAGATTCAAGCCGGACGGCTTCTTTTTCCCCATCTCTCGCTGGGCGGCTTCATTCGCTCTGAGCTGAATTTACACTTTTGCCCCTGGACTTTCCATTTAGGCATGCAATTCCCGTTATCTCTTAAACAGAGTAACGCTGTTTCCCAAGGATACCCATTATCTCTAAGGAGAATAAACTTTCCTCTTAAAGCGCCTCCGTTACTTCCGTTATAACAGAACAACGCTAGGCGACATCCTCCGAATTGTCAACACTTAAACTTTAGCTACCTCTATCTCTTAGATAGTGAAGTACGCTTCAGTTTATCTAAACTCTAGCTACCTCTATCCCATAGATAGTGAAGTACGCTTCAGTTTCTCCAAACTTTAGCTACTTCTATCTCCTAGATAGCGAAGTACGCTTTAGTTTTCCAAACTCTAGCTACCTCTATCTCATAGATAGTGAAGTACGCTCCAGTTTTCCAAACTTTAGCTACCTCTATCTCCTAGATAGTGAAGTACGCTTCAGTTCTCTAAACTATAGCAACCTCTATCTCCTAGATAGTGAAGTACGCTTTAGTTTCCCAACTTCAGCTACCTCTATCTCCTCGATAGCGACATAAGCTTTAGTTTCTTCAGGTGACAACCTCCATTAATTGTCAATCAGGTGACAACCTCCATTAATTGTCAATCAGGTGACAACCTCCATTAATTGTCATTCAGGTGACAACCTCCATTAATTGTCAAATCAGGTGACAACCTCCATTAATTGTCAATTCAGGTGACAACCTCCATTAATTGTCAATCAGGTGACAACCTCCATTAATTGTCAATTCAGGTGACAACCTCCATTAATTTTCAATCAGGTGACAACCTCCATTAATTGTCAATTCAGGTGACAACCTCCATTAATTGTCAAATCAGGTGACAACCTCCATTAATTGTCAAATCGGGTGACTCCTCCATTAATCGTCAAAACCTCAAGGATCCTAGACATGTTCCTAACTATCTAGTGAGACTTGAACTACGACCAAGGCTTGATTCCTCCGGGATACGTAGGTAGCCTTTCATAAAGGTCCAGCCATCCGACCACATTGGTCACCCTTTTCATTCATCACTCCTCAGTGGTGCATGAGCCTTTCATGAAGGTCCAGCCATCTGACCACATTGGTCACCCTTTTCATTCATCACTCCTCAGCGGTGAAGTAGCCCCTCATAAAGGTCTAGATATCCGACCACATTGGTCACTTCCTTCAGTTGGCATATCCCCAGTAGGATCAGTCATTTGACCTCCTAGGTCACTTTCCTTCCATCTTCCTAGCAAGATATCAGTCTCCCTTCGCCATTCCCCAGCGGATCTTTCTCGAACTACGACCTGGCTTGATTCCTCTGGGATACGTAGGTAGCCTACTTTAGGTTCAGCCAATTCGTCACATATGACACCCCATTCCCCAGTGGATCTTTTCCGAACTACGATCATGGCTTGATTCCTTCGGGATACGTAGGTAGCCTTCCAAAGGTTCAGCCACTCGACCTCCTCGATCACCCAATCCGTCTCAGCAGTTCGCCATATTGGATCCTTTTTTATCGACAACCCAACTCTCCCTGCAAGTGACGTTGCCGAGGGGCTTCTGTAAGTACTCAAATCTGGATCATGCCTTTCGGTTAAGTTTCCCGGCAATTCCCCGGACTTTCCTAAAGTTCAGGGGCAATTTGGGAATTTTCCCAAACCTTTCGAGGGGCGAAGGACTTGTTAGGAATTAAAATTACATGTAGTCCCTCGCTGGAAAGGCCTTCTAGAATGCCACCTTGCATGGTTCTAGAAATAGGCTGAGTCATTAAAGGATAAGACCGCACAGCTTCTTTTGCCAAGGGTTACAGCCGCACGGCTTCATTAGGAAGCACAAAACTGCCTATAAATAGAGGTCTCCTCTATTCATTTTAAAAAGGGAATTTTGAGCACTGTTACTCTGCCAAATTCAAAACACGAAAATCCAGAAGCCAAACCTCACTCAAAATCACCTCCCTCCTCTCCAAAATCCCTCCAAAGTCACTCCTTCCTTAGAAAAACTTCAAGGGAGATAGAGGAACACCACCATTGGTAACCTTGTTAGTGTTATGCCCTAGGCCTATGATTGATAGACTTATGTGTTGACATTATTTATTATTATATGAGATGTTTTATCATTTGATTATTATATGTTTTGTATATTTCTTTATAATAATCTCCATCCCTAATTATTAAGAGAATAATTAGTATAATTGTCAATGGATAATCATACAATGATTATATGCATAGAGATGCACATTGAAATTATGGGTACTTATTAGAGAACAAGTGACTGGACTTGACCCGCATGAGATTTATGTCATGGTCAAATGTCATAATTAAATCTCATAAGGTTACTTCATTTAGTCCCTAGACCTGAGATTATCATGACCTTACATATGATGAAAGTCATGTTTGATTATAGTCAAACGGTATCTTAACACGATATCTATAAAGGCTATCTTTGGCATGATCAGATTCATGATGGGAAGGACGATAAGTCAAGATGGAATTTGTCCCTCGGAAGAGAGATGTTTTGCTTGGGCCCCTCGATGAGTGATAATGATGAAAGTGTATGGCCATACCCCAATACGATTGGATTATCATTTTACTCAAGATCGAGAAAGCATTGAACAAAGACAAGTTGACAAGGACCATGATTTGTGTTCAATATAATATCGCGAGACAAAGGGAGAAATGGAAGTGTACCATTGGATACGTGAACTCTTACGTTACATTATTTGGGTAGACATAATGGCTTGCTAGAGTCCGCTTATGTCTTATGAGGGTCGATATGATCGAACTCATTGCCAACATAATGTAATCCTATTGGGTCACACACAACTAGAATGAATTCATTAAAACCATTGGAAGAATGATTGAGAAACTCCTCACTGGGCCTGTTGGGCCGTGCGACAGAACAGGCCATGTGCTGTGTCTGGTCGTGCGACACAACAAACCACTGAGGCAGTTTGATAAAATCCTTTCCTAATATGATTAGGATTCATATTCTATACTAATGTACTATAAATATGAACGTCTGTCAACCCAATGAAGCTAGCCAAAATTCTCAATAGAAATTCACAAACATATTCTCAATATTATTCCAAGGTTTTATAGGATCTAGCAATCTTCAAGAAATTGTTCTTGGATTCATTCAAAGGTGTGGATATCGAAAGAGGGTCTTCGCTCGTTCATCGATCAAGACCTAGAGTTCAAGCAAGTTGAAGAACGAAGTTTGTGATTCGAAATCACATAATCAAATCGTTCGATAGCTCAAGAATGGAAAGCGTTCAAGGTTGGTTATACCTATATCATAGTTTTCAAGTTAATTGTATAGAACGAATCCTAGGGCTTCTTGGGTTTTATGTTTTAATGCTTAAATTCCGCTGCGCATGGACCCGTAAAACCCAACAGTGGTATCAGAGCCAGGTTCGTATGATTAAGTTTGAATTAACATGCTAGAAAAGTAATATAAAACCATTTATATGTTCTTTTGCATGTTTTGTATGCGATAGATTAATTGTTTTTGAAACAATATGCTTAATCCGTATTCTAATGATATTGAATTAAATCTGTTAAAAGTCATTTGCATGATTTAATTGCTCTGTGATTTAGAATTGATTGGAAATCTGGAAAACAGTCATCCTGTGGCACGCGACAGAACTAGCTTCTGTCATGCGACAGAACTTGCTTCTGTCACGCGACACTTCTAGCCCAATCTGGGCAGTATCAGATTGATGAACAATTTGGTTAATCTATGAATGTGTTTGCAATCTGATATGTTTATGTGTTAATCTGGATGCTATAAAATTGAGTCTATAGGGCTATGCTAGATTAATTCATAGTTTATGCATGCTTAGTTGATTAAAATATGATTTTAATAATTATTGCGATGCATGATTTACTTGTTCTTATGTGCTAAGGAATTTTATGTTTAGTTGAAACATTGCATTATAGTTTCCTAATATGTTTAGTTCAAGACATTGAAATTTTGGATTTCATGATTGTTTATGGAAACAAGTCATAATTACGCGAAATTTAAAAGGAAACTGATTGTTTATAAAAGGTAGTCATTATGTTGCCAAATCAGAGCTGATTTCTGATTGTGCATGTCTAGGAGAGTTTTGTCTAAGGAAGAGTTGGTACTTAAGTAGTCCTTGTGGCTCACCTATCTTCCTGGGAACTTACCTGGTGCACGATTATGACTATCTTTGCTGATATGCTTATAATCTACCTTAAAGAACATTCATTTAACTTTTAAGTTCTTTATGCCAATTCATGATTAAAACACTTGAGACCATTCGGATAGTTTTGGGTGGGCTTGCCATAGCAAGGTGCTTTGATTCTATTCGAATGCGAGCAAGATGAGGAAATGGTGGTTCCTATACGTTTAAAGTGAATGAACTTAATTGGGTTATCAAAATGGTTTTGGACCCAAGGCATAAAATGAGATTAAAATATACCTAGACATATGATGTCTTGAATAAATCTCATAAAAGATCTAAGAGTCATATATGTGATATGATTGATGTTTTCTACCTAATTAATTTAATTTTGAGCGGTTTTCCATAGCAAACTTGAAATTGAATTAAAGTTGGATTTAGCCCATTAAATGTATATTATGCTTATTTGCATTTGAAGGTGTATAATTTAGTGGGAGCATTTTATATAAATGCATTATACTTCTCATATGATATGTTTACTTATATGTGTTCATATTTTATGTATATCTTTTTGTAGAATAAATGGCATCAAACAATAATCACTTTTCACTGCGATCTGTCCTTGAGAAGGAAAAGTTGGAAGAGAATGGTACAAACTATATGGATTTGATCCGTAGTTTGAGAATTGTTCCCAAGCAAGAAGAAAAACTCTACGTTCTCGAGGAACCTATTCCACCTGAACCTGCTGCCAATGCTACTAGGGCAGTAAGGGATCAATATCTGAAGCACAAGCGTGACTCTACAAATGTTGGTTGCCTTATGCTCTCCGCCATGTGCAAGAACCTTCAGAAGGATCTTGAGCACTTGGGGACAGTTGACTTAAACAATCGACTGATGGAAATGTTCCAAGTACAAGCTAGGCAAGAAAGGTACAACTCAGTTACGGTCTTGACCTCATGCAAGATGAGTGAAGGACAAGCTGTTGGTCCCCATGCTCTTAAGTTGAAGGGCCACATTGAGCATCTTGAAAGGCTCGGTTTTCCAATTAGCCAAGAGTTGGCTACCGACATAATATTGAATTCATTACCCAAAAGTTTTAGTAATTTCATAATGCACTATAACATGGGTGGAATGAATAAAAACCTTTCCGAGTTAGTTCAAATGTTGAACACTACGGAAACCAATATTGTCGAGAAGAAAACCGACCAAGTGCTGATGATTAACAAGGGGAAGGGTTTCAAGGGTAAAGGAAAAGCAAAGGTTTCCAATCCCAAGGCAAAAGTTGCCAAACCCAAAGAGGCTTCCAAGCCTAAAGAGGCTAAGCCCAAGTCCCAAGAGGACGCAGTCTGCTTCCATTGCAATGAGATTGGACATTGGAGGAGAAATTGCGCAAAATACAAGGAAGCACTGAAGAAGAGAAAAGGAGTTGCTTCGACTTCAGGTATCTTTGTTATAGATATATTTCTATCTACTTCTAGTTCTTGGGTATTGGATACCGGATGTGGAACTCACATTTGTTTAAATGTGCAGGGTCTAAAGAACAGAAGGATGCTTAAGGAAGGTGAAGTGGACCTACGTGTGGGGAATGGAGCAAGAGTTGCTGCATTAGTCGTAGGAACTTATGAAGTTACTTTACCTAGTGGACTAATACTTGTTTTGAACAATTGTTATTACGTTCCAGCTTTAAGTAGGAATATTATTTCGATTTCATGTTTGGATAATGAAGGTTTTAATTTTCTTATATGTGATAAGAAATTTTCCATTTACAAGAGTGATATGCATTATTGTACTGCTGTTTCATTCAATGGCCTTTATATTCTTGATGTTGAAAATCGCGATAATGATGTCTATAACATTAATAAGAGATCTAAACCCAATGATGTAAACCACACTTACTTATGGCATTGTCGTCTTGGCCATATAAATGAGAAACGCATTTCTAAACTCCACAAAGATGGATTTTTAGACTCACATGATTATGAATCTTATGAGACATGCGAATCTTGTTTACTTGGCAAGATGACCAAGGACCCATTTACCAAAACCAGTGAAAGGGCGGGCGACTTATTAGGACTCATACATACCGATGTATGTGGGCCTATGAGTAGCGATGCTAGGGGAGGATTTCGCTACTTCATAACATTCACTGATGATTATAGTAGATTTGGATATGTTTATCTAATGAAACATAAAAGTGCATCATTTGAGATATTTCGAATATTTCAAAATGAGGTGCAAAATCAACTTGGCAAAACTATTAAGGTACTTCGATCTGATCGATGTGGTGAATATTTGAGCCAATAATTTGACAATCATCTTAAGAGTTGTGGAATCGTTTCAGAACTCTCTCCACCCGGAACACCACAATGGAATGGTGTGTCTGAGAGGAGGAATAGAACTTTATTGGACATGGTTCGTTCTATGATGAGTCAAGTTGAGCTTCCTTTATCCTTTTGGGGACATGCACTAGAAACTGCTGCTTTCACTATAAACAAAGTTCCTACCAAATC
Source organism: Adenophora triphylla var. japonica (assembly GCA_022495995.1). Lineage (NCBI taxonomy): Eukaryota > Viridiplantae > Streptophyta > Magnoliopsida > Asterales > Campanulaceae > Adenophora > Adenophora triphylla. Next base: position 600,038 of record JAFEMH010000230.1, read on the forward strand.
GGTTCAAAAGACCCCATATGAGATGTGGCATGGAAGAAAACCTAGTTTGTCTTTCATGAAGATTTGGGGTTGCGATGCATATGTCAAGAAGTTAACTTCTGACAAGCTAGCACCTAAATCTAATAAATGTGTTTTTGTGGGTTATCCTAAGGAAACCAAAGGATACTATTTCTACAACCGAAACGAGAACAAAGTGTTTGTTGCTCGAAATGGTACTTTCTTAGAAAAGGAGTTTCTTCGCAAAGGAACCAGTGGGAGTAAAATAGATCTCGAAGAAATTCGAGAACCCGAAAACAACATTGAACCAATGGTAGAGACTGAACCAAGTTCACAAAGAGTTGTGGAACCGGTTCAAGATGCACAAGTTCTTCGCCGAAGTGGTAGGTCACGATCCGAACCCGAGAGATATGGATTTCTGGTTACGGAAAGTGATGAAGTGGAGTTAATCGAAAATGATGAACCTACTTGCTATCAAGAGGCGATGTCCGCTCCTGATTCGGAAAAATGGCAAGAGGCCATGAAGTCCGAATTACAATCCATGGCTGATAATCAAGTTTGGAACTTGATTGATCCTCCCGAAGGTGTAAAAACCATAGGGTGCAAATGGGTCTTCAAGAAGAAGACCGACATGGATGGGAAGTTGCACACCTATAAGGATAGGCTTGTAGCTAAGGGATATAGGCAGATTCATGGCATCGACTATGATGAAACCTTTTCGCCTGTAGCTATGCTTAAGTCTATTAGAATTTTAATTGCCATAGCCGCATATTATGACTATGAGATATGGCAAATGGATGTCAAAACAGCTTTCCTTAATGGGAAGTTACTTGAGGATGTATACATGATACAACCCAAGGTTTTGTCACCCGTAAAATTCTAACAAGGTGTGTAAGTTGCAGAAATCCATTTATGGATTGAAGTAAGCTTCTAGGAGTTGGAATCTATGTTTTGATGAAGCAATCAAGGAGTTTGGATTTATCAAAAATGAAGATGAACCTTGTGTATACAAGAAAATTAGTGGGAGCGTAGCATTATTTTTGGTGTTGTATGTCGACGATATCTTACTCATTGGAAATGACATTCCTGCACTACAGACTGTCAAGTCTTGGTTAGGAAAGTGCTTTTCAATGAAAGATATGGGCGAAGCCGCATATATCCTTGGTATCAAGATCGATAGAGATAGATCCAAGAGGATGATTGGATTAAGTCAAAGTACTTACATTGACAAGGTCCTTAGAAGATTCCAAATGGAAAATTCTAAAAGAGGAAACTTGCCAATGTTACATGGTATATCTCTTAGCAAGAATCAAAGTCCTAAGACTAATGATGAGCGAAAGAGAATGAATGGTATTCCATATGCTTCGGCAATTGGGTTTATCATGTATGCTATGTTATGTACTAGACCCGATGTCTCGTGTGCTCTAAGCATGATGAGTAGGTACCAATCGGATCCCGGCGAACCACATTGGATAGCAGTCAAGAATATCCTTAAGTACTTACGAAGAACTAAGGATGTATTCTTGGTCTTTGGAGGAATGGAAGAAGATCTTGTAGTTAAAGTCTACACAGATGCTAGCTTCCAAACCGACAAAGATGATTTCAGATCGCAGTCTGGATTTTTGTTTATGCTTAATGGAGGCACTGTGAGTTGGAAAAGTTCCAAGCAAAGTACCGTCACTGATTCTACAACCGAAGCTGAGTACATAGCAGCATCCGATGCAGCTAAGGAAGCAGTTTGGATCAAAAAGTTCATTAGTGATTTGGAAGTCATTCCAAGCATCAGAGACCCTATTGAACTTTACTGTGACAACAATGGTGCCATTGCACAAGCAAAGGAATCAAGGTCACACCAAAGATCCAAACATATACTTTGACGTTTCCACATCATCCGAGAGATATGTGAAAGGGAAGACGTAAAGATATGCAGAGTAGACACTGATGACAACGTGGCGGACCCATTAACTAAGGCTCTTCCGCAAGCTAAAAATGATGGTCATGTTAGGTCCATGGGTATTCGATACATGGGAGATTGGGCCTAGTGCAAGTGGGAGACTGTTAGTGTTATGCCCTAGGCCTATGATTGATAGACTTATGTGTTGACATTATTTATTATTATATGAAATGTTTTATCATTTGATTATTATATGTTTTGTATATTTGTTTATAATAATCTCCGTCCCTAATCATTAAGAGAATAATTAGTATAATTGTCAATGGATAATCATACAATGATTATATGCATAGAGATGCACATTGAAATTATGGGTACTTGTTAGAGAACAAGTGATAGGACTTGACCCGCATGAGATTTATGTCATGGTCAAATGTCATAATTAAATCTCATAAGGTTACTTCATTTAGTCCCTAGACCTGAGATTATCATGACCTTACATATGATGAAAGTCATGTTTGATTTTTGTCAAACGGTATCTTAACACGATATCTATAAAGGCTATCTTTGGCATGATCGGATTCATAATGAGAAGGATGATAAGTCAAGATGGAATTTGTCCCTCGGAAGAGAGATGTTTTGCTTGGGCCCCTCGATGAGTGATAATGATGAAAGTGTATGGCCATACCCCAATACGATTGGATTATAATTTTACTCAAGATCGAGAAAGCATTGAACAAAGACAAGTTGACAAGGACCATGACTTGTGTTCAATATAACATCGCGAGACAAAGGGAGAAATGGAAGTGTACCATTGGAAATGTGAACTCTTACGTTACATTATTTGGGTAGACATAATGGCTTGCTAGAGTCCGCTTATGTCTTATGAGGGTCGATATGATCGAACTCATTGCCAACATAATGTAATCCTATTGGGTCACACACAACTAGAATGAATTCATTAAAACCATTGAAAGAATGATTGAGAAACTCCTCACTGGGCCTGTTGGGCCGTGCGACAGAACAGGCCATGTGCTGTGTCTGGTCGTGCGACACAACAAGCAACTGAGGCGGTTTGACAGAATCCTTTCCTAATATGATTAGGATTCATATTCTATACTAATGTACTATAAATATGAACGTCTGTCAACCCAATGAAGCCAGCCTAAATTCTCAATAGAAATTCACAAACATATTCTCAATATTATTCCAAGGTTTTATAGGATCTAGCAATCTTCAAGAAATTGTTCTTGGATTCATTAAAGGTGTGGATACCGAAAGAGGGTCTTCGCTCGTTCATCGATCAAGACCTAGAGTTCAAGCAAGTTGAAGAACGAAGTTTGTGATTCGAAATCACATAATCAAATCGTTCGATAGCTCAAGAACGGAAAGCGTTCAAGGTTGGTTATACCTATCTCATAGTTTTTAAGTTAATTGTATAGAACGAATCCTAGGGCTTCTTGGGTTTTATGTTTTAATGCTTAAATTCCGCTGCGCATGGACCCGTAAAACCCAACAAACCTCTCCTCCTTTTCTCTTTGAAATATACTTGTCATCTTGTTATATTGCTTACTTGGTTTCCATATTGCCATTTATTGCTATTTTATGTGATTTATTGTCATAAAGATCATATCTTTACTATGTAGATCATCATATTCCATTTCCCCCTATCATATAGGATTCATGGAGAATCCATGCCAAGGATGAACAATAAGACCACAAATAGCTTGTTCTAGGGTGGATCCCTCACATGATGATGTGAAAAATGTCATCTTTTCATTAAAAATGTCATCTTTACTTACATAAATATCATCCCTTTCCCATAGACCTTGCTTCCAAGGATTTTCCACCTAAATGGTTCTTAAACGACATAGGAAAGCCATAAAGGTCTCCCCTTTACATTCCTAGTCTTAGTTTTCATAGTGTTCCTTACACTTGTTTGTATAAAAATGTCATCTTTACCTTCAAATGTAACTCCCCCATGTCCCTCATGGTTGGATCACTCTCCAAGGATTTCCTAGTGACCTTCCTAAGGCACAAAAAGGCATAGGATGAGTATAAAGATCCAATCTTTATACCCCTCCCCTTAGTCCCTTTTGGTACTTGAAGCATCTCTTGGGGCGTAGTGGTGTAAAGGTCATATCTTTACATCGTTTCCTCCACATAAAGATGCCATAGTCGAAGTCCCTTTAGAAATGGACGAACCTAAGCCCTACATCTCCGATCATCACTTGAGACGAGCATAAATGTCCCTATCAAGCTCGAATCGTCTCAAGATGTAGGATTGATGGGCAAAGGTCCTTCCTTTCTAAAGAGTCTCATTCTTGGACTATAAAAAGAGGCATCCCTATTCCGATCACATATGACCAAAGGTCACTTAATGATGGTCGTAAGTCCAAGATGAGCACGGGATCAAAGTCCCAAACATATCAAAATTCAAGGAATCCCGAGCGATAACCAACTCATGGTTTATACGTCCGGAAGATCACTTGGCACATTCCCTCCTTTTCAAATCACACACACACACGAAAGCACAAAAGCAAGCACGAAAATTGGATCTTGGAAGACTTGCTTCGGCAAGTCTCTTTGGGTGAATGCCAAACGTTCTTCCCAAGGAGTAACTTAACCTCCGGACCCTAATCCTTTTTTTCAAAGTTTTGAGGAAATCAAAATGGCGTGGCGACTCCGTTTTTCAATTTAAATCGGATGTCTTCAAACCGATGTGAGGCGGTGACCCCTTACACGAGAAAGCGGTTCAACACAAAAAACGCCGCAATCTTGGGCACCACATTCACAAGGTTGGTGACCAGCAAAAGGTTGGAGGAGATGGAGGATAGGAGGCGGTGGCCGAATTCATGAAGAAGATTGACCGGAGAAGAAACTGACGGGTTGGCGGAATTGTAGGGGACGTCATTGACTAGAACGATGTGGGGAAGATGTGATGTGCAGTGACGGCTCGGGATGGGTGGGTGAGAGGGGGAAGACGAGTGGTTGGGAATGGGAAGGAGGTTCTGTTTGAGTTTTTCCCAAATCTATGTCAAATTAGGGGAAAAGGAGGGTTAATTGGTAATGTTATTTTCACTTTTCTTTATATCATTTTAGTAGTACATTGAATCTTTGATTTTTGCAAATATCTCGTAAAAAGGTGTTTCCATCCGCGGTTAATTTAAAGAACGTTCATAAATACGCTTTTTCGGTCCGGTTCTCTGATGTCCTTTTTCCGCGTACAACCCAAAATTTTGAATTTCTTTCGTCATTTGCGCTCTTCAATTTGATTTTTCAGAGTTTTTTTTCAAGGATTCAGTCGATTATTTTGTTGATTTTTCATCAATTTCCACCGATTTTATATCTTCTCCGACCTGTATTCAGTTGTTTTCCAAAATCATGACCAACCAAACCAAAGAAATCAGGAGCAAGCGCCGGAACGAAGGTATGATTTTGAAACTTTATTTTACTTGATTTTACATCTTCTCCGACCTGTTTTCAGTTGTATTTTTAACTTCATTGCGAACTTCATTGAAGTCAAATGTTTTAATTGAAATTTTCGTATTGACTGTTGTTATTATGAGACTAATACACTATGCTGAGTTGTGAAGAAAGAAGACGTAGGTTTGGGACTCTAAACTTGAGTCTTCTTCATTGTATTATCTTTATTATATAGGAGTCATATGTACAAGAGTCCTCTCTCAATCACTATACAAGGTAAGGATCCTATCTAAAGAAAAAAGGATAATAATGAATAAATAACATATTTATCTTACCTATAATATATCAACTATTTACACAAAGATGAGTACTATCACATCACGTGGTGATATGATCGCTTACACCCCCCTCAAGCAAAGCGGGACGGAGACGAGTTGCATCTTGGAAGATAGTAATTGAAGACGAGGTTTAGCCAAGCCTTTTGTAAATATATCTGCAAGCTGGTCATTTGTAGAGACATAAGCAAGTTTCAAAAAACCTCGTTGATGAAGATCATGCACAAAATGATGATCTATTTCTATATGGTGAGTTCTAGCGTGAAAAACAGGGTTACGAGACATATGAAGAGCAGAAATATTATCGCAAAATAGGTGGGGAGGCGAGAGGAACTCACTTAATTCCCGGAAGAGAAATGAGAACAACCTTAGTTCTGCCGCTATTGTTGCTAAGGCACGGTACTCGGCTTCGCTACTAGTCCGAGCCACTGTTGACTGTTTCTTTACCGTCTATGATATGAGGTTAGTACCAATAAATACACACGCCCCAGTGGTGGAACGACGATCATCGGGTGAACATGCCCAGTCAAAATCGGAGAAGGCTTGAAGGGTGGTGTCCGGAGAACGTGTAAATTGAAGATCCAATGACAAGGTACCTTTGACAAAGCTGAGGATGCGTTTGACGGCTTAGATGGGGAGTGTGTGGACTATGCATAAATTGACACACCTGATTCACCGCAAAAGCTATGTCGGGTCGAGTCAAAGTGAGGTACTCTAAGCCACCTACCATACTACGATACATGGTAATGTCATGAATAGGATCACCGTCTAAGGATGACAAGTGAGAACCTGGGACAATGGGAGTGGAGGCCGGTTTGCAATCCTCCATATAAAACTTGCGTAATAAATCTGAAGCATACTTTGCTTGGTTCAACATGAGTGAGTCGAATGATCTGTGAGTTTCTATCACAAGAAAAAAGCCTAGAATGCCAAGATGCCTACTCTCAAACTTTGCACAAATCTGATCAATTACTTGAGCAACTTCATTTGCAGAAGACCCGGTGATAATAAAGTCGATGACATAGACCAGAATTGCAATAGTTGAAGAACCCGAATGAGGAATGAAAAGAGAGCTATCGGATTTGCTGTTGAAGAACCCATTTGATAGCAAAAATTCATGCAGTCTTTGAAACCAAGCCCTCAGAGACAGTTTCAAGCCATAAATGGACCGATGTAGGCGACACACATGGTTAGGAAAATTCGGGTGAGAAAATCCTGGTGGTTGAGCCATGTAAACTTTTTCATGAAGAATACCATTCAAGAATGCATTGCGAACATCTAACTGTTGGAGAGGCCAAGAGCAAGAATGAGCAATGGCAAGAATAGTACGGATCATGGGAGGTTTGACTACGGGACTAAATGTTTCATCGTAGTCAACACCTTCCTACTGAGTGAACCCTTGAGCAACCAGGCGAGCCTTGTGTCGTTCAATTGTACCATCTGATCGACGCTTGACTTTGTAAATCCATTTACTGCCTACTATGTTCATGGACTTATGCCGCGGAACAAGGGATCAAGTACCAGTTTTAGACATTGCAGCAAGTTCTTCACGCATGACCGCTTGCCAATGAGGGTGTGAGGCTGCTTGCTTTAATGTCTTGGGTTCAAACTCAATGGAGACTGAGTTAGCAGCCGTTAAGGCTGTTGGTAAAGGATGGCGGATCTGTCCAAGAGTTGATGGCGTGACTGCAGTAGGACGTAGGTGAGCAATGTTGGCAATTGGTTTGAGCTTAAATATGCCGACACACCATGGGATGCTGCACACCATGGGATGCTGCACAGGGGCGGTGAGATGAGGCCCTTCAGCACTAGGTAAGCCCATGTAGGCATCTGAAATAGGTGATGTAGGCTGCTCATTTGGAACTGAGGTAGAAGGAGTGAGAAGCTGAGGTGGAGGCATTGGGCCTGTGCTGTTCGCCTGAGGAGATGTGGCCAAGGGGGCCTGGTCAGCAGTTTGTGGAGAAGACTGTACGGGCTTGCCCAATGGAGATGGGCAGGCCGGGTGGAGTGGAGTTGAGCAAGAAGTGCTAATCTGGCTTGTGTCATGACAATGAGTAAGGCATGGACCAGGAGCATGCATAGAAATTCTAGATGATGATCTAGACTGATTTATGTTTTGAAATGTACCTATTGACAAAATCTTGGACATAGGAAAAGTATTTTCATCAAAAAGCACATGCCTAGTAACATAAATTATGCCTAAATATTGATCAAGACATCTATACCCTTTTCGAAATGTGTCATATCCCAAGAAAATGCACGTAGTTGATTTTGGTATAAGTTTATGTTTGTTATAGGGTACAAGGTGGGGAAAACATAAGCACCCAAAATTCTTCAGAAACATGTAGCCGGGAGTACGATTGGGCAACTTTTAGTGGGGGCAAATATAGCCTAACTGGTGCATAGGAAGCCTATTTATCAAATAAACTGCTGTGGTAAAAGCTTTAAGCCAATAGACATGAGGCACCCCAATTGAGTCAATAAACACAAACCCATTTCAACTATATTTATGTGCTTTCATTCTACTGTTCCATTTTGTTATGGTGTATGAGGGCAAGTAGACTGATATTTGATCCCATGTTGTTTAAGAAAAACTGTGAATTGTCTGTTAACAAACTCACCCCCTCCATATGTTTGTATGGTTTTAATGGTGTGTATAGCTGCAATTTTTCTAGTTAGCTGGTTTTCAATTTGAGTTTTGAATGTTGAGAAGACATCCAATACATCATATTTTCTAATTAAAGGGAATAACCAAACGTAACGGGAAAAATCATCAACTATACTGAAATAATATCTGAAACCACTTTTGGAAGTAAAGGGGGAAGGTCCCCATACATCTAAATCTAAAAACTCTAATAATGGTGCAACTGAACGAAAATTACGAGAATGAAATGTTAAACTACTCGATTTCCCAAGAGGGCAAATGTGACAACTAGTTTTGTTTGACAAAGAGCCATGAATGGGAATCTTGACTCGATTAACCAAGGATTTTAAAACCTGAGATGAGGGATGTCCAAGACGGGCATGCCATGTAGAAGATGAAGCTTGTTCCCCGATTAGGGCCAAAGGATTGACTCGAGATGATGGATCAAATCGAAGTGTGTAAAGTCCATCCGAGCTACTGCCAGAAAGTATGGTCCTTCTCGTAGTGTTGTCCTTCACCGGAAAACCAAAACCATCAAGTTCGAAAAAGCAGTTATTATCAATGGAAAAATGACGGATAGAAATTAAGGATTTATGCATATTAGGAAAGCACAAAACATTACGAAGAACAAAATTTCTATCATGAGAGGAAACAAAAGTGTGACATATGGAGGATATGGAAATACAAGTACCATTACTATAGTAACTGAGTTGTTACCTGAGTAAGGAGTGACATGAGAGAAACCCTAGGTGGTTGCAGTCATGTGGTTCGTAGCCCCGTAGTAAAGAATATAGGAGGAAGAATCTGACCCGTGATATGGCTTGGATATTGGCTGCTCGGGTATAAAGGGATGACAGTATAGGGCATAGTTACCGCGATTCTGGCATTGTGGAGCGGTGTGACCTGGCTTGAAACAAAATTGACATGTCATCTGAGGGACATGAATAAATGGATTAGGAGGCTGGTAAGAAAACTTGTTTCTATCAGTGTGGTTCTGAGGTCGATGTGGAGTGGATTGAGAAGAATAGTGAGGAGGGCTTGGTTGCATGATTTGTTTGGGCAAGAGGCCACGGTTATCACCACTATATCCACTTTTATTTTGACTGCCACACTAACCTCTACCCCCTTTATTTTTGTCATTGCCTTGGTTTTTCCATGGAGTTGGTGCTCCTCCTGTGTTGTTGTAGGAAGAAGAGCGGAGAGAAGCATTTTCTCAAGTAATAAGAGCACTAGTAGGGTTCAGATTGGATGTGGAGAAGCGGGACAGGAGGTCCTCTTCTTGTAGTAACAAGTCGAGAAGATCATTGAGAGATTCTGCTGGCTTGTTATTCAGTGAAGTGATGAATTCTGTAAACGGCGAGCCACGTCCAGCCACAATTCGTTGTTGAAGATCCTTATCTGGTACTATGTCACCCGCTTTAGCAAGCACGTCAGAGAGGGATGTTGCATACATAAAATAGTCATCAATGCACATATCAGAAGTTTTGGAGAGTGAGTTCAAACTCATTTTGATTTTTTGAATATGAACTCGAGACTTACTACCGAAGCGTTTCTCCATGAGAGCCCATGCAGCAGGGGCAGTCACGCACAGATTGACACGAGATTGGATCTTGGATGAAACAGTAGCTTTAATCCAACCAAGGACCAAGCTAGATGCTTGATGAAAGTAATCAAGCAATGGGCTGTCACTGCCGTCCACGAACTTAGCAGGGGGGGCTCGGTTTGTACTACGACGTTGGTGAGCTTAAAGGTGGTAAGGATGGTATAGAACAATGACCGCCAGTTTAGATAATTTTCATTGTTCAAATGACAATGCCCAAGATATGACTGGACATTTAGGGTTAAGGGTAAATAGTAGGGATTGGCAGCGGAAGGATTAATCGACGGGGAAGGAGAAGACATTCCGGAGGTCGGGGAAGATGTAGCCATGGATCTTTAACCGGTGAATGAGACCATATAAGACTAATACCCTATGTTGAGTTGTGAAGAAAGAAGACGTAGGTTTGGGACTCTAAACTTGAGTCTTCTTCGGTGTGTTATCTTTATTATATAGGAGTCATATGTACAAGAGTCCTATCTCAATCATTATACAAGGTAAGGATCTTATCTAAAGAAAAAAGGATAATAATGAATAAATAACATATTTATCTTACCTATAATATATCAACTATTTACACAAAGATAAGTACTATCACATCACGTGGTGATATGATCGCTTACAGTTATTTAGGCCATTTGGTTATTAATTGATTTTAACATTTTGACACACAATTGAACATTATTAGTTGTTATGGATGAACACTTACACTTTCAATCACAATCAATATGAAATGCATTCACTGGTACTAGTAAACTCTAATGCTGGCATATTACTTACAAACACTGGCATCTTTTTTCAAAAGCAATGACCATTATTAAACAAGTACATTCACTGGCACAACAAAAACATATGTGCTGGCACATTATATTAGTAACACTGACACCATAAAAAACACAAGCAATGGCTTTTAGAAACAAGAAGTTGCACTGGCACTAGAGAATTAGTTGCACTGGCACACTTACTTACAAACACAAGCAAATGCTGGCACTATTAAAACTCTAATGCTAGCACTTTGAATCACTGATGCTAGCACTTTGAAACACTGATGCTGGCACTTTAAAACACTAATGTAATGTTCTTTGATATGTATTTTTAGGTCCATAAAAGCATAAAAGAGATGGGGATGATGATGATTTTGATACTATTAGTAAGAAACCTACAGGGGGTGATAAATTTGAGCATTCTTGTACTCCTTAAAGACTAGTTGAGCTCTGTTTAACTCCAGATCAGCAGAGAGATGTTAGGGCAATTGGTTTTGACTCTTTATAGAATCTTGAGGTTAAGGTATTGCCGCTTAGGCTTGTCCAGTTTCTTGATGAAAGATTTGAACCGATAATAAGGATACAACGAATTGATTCGTCAAAAGAATATGTGATTACAACGTCAGATGTTTTTTTTATATATTTTGTCTACCTAGGAATGTTGCAAATGATAAGGTAAATCGATCATCCAGTGAAAATAATGAATTGAGAAATGGGTATTTTGAAGAATTTGAGCACACCAAAGATGGTCTTCCTGCCTATAAACTTGTGGAACGCATTTTTGAGTTACATCAAGGTGGGGATGAATTTAAAGGCCTGATTGTGATATTTGTTGTTGAAATTTTTATTGCTCCGATAGTTACAAAAACAATTGATGTGTTGCTGTTAAGCCTCGTAGAAGATGTTTCACAAATAACGAAGTTTGATTGGTGTAAATATGTTTTGGATAAACTATGTGAGGGTGTTACGAGGTTTAAGCTACCTCATAAGAATTAAACTGTAGTGGATGTTTGATGGTCTTGGTGATTGATTACCTTCACAAAATTCCATTTCAAGGGTTAAAAGAATCAATTGTTTGCCCTTTGATTCAGCATTGTAATGCAAATAAATTCAAATTGAGGATTGATTCTGAAGCTAAAGTTGGTTAATGAAAGTTAATTTTTTCAGAAAAGGATGTTTATCCTATAAGTACTCTTGTAGACGATTTTGTGCATGAAATACCTGGTGATTTTCATGAAGATATTAGTCCATTAATGATTGAAAGTGGTGCAAAGGATGTTTATCCTATAAGGAAGTAAGTACTGTCAATTTGAAATTCTTACACTAGTACTTTGAAATACTTATACTGGCACTATTTATTACTTGTACTCACCATTAATTTCCAGCTGGCACTTAAAAATACTGACACTGGCACCATCATTTGTCTGTGCACTGGCACAATTGCACTCTTAAGCTGGCACCAATCATTTGCTTATACTGGCACAATTACACTCATTCTTACTATTTTTCATTGATGCAGGCTGCTAAAGAGTCATGTGATATATTTAGGAAGGACCTTCATAATGTTGTCTATGCACATATAGAAAGACTTAAACTTATTAAGAAAGATAAGGGAAATAATGCAGCAGATGAGAAGGTGAAAGAGAAAGAGAAAGAGAACGAGGGGGAGGAAGTAGAAGAAGAAGAAGAAAATATTTTTAACGATGAATATTTTTGCGAGATTGATAATATTATTTCAGGCCTTTTGAAGAAAACAAAGGCTGATATGGGAAAAAAAAAGAAAAAGTTCAACTCCGTCATTTGACCTTTTTTCTCAGCAATCAAGAGAGGAAAAAAGAGAAGATATGGTTCAAAACGAACAGAATTTAAATGAGATTTTGTGGAGGATAGTTGAAGTTTATCCTTGTGACACGATATATGAAAAAGGTCAAGAATATGATGCCGAACAGATTGAGAAAGATGTTGAAAATTTGGTGAAAAATATAAATGAGGGTTGCTTTGGGAGTTGTTACGAGATGTTGAATGTAGGGTGCTCATTGTGTCACGACCCAAAACCTAGGTCCTATTTTGATATATGCTTGATAAAATATATGGCGTGCAATTTCTATTATTTATTGTTTTGCATTTTAATTGTGGCAATTATGTGTTAGTTTAGCATTTTAATAATTATATGATATATTAAAAATGTTAATAAATTAAAAATAATTATTTAATGTCTAAATGAAAAGATTTGGAATGTGTAGTTAAAATGATAATATTTGAAAACTTAATTAAATATTTTATAAACCTTGAGGTGCTTAAGTATAAGTGTTGAAATTAAAGGATTTAATTTTGAAAATTTTAATAGGTTGAGGAGCCTAGGTGGAAATTCTTAATGTTTATCTTAGTTGATCAATTGAGAAGTTCAATTTTAACAAAACCATTTTTCTCCCAGCAAGTTCTTCCATGGAAAAGTAAAGAGGTCCAAAACCTATTTTCCTACTTAAAAATCTCCAATTAATTCAAGAAAAATCCAATCGACGATCCGACCGTTCCGTTGTGTTCCGGAGAAGAAGGGGAGCGTTTCCATCCGAATAAAGTTTTCTTATTTTCGAATTATTTTGGTAAGTTATTATATTTTTCTTTCCAAGTATGCTCATTTATTGTTTAAAGATGATGTTGTTGTTGAATAATGTTTGCATGTGATTTTGGGATCAATTTCTATGAGGTTGAAATGATAAAAAAATTGGTTTTTGGTTTGGTTGGAGTGAGTTGAGAAAAGAGTAAGTATTATTTTCTTCAAATTATGTTCATGTGATATTTTAAGTTAAAAGTATTAAATTATAAATGTTACATGTTTTGTGGAATAAATTTTATTGAGTTTAAAATGGGGAAAATGGCCTTTGTCTTGATTGGAAATGATTTTTGTGTGTGTTATAATATTGAGTTGGTTTTGGTTAAATGGAAAAAGTGGGTGTATAAATGTCTAAGTGGTTGCATGTAGTTTGAGATAAATTTCTTAAGTTTAAAATGATAAAAATTGTATTTGATTTGGTTGGGAAATGTAAAATTGGCCTTTGGGTGATTGGAAATGGTTTGAGGAAGTTGTTTGTGTTATACTGAAGTTGGACTTATGGTATTGTATTTGAGTTGGAAAAGGTTAAGATATAAATGTTCCAAGGAAATGACTGATGTTTCAGCCTCTATTCTGATTTCTGTGAAGGGCACGAGTCGTGCCTTGCCTCTGTCACTAGTCGTGCCCTAAGGGACGAATGTATCAGGCTGAGGAAAAGGGGGGCACGAGTCGTGCCCTAAGGGACGAGTCGTGCTCTGCCCAAATGTGCGGAACCATTTTTAAAGCTAAATATTTCCAATTTCCCTATACCTCTTTTAACCACTGGTACACCCTAATCAAAGTACAACATATTAGCTACAAAATGATGTCATTATGTATCAATTGTAAGATTTGGAATGTAGTTAAATACTTGGTCAAAGTAGCTTGGAACACTTGATGTTCATGAACCCTAAATGGTTATATATCTTTATATGGCTTATGATATATCCTTGAGTATATAGTAAGTGTGTATACCTTATGTGTTGCACCTTTTGAATGTGTTTGACATTTTTATGATGGGCTTGATAGGGTTCCCTACTTTGGAATCCTATGTTCAAATGAATTGGTTCAAGGATTGTTTAGCTGTTGTGCTACTTATGATTTATACTTGTTATCATATTGTTATCATCTTGTTATGATATATTAGTATGGTTCCATACTTTGGAATCATCTATTGGTTGTTTAAGCAAGTATTTATTATTGTGCTTATATTTAAAGTCCAGCTGGTACTTGTTTGTTCGGGCAGTGATATGGGATTATAATGGCACCCGAGCCGAGTTCATTATGATCCATACACTGGTTTCCCATTGTTTCCCCCTTCCATTGGCCATGGTTTGGGTAGTGGACTAGCTCCACTTTTTGGGTGAGGCTCTAGTTTCACTTCGGGGTATGACTTTATGTCATGTTCACCCGTTTGTTGTTACTGTGATTGGGTTTCAGAACCGCTTCTTCAGCTGCTGATGCTGCTCGGATCGTGATTGTCAAATTAGGTGACAGCCTCCAGTAATTGTCAAATTAGGTGACAGCCTCCAGTAATTGTCAATTAGGTGACAGCCTCCAGTAATTGTCAAAATTAGGTGACAGCCTCCAGTAATTGTCAAATTAGGTGACAGCCTCCAGTAATTGTCAAATTAGGTGACAGCCTCCAGTAATTGTCAAATTAGGTGACAGCCTCCAGTAATTGTCAATTAGGTGACAGCCTCCAGTAATTGTCAAATTAGGTGACAGCCTCCAGTAATTGTCAAATCAGGTGACATCCTCCAGTAATTGTCAATCAGGTGACATCCTCCAGTAATTGTCAATCAGGTGACATCCTCCATTAATTGTCAAAATTTCAAGGATCCTCGACATCGTTCTTAACCTATCTAGTGATGCTCGAACTACGATTATGGCTTGATTCCTCCGGGATACGTAGGTAGCCTTTCATAAAAGGTCCAGCCACTCGACCACCTTGGTCACCAATCCATCTCGGCATGCGCCCAGATTGGATCCTTTTCTATCGACAACCCCACTCGCCTGCAAGTGACGTTGCCAAGGGGCTTCGTAAGTACCCAAATCTGGCTCATGCCTTCCGGTTAATTTTCAGGCAATTCGGTAATTTTTCGGTAATTCCCGGATTTTCCTAAAGTTCCGGAACAATTCGGAAGCTTGTTCCAAGCCTTTTAAGGGCTGAAGGGAATGCTTGGTGATTAAGAAACACGTTTTCTTAATCCCAAAACCCTTCTAGAAGGCCGCCACCTTGCACGTTTCTAGAAGAAGCCGGATCTGGCTACTTATGTCGTGCGACATAACCGACGAGAGAAACCTTCTAGAAACACTGCCACCTTGCATGTTTCTAGAAGGAACTGCATGTGGCTACTTATGTCGTGCGACATAACCAGCCAGAGAGAGTTCTAGAACCATGCCACCTTGCATGTTTCTAGAAGGAAAACGGTTATGGCTTATCATGTCGTGCGACATAACAAGCCCATGCAGGCAGCCTATAAATAGAGGCCTTCACCTCTCATTTTAAAACACACCTCCTCCACCCCTCAGTCCCCCTCTATAGGGAATACGCTCCAGAAGCCTCCTCTCTCCTCACATACCCCCCAAATCACCTCAATCCTCCCAAACTAATCACACACACACTTCCCACACACACACACACTTCCTATACATCAAGAACTCGAGGTTCTCAAGGATCCAAGGCCTGAACTCAGTCTCGGAGGGAGGACGCTAAAAGGCTCCTATATCTAACTTGATATAGGAGTTGTGGATCTTCAAGGGTAACGAGTTTCTACCCCTTTTCCACTCTCTATTTTCCTTTGAATATGAAATCTATGTGTTACATGCATTGATAATGTAGTATTCTGATTAAAGTTGCATGCTTTAGCTTCGTATTACCCAGATCCTCATTTTATTTCATTACATTTCATATAAAATCTCCGTTTTGACTTGGTTTTGCATGAACACTCAAGATGAGTGTGGATCCCTCATATCCACACCCTCTTGAAGTGTTCATTATCAATAAACATGCTCTCTGAGATTTGTTTGTGAAGTAACTTGACCATTTTGGTGTCTTGTTACCTCTGCAAATCTCAGTTGTTTAGGCTTCTGCAAAATGGCTTATTATGTCACGCGACATAGGCAGCCTATGTCGCGCGACATACATAGCCAGTTTGCAGACTCCTTATCTTTTCAGCTGCAATATGATGTTTTCCTTTTCTAATGCATCAATCTGCATTTAAACTAAAACATTTGCATACAGAGCAGCATCATTTGCATTAAAAGGATATCTTTTTTCACCAAAATGACATCTTTGCTTTAATGGTGCAACCTTTGCACTAAAAAACCCTTTTCACATTAAAGATGCACTCTTTGCATTCAAAAACTCATTTTCATACTCAAAATGCATACTTTACATTAAAAAATCATTCTTTGCCATTTTCATGCATCATTTGTGCATTAAATGCTATTTTCCAACATAAAAATACATTCTTTACATAAAAATCTTTTCTTTGCACAAAAGGCATCCCTTGCAACCAAAAGACATTCTTTACATTCCAAAAATGCCATCTTTTCACTAAAGTATCATTTTTACATGCATTCCCCCATGTCCCCATTAGCAACCTTGGAACGGACCGGTGTAAAAGTTCTCATCTTTGCATCGTTCCTTCCATTAAAGGTTTCATGATTTCTTTAGAAAGGGACAACCTTGAACCCTATATCTCCAATTATCGCTTAAGAAAGAGTATGAAGCCTCTATACGAGCTCGACCGTCTTAAAGCGTAGGAGTGATGGGCTAAGGACCCTCCTTTTCTAAAGAACCTCATCTTTGACCAAAAGAGAGTCATTCTCTCGATCACGCAAGTCCCGAGGGTCCCGAGGTTTAAAATGCGATGATCACAAGTCATAAGATGAGGACGGGATCATAATCCCGAATACATAAAATTCCAAGGAATCCCGAGCGACAACCAACAAATGGTTTGTACGTCCGGAAGACAACTTGGTACATTCCCCCCTTATTTTCAAACACATGCACACAAGAAAGCACGCAAGCAAGCACGATTAATGAAATCATGGGAGACTTGCTCCGGCAAGCCACCTTGGGTGAACGCCAAACGTTCTTCCCAAGGGGTAACTTAACCTCCGAACCCATAAAACCTTTTTTTCAAAGTTTTGAGGTAATCAAAATGGCGTGGCGACTCCGTTTTTCAAATTAAATCGGATGTCTTCAAACTCGCGTGAATCCAAAACACAAAATTTGGGCACCACATTCACAGTTTGGCGACTCCGCTGGGGATATCCCAAAGGAGAAAAGCTTCTATTTTCAAAACAAACTAAAATCGATACTCGGTATATAGGTGGAAACCACTTGCCCTTCCTGTACACTCCCTGACGTGGGAGTTGGGATAACCGGTGGTTTAACAATCCACGTACCAGTATCCCTTTTCGAAAAAACAATTTTGAAAAAAAAATAGAAGAAAGCTTTTCCCTTTGAGCGGGTTAGACTCCCATCGCCGATTTCATTAATCATGCTGGCTTTCTTTACCATGCATTGCATAATTTGCATCTTGGAATCTGTGCATACTTTGAACGGGAAAAAACCCGAAAAATAGCAAAAGGAGTGGAACCTGGAAAATTGATCCATGCAGTCGTACGGCTCAATCCTCCTTGGATTCTGACCGGGCGACCTCAGTGGCAATTCCACCAGGAAAAATCATGGTTAATCTGGCAGTCCTAGCAGCTTGGGGCTACTCAGCTCCATGACTGACTGGGGCTCCCAGAAAATTTACGTGCTTACGTGTTGCATTTTCCCCGTCCCAAAAATCATTCCTTTAAAACACATTTATGAAAATCTCTGTTTTAACTCAAAAAGGAACATTTTTAGGAGACCGCACACTACGCGCACCTGATATATCCTGTACACTTTGCACGCACGTCCCTCTAAACCCGAGGGTGGTTCCAGCTGCAGTCACGGACAGCCTTACGATGCTCCCGGGCGCGCACGGAATCATCCCAACCTCCCCATGGCAGCCAGTGTCGACCAATGCACAGTCCGTGTCACACGTTTCAAAAAACCGTGACTTTTTTTGGTTGGTTTTTGGTCTAGTCCGTGTCATATAGCCTAGTTGCATACCCTCGTAAAGGTCAAGCCTTAGTTCATAACGGAAGAAGAACTTTGCCAAAATTCCGACAAGGAAAAATTGGCGAGATCTCAACTCCGACATTGACTATTGACCTTGACCTGCACGGAATGCGTAAGAGTCAAGACCTAGTCTTTGCCAAAAATCAAAAGATCTTTCGCTCAAGCGAAGCTCTGCCAAAATTCCGACGAGGAAAAATTGGCAAGATCTTGACCGGCATTGACTTCGATTCTGACTCACGCACTGCGTATGCAACGAAGTTCAATGTGACACTGTGTCATCCGGCTTTTACCGCCCGACCCATGCCTATTATTCTCTCGGACATTACCAAAAGTCAAAACGTCATTCGCTCAAGCGAAACTCTGCCAAAACTCTATCAAGGCAGAAATACGAGACTTTCCCGGTATTGCCTTGACTATAATCCGCATCGCTCATGCGTTGAAGGTTCCTATGACCCGCTAGACCCGTTAGGAGCGTTCTTTACTCTCGGTCGGTGGGATCCGCGTGCCCTACAGGACCCTCGCCCGGGGCTGTCCACCCTGGGAGGTCGAAATACAGGTGGAATACGAGGGGCTTATAGACGTAGTGACGGAACCCACTGATCCAGGATCTAGAGTAGTTGTGAAAAAGAAGGGCAGAACCCCTTTTCCAACCAATTAGAGATTAATAAAAGACATTGTTTTAAGTAAACTTGAACAATTAGTGTAATCATAATTGCATGTTCCTATCTCTGAAATCCCTAATCGAGACCTTTTCGGTCCGATCTCCGTTTTCCTCATCCCGACCTTTCATGGTCAAATCCCTAATCGAGATCTTTTCGGTCCGATCTCCGTTTTCCTTATCCCTACCTTTCATGGTCAAACCCTAATCGAGACCTCTTCGGTCCGATTTTTGATTTTCTTGTCCCGACCTTTCATGGTCAATCTCTAATCGAGACCTCCTCGGTCCAATCTCCGATTTCCCGACTCGACCTTTCATGGTCAAATCCTTAATCGTGACCCCCTTCGGTCCGATCTCTACTTCCAATCTTGACCTTTCAAGGTCTCATCTTTTCCGATCAATTAGGATTAGGAGAAAATGCGTTTCGAGCAAAAGTTAAAGCGATAAGGGCATGTTACTTGAGCCTTCACCCTAAACACTTACCTTCGAGTCTAAACCTTACCTATCCCCGAGTTTAAACCTTGCCTATCCCTTTCCCGCAGCGAAAGAAGTGAGCGAGAGTACCGGGTCAGCCGGCTTTTCGCCCGTACAGCTCATCGGCTCGTAGAGTCGAATGGCGTATTTGACAGAAAACAGTGAGGGTATGGGAAATCAGATGATTAGGAAGGAAGAGTTAGTCCTGGCTTTGGAAAATGCCCAGAAGGATCATGAAAAGCAGCTGTCATTGCTCATCGGTGCTCTTCGCCGCAATGGAATCCAAGTAACAATTGAGTCCAACGGTTCTCTGGTAGTGGTCGAAGATGAGACTCCAGAAGTAGCCATCTCGGTTCCCACCTATAACCAATACCTTCCTCCATCCACATATGATCCCTTGCCAAGGACCACTTCTCCTCGGTCCTTTCCAACATCCCAGCCATCGTGGCCCCATTGCCCTCGCCTTCTCGTAACGGATTGGATTTCACCCCACTTATCCCTCGGCCTCAAGAATACCGCCAGCTTATGCTCCAACCTCACATAATCGCTTGAGATATGTGGCTATGTTCTCAAGCCCCTATACCCGCCCCGAATGCGATCACGAGTTGCCAAAGGATGAACCGAGTTTTCACTGTTACCTACCGGACTTAATGAATTCAGCCGTCGTTCGCTACTACAAGTCCTGTTGCCGGCTCCGGTAGCCCAAGAGTCCCCGTTGACCCCTATGTGGCAATGTTGATGGAGCAAGTGAAAGCAGATGCAAGAGAAGCTTGACCTCATGATGAGTATCAATACTCCCTTGACCCAAGATGTCGGACTGTGCAAGGAAATGACTCCACCGAGCATAACCCAATACCAAGCAAAGAACCGTACTGGCTCACCAGTCCCTCACAAAGGAAAGAATGTCACAGCTTCCTTCAGCCAAATCCAACAGTGGAACCAATTGGACAATGGGAATCTGAGTCTTGAGAATAACAAGGTCCCCGAAAACCTCGCTCCTTTCACTTTAACAATACAGAGATGCCTTTAAGCAAGATTACGGAAGAGCTAGTGAAAGAAAAACTGATAAAGCCACTGGAGAATTGGAAGCCCAGGAACCCCAGTATTCGGTTGGATGAGTCCAAGCATTGCCTTTTCCATCAACACCATGGGCACAACACTGATGATTGCACCTATTTGAGGCATGAGATCCAGAAGTTGATAGAAGATGGGAAGCTTGAGAACCTCCATGGGCCGAAGACAGTAAAGTTATGACAAGAGGTCAATTCAAGAAGTGCAAGGTCGAAACGTCGGCTGATGATTTTGGGATGCCCATGAGCAAAGTTTTCAACGATTTGGTGAAACGAAGCCTTCTCACACCTCTCGAGAATCATAAGCCAAGAAACCCAAGTAGAGTTGACAGGGCCAAGTTCTGTGAGTACCACAAGCATTATGGTCATGTGACAGACAAGTGTGTGGAGCTGAAGAAAGAAATTCAGTGGCTGATCTACGAAGGAAAGCTCAAGCTCCCTGGCAGTCCAACCCGCGAAGAGTAACTAGACTAGGGTTTACCTATCCTTAAAAAAAAAGGAAGAAAAAGAAAAATAGTCTCTCAGTCAACCTTCGTAGGTCCTAGTATTTTTTCCTTTCAATTAAGTCCTCTACGGACATTGTATTGAATCTTCAATTTTCTATAAAAGAGTCTTCTTCTTTTCTTGCTAGACTTAAGACATTATTTGCACACCTACATTACATTTAATGAAATGGTTTTATTTTATATGATCACTTTCATTGCTCAACGAACAATCTCTCGAAATAATTAACGTTCTGATTAATCGGTGTGAGAAAGTCAACTAATGCCATCAAGCCATACACTTTCCTTACCCCACAAAAGGCCTTCATCAAAGCCATACATTTTCCCAACCATGTCCTCACCATCATCTTGACCAAGTCAACGACGGCGACAACATCAAGGAACGACAAAAAAAGGCCACTCAGCTTCGAAAGATTGACCCCGTGTCGACAACAACCTAGGGGCTTGGCTTAGACTTCAAGGGTATCAAGAATGTTCAAGCAGGGGCTCGCCTTGGTCCTCGGGTGCTCTAGAAAATAAAAAAAAAGAAGAAAAAGAAAAAATGTGTGTAGTGCAAAAAGAGTAATACCCAGCTAGACTGAAAATCCCAGAAAAGGGCAGTCTAGGCAAAAAACAGGGTTGCACATATATAAAAAAAAGAAGAAATCTTGGTGCAAAAAGAGTAATGCCCAGCTAGGCTGAAAATCCCAAAAAAGGGCGGTCTAGGCAAAAAACAGGGTTGCACATAAAAAATAAAAGAAAAATGAGGCCAAGGACCCAGCGTTACCAATCAAAAGCTTGACGGACAGGCAAGACCAAAACTCAAAAAATGAAAGTTGTCGATAACAATGGGGTGGTCGAAGCAAAGCCAGAAGTATTTCATAAGCCTGTAGGCACGTGAAAGAGGAAGCAATCAGAGGCAGCCGTTCAAGAATGACTTGGTCAAGGAATCATCCCGAGGCCCACGCCTCATCATCTCATCCTAGCCTTTTCACTAAAGGAACCACAAATCCCATTTCCCAAAACAGTCCGGCCAAGGCCGAACTACGGCGACCTGAGCTCCTCACAATGAGGGGAACGTAGGCAACCAGCAATGGTCCGGTCATAAGCATATCCAAATTACCGAAAACCCGGTCTCATCAAATGACCTCTCCCATAAGCATATTCAAATCCCAGAAAACCCGGTCTCATCAATGACCCTCCCTATACACAAACCTTTCTTTCACACCAGCCAACCTTGATCCGCGACACTGGTTGACTTTCTCCTCATGATTAATAAGAATGTTTGTTCATATCGAAATTAGCGGTTGAATAACCCGAACATCAATAAAGGGTTTTAAGCAATCTTGTGATCATTGTAAATAAAGCAAGTTTTCAGATGTCTTGACAAGTCTTCTTTTTCTACATTTTAGGAAAGATAGAGCTAAACACTAATTTTCTATCAGCAGGGGCTTCCATACACTTTTACCAACCTTTCTACGCTTATGCTCTCTCAAAAGAGTCAAACCTAAAGCGAGTTTTTGTGCCTACGTCAAATAAGGCCGTCAAAATAACACAAAATCGGGAGCTATTCCCACCTTTCGAAAAAATATGCCCCTGCATGTATATATCTTCCTAAAAGTTCTTCTCTTCGTCCACATCTTCTTAAGGTTGACTGAGTGACTAAAAAAAAAGAAAATAAAAAAAAAAGGAAAAGGATAGGTTTTCCCTCTTCTGCTACAATTCGCATTAGGATTGCCTTGAAACTCTTCAAGTCTGGGACTTTGCTAAGCCATTCCTTTAAACTTGGGGCTTCTTTAGCCATTTTTGGGGTTCGCATCGAGTTCTTCACTAGGTCCCTAGATGGATTCAGTCTTGGCCAAGATCAACCTCAGGATCATTTCCGCAGTACCAATCAGATTGGGATTTTTGTTAGAACACCAGACTGGGGCTTCGCCGAGTCACTTCGCCTGCTCAGTTCATTCAACCGGGGCTTTGCCAAATGAAAGGATCTTTCCTTGCTTTAGTAAGACATGGGGTTTTGCAGAAAGTTTTTCCTCCGACCGGGGCTCCGATAAGTCACATCCATCCCTAGAAGAAAGGTTTGGTCACTCCAACATCTGCTTGGTTGTAAAAGCCTGTCAGCATCAGCTTCAAGCGCCAGAGTTTAAGAAAAGGACCTTAGTCAAGACCCGAGGTTTAAACCCAGTCTCAGCCCAAGAAGGAATTCTCGTCCACGTTGACAACATCAGAACAGTCACCCGCACCCAAGGGATACAACCCCACCTGTTTGAAACCCGTCTCAAACAATTCCCAAATACATTCCATATGTATGTCCAAACCTCCTACCATGTTTCCAGAAAAAAATCACCCCTAGGCTCAAGTAACGTGCCAATTGCTAATGATAACATTTTCTCCCAAAAGTGCCTTTGAGATAACTCTAGGCGACAGTTTCCTAATTGTCAAAACGTCGAAAATCCTAGACATCATTCCTAACTGTCTAGGTAAAGCTTGAACTACGATCAAGGCTTGATTCCTCCGGGATACATAGGTAGCCTTTCATAAAGGTTCAGCCATCCGACCACATTGGTCACCTTTTCCCTTCTCCATTCTCCAATGGTGCGTAAGCTTTTCATAAAAGTCCAATTTTATGACCATATTGGTCACCCCTTTTGATTTGGAAAATTCCTATGAAGGATTGGTTGTTTGACCTCCTAGGTCACCCCGTTTCCATCCTTATAGGAAGGGACCAAATATCTCTTTGCCATTGTCCCAAGGAGGCCAGGTAGGTGATCTCTTTGATCCCCCAATTCCAACCTGTGACTGCAGTTCCATTCCAGTTCCAAAGGCAATGAAAAGCACAGTTCAGGCTTATTAAGTCGCGCGACATAACAAGCCATGTCGTGCGACATAACAAGCCACATCAGACATCAGCAATCTGCAGCTTCCTGTTCTCCCCAGGGCAATCCCCGACTTGTCAATGGCTGTAAATACCACCCATCCACCTCTCAAATGCATAAGGAAGGGTTCATTTACCCCATATACACTCATGCATTCATTTACAAGCTAAAAATTCATCCAAGTCATCCATTCAAACCATTTGTACATACAAAGTAGATCAAATCCAAAAGATGTGCATAAAAAAATAATAACATGTGTTTTCCCCAAAAGGGAGTACAATAATCAAAAGCTATAAATGTCTAAGGGGGAAGGGGGCTACTCTGAATCCTCTCCATCACCATCTCCATCATCCTCTCCCTCATCTCCATCCTCGTCATCATCCTCAGCCTCCTCTGGCTCATCATCAGGGTCGTCCGAAGGTGCCTCGTATGCTATGGTCTCCGTGCGGTAATAGTCATCGAGCTCGGTGATAACAGTAGAGTCAAGCTCGTAGTCTGTAGCCGTCTCAGCTCCCCCATCCTCATCATCATCATCGTCAATCTCAATGGGTCTGTAAAGAGGCACATTTGCAGTCTTTGTCCGAGGCGTCGGTCCTCTAGTGCTCCCGCTGGTGCCCACGTCATCAGAGCGACTCTTCTTCCTTCTCGGTTGGCCAGGTGGAGAGATATCAATCGAACCACAGCTGGCCACCGATTCTTCCGTAAACTCATGCCTTTACGGAGCTTGCCAATCATGCCCACAGCGCCGGTATACGCCACAGTCAAGTGCTGTAAGCTTGAGCGGCACTGTTACAAGCAGACATAATAAGTGTCAGAATGCAGTTCTTGATAACAAAAAAAAGATGCAAGCAATCCAAAGAGGCGTAAGGAGCAATACTTACAGATCTAGAACCTCGCGGTAGCACCAGATGAGGATGATTCTGTGACATATCGATGTGAGCTCGCCTCATGCGACCACCACCCTGATAATCAATGAAAGTCGGGGGCAAAGGAGGTCTAGCTACGTAGCCAGTCGAAGGCCCCGCGCTATGAGCGCCATAACCAACCCCGGTGCAGTGGGGTGAAGATGTCTAGCCACGTACAAAGTATAGTCCCCTCCCATGTGTAGAGATGTCTTTGCCATGCCTACAATCGTAGCATTTACATTCGCCAACCGGCGAGGCGGCCACATCCTAGGCTGGAGGATCATCGGGATCCGAGCGTGCCTATTCGGCCCATGCTTTGTCTATACACCCTCTCTCCTAGATACAAGGCGTCTCCGGACAAGCCCACTAGCGGCTTGCGACACTCTGTCAAGTGCGCGGCATGATCCAAATCCGAGGTCATCGTAACGGCCGAGTCCGGGGGAACAAGCTCGGCCTCGTGGAATCCCTCTCGGGCATGTCGGCGTGTCGTGATACGAGGCCGTGATCCTGCACCTCGAACCCTCCGGTGTCAGTGCTTTCTGGCATTCTTTGTCCACCGACGAAGAGCGGGAAAAGTGGTGGCAGGAAACTCATCCTGTATCGCCACTCATAACGGCCAAAAGTACTCAAAGGCCCAAGCACGAAAGGAGAAGAAGAAGTCAAAATAGGGAAAACAAGGGATATAATGAAATGCGCAAAAGAAAAGAGGTCAAGGTGAGAGAATACCTCGAAAGCCGGATGAAAGCGGTGAAGTACTTCGCCTTCCCTCGGCGACGTCATCTAGGGCCAAATACATCTCGGCTAAGCTGCCTCCCCCGGGACAGATTCCCGACGGTATCCCGGGCTCTCAAAAGCTCCAATAGTGAAACCAAGGCGGTAGATGCGGCATTAATGAATAGCATGTCGGAAAAGCCCACCCATACAAAAGCTCTAGCCAATCTCTCGGCTCTCGGTAGGCTCTCAACGGATCATCTACCACGGTGTAGTCCTGCTCTGCCCCTCAATCGGGCCATGTAGCACCCCTGACTCATATCCATTCCCCTTCTTGATCCGGGGAACGAAACCAAGTAAGCCCATAAAATCATCATCGGCAATAGGTGGGGCTCAACTCCTGTACGAGGCTCCTCTATGTAGAGCGGCTCATCCGTAAAGGGCGATCTGTGATGACCGCAAAGTCCAGCGGAGTGACTGTCGTCTCACCCCAAGAGAAGTGAAATGAGTGAGTGGTCTCCCACCAGAACTCTCTGAATGCCCTCACCAGATCCACACTCCTCTGAGTGCCCCCGATGGCCTTCGCCATCTCAAAAAATCGTCCTAGCCCGACGATCATGCCCTTAGGCGAGTCCACCTGCTCCTGGCTACCCGGCAAGCTATCCCATAGCCTGCCAATCACTTCAGGGGAGCCACGGGTGCGCAATCCCTGCAAGAAAACATGGCACAAGTATTAATATTTCGTGCTATTTCTGAAAATCATCTCAAGCAAAAATGGGTCAAAACAGATCAATGAATGGCATGCATTACACCTCCCAGATCAATCTATGATTTCATGCCAGTTCATGATTTAATTCATAAGCCCAGTCTGAAGGCATTCAGTTCAAATCAATTTCGCCCAAATTGAAAGAAATTTTCAAGAAACCCTAGGTTTCTTACCTCTTCCTTCTTCCGAACATCCGAAGTATTCTCATCGAGCTGTGGGTAGAAATCTCCTCTTGGTGCGTCCGGAAGAAACGGCCGTTGATTCCTTTGCACCCCCTTCCTTCGAGTAGCTAAGTTGGCATGTTGAGAAGCCCTTTTGGTCGGATAGAGCCTAGGAGGCATTCTTCAATTGAATCGGACTAAGAAGTGTTGGATTTCCCTCGAATCTCCCTCTCTGATGTCGCTCTCTCTCTTTTCTCACTGTCGCCTCCCTCTCAATTTCAAGTTCAATTGATTTTCAAAATGACGACTGTGCGAATTTTAAAGAATCTGTTCACCTGGCCTCTTATGTCGTGCGACATACTAAGCCTCTGTGGCCTGTTTTTACAATTTTGCCCCTGAAGGCTCCATTTTACAAATTTTGTCCCCCGTAGGCCTGTTTTATCCTTTGTGCCACTGGCATTTTCAATCAAATTTTCCCTCCAGTGCCCCCCGAGGCTTATTTTACAAGTTTACCCCCTCGTGGCTCATTTTATTTGCCTTTGGCATTTTTAATTCACTTCTTTTACAAAAATTATCAGGATACATCCGACTTTCTTTACAAAAAATCATCAAGTTCTTTTTACTTCTTTAATCTCTGAAATAACGTCATCTAGCTTTAGCTCCCTCTATCTCCGTCATAAAAGAGATAGCGCCGTAAGCTTTAGCTTCTGTTAAAAGAAATAATTTTTAGGTGACAGCCTCCAGTAATTGTCAAAATTAGGTGACAGCCTCCAGTAATTGTCAAATTAGGTGACAGCCTCCAGTAATTGTCAAATTAGGTGACAGCCTCCAGTAATTGTCAAAATTAGGTGACAGCCTCCAGTAATTGTCAAATTAGGTGACAGCCTCCAGTAATTGTCAAATTAGGTGACAGCCTCCAGTAATTGTCAAATTAGGTGACAGCCTCCGAATTGTCAATTAGGTGACGGCCTCCATTAATTGTCAAAATTAGGTGACGGCCTCCGGTAATTGTCAAATTAGGTGACGGCCTCCGGTAATTGTCAAATTAGGTGACGGCCTCCGGTAATTGTCAAATTAGGTGACGGCCTCGGTAATTGTCAATTAGGTGACGGCCTCCGGTAATTGTCAAATTAGGTGACGGCCTCCGGTAATTGTCAAATTAGGTGACACCTCCGGTAATTGTCAATCGGGTGACATCCTCCGGTAATTGTCAATCGGGTGACATCCTCCATTAATTGTCAAAATTTCAAGGATCCTCGACATCGTTCTTAACCTATCTAGTGATGCTCGAACTACGATTATGGCTTGATTCCTCGGGATACGTAGGTAGCCTTTCATAAAAGGTCCGGCCACTCGACCACTTTGGTCACCCAATCCATCTCGGCATTCGCCGCATTGGATCCTTTTCTATCGACAACCCCACTCGCCCGCAAGTGACGTTGCCGAGGGCTTCTGTAAGTACCCAAATCGGCTCATGCCTTAGGTTAATTTTCCGGCAATTCCGGTAATTTTCCGGTAATTCCCGGATTTTCCTAAAGTTCGGAACAATTCGGGCTGTTCCAAGCCTTTTAAGGGCTGAAGGGAATGCTTGGTGATTAAGAAACACGTTTTTCTTAATCCCAAAACCCTTCTAGAAATTTGCCACCTTGCACGTTTCTAGAAGAAGCCGGATCGGCTACTTATGTCGTGCGACATAACCGACCCGAGAAACCTTCTAGAAACCTGCCACCTTGCATGTTTCTAGAAGGAAATGCATGTGGCTACTTATGTCGTGCGACATAACCAGCCAGAGAGAGTTCTAGAACCATGCCACCTTGCATGTTTCTAGAAGGAAAACGGTTATGGCTTATCATGTCGTGCGACATAACAAGCCCATCGCAGTGACTATAAATAGAGGCCTTCACCTCTCATTTTAAAACACACCTCCTCCACCCCTCGGTCCCCCTCTATAGGGAATACGCTCCGAAGCCTCCTCTCTCCTCACATACCCCCAAATCACCTCAATCCTCCCAAACTAATCACACACACACTTCCCACACACACACACACTTCCTATACATCAAGAACTCGAGGTTCTCAAGGATCCAAGGCCTGAACTCAGTCTCCGGAGGAGGACGCTAAAAGGCTCCTATATCTAACTTGATATAGGAGTTGTGGATCTTCAAGGGTAACGAGTTTCTACCCCTTTTCCACTCTCTATTTTCCTTTGAATATGAAATCTATGTGTTACATGCATTGATAATGTAGTATTCTGATTAAAGTTGCATGCTTTAGCTTCATTTTACCCAGATCCACATTTTATTTCATTACATTTCATATAAAATCTCCGTTTTGACTTGGTTTTGCATGAACACTCAAGATGAGTGTGGATCCCTCATATCCACACCCTCTTGAAGTGTTCATTATCAATAAACATGCTCTCTGAGATTTGTTTGTGAAGTAACTTGACCATTTTGGTGTCTTGTTACCTCTGCAAATCTCAGTTGTTTAGGCTTCTGCAAAATGGCTTATTATGTCACGCGACATAGGCAGCCTATGTCGCGCGACATACATAGCCAGTTTGCAGACTCCTTATCTTTTCAGCTGCAATCTGATGTTTTCCTTTTCTAATGCATCAATAGCATTTAAACTAAAACATTTGCATACGAAGCGGCATCATTTGCATTAAAAGGATATCTTTTTTCACCAAAATGACATCTTTGCTTTAATGGTGCATCCTTTGCACTAAAAAACCCTTTTCACATTAAAGATGCACTCTTTGCATTCAAAAACTCATTTTCATACTCAAAATGCATACTTTACATTAAAAAAATCATTCTTTGCCATTTTCATGCATCATTTGTGCATTAAATGCTATTTTCCAACATAAAAATACATTCTTTACATAAAAATCTTTTCTTTGCACAAAAGGCATCCCTTGCAACCAAAAGACATTCTTTACATTCCAAAAATGCCATCTTTTCACTAAAGTATCATTTTTACATGCATTCCCCCATGTCCCCATTAGCAACCTTGGAACGGACCGGTGTAAAAGTTCTCATCTTTGCATCGTTCCTTCCATTAAAGGTTTCATGATTTCTTTAGAAAGGGACAACCTTGAACCCTATATCTCCAATTATCGCTTAAGAAAGAGTATGAAGCCTCTATACGAGCTCGACCGTCTTAAAGCGTAGGAGTGATGGGCTAAGGACCCTCCTTTTCTAAAGAACCTCATCTTTGACCAAAAGAGAGTCATTCTCTCGATCACGCAAGTCCCGAGGGTCCCGAGGTTTAAAATGCGATGATCACAAGTCATAAGATGAGGACGGGATCATAATCCCGAATACATAAAATTCCAAGGAATCCCGAGCGACAACCAACAAATGGTTTGTACGTCCGGAAGACAACTTGGGACATTCCCCCCTTATTTTCAAACACATGCACACAAGAAAGCACGCAAGCAAGCACGATTAATGAAATCATGGGAGACTTGCTCCGGCAAGCCACCTTGGGTGAACGCCAAACGTTCTTCCCAAGGGGTAACTTAACCTCCGAGCCCATAAAACCTTTTTTTCAAAGTTTTGAGGTAATCAAAATGGCGTGGCGACTCCGTTTTTCAAATTAAATCGGATGTCTTCAAACTCGCGTGAATCCAAAACACAAAATTTGGGCACCACATTCACAGTTATGTGTATATATATATATATCTTTCTTTGTGTGATAAGAATGTGATATATATATGATGATTGGTTGTTATATGCTTTCATAATGTGATTGCATATCATATTGTTATATATATATAATAACTTGCTGAGATTTTTCTCACCCCGTCCTTTTATTGCTTTCTTAGATAGAGTCGAGCCAGGGGCTAAGCCACGTTGAGCACCGAGAGGGCGCCTAGTGGGGATTGTTTGAAAAAGGTATTTTGTAAGGTTACAATACTTAAATGTATAACCTTGGGTAGTATTCCGAGACTATAACCCATTGTCTTTATTTTGAAACTTTTAAAGGATTGTAAATATTTTTCAATTTGGAACTACGTTCCGTGGTTTGTAAATAAGTGTGGGTGGTTTGTAAATGGTTTGAACGTGGTGTGAGTTAGTTTTGAAGTTGAATGGTTTTACCTTTAATAGTAAGTTAGGAAAGTTTTCTTAACGTTAAGCAGGTTTTGAAATTGACATATTTTGGAAAGGACATTTCAAAAGTTTTTCTAAAAGAAAGGCGTCTT
The DNA here is from genome assembly GCA_022495995.1 of Adenophora triphylla var. japonica. Taxonomy (NCBI): domain Eukaryota; kingdom Viridiplantae; phylum Streptophyta; class Magnoliopsida; order Asterales; family Campanulaceae; genus Adenophora; species Adenophora triphylla. Next base: position 630,729 of record JAFEMH010000230.1, read on the forward strand.
CAGAGCGTGTCCCGACGTGGGGCCAAGTAGGTCCCCGATTCGGGGCGCGTCACATTGAGTTGTGGAGCAACTAACTAGAAAGTTGTATAATGTTCTCGATTTATGATTAGCAACCCTGATGTGTTTTTTAGCAACGGTGAAGCTGAGGAATGAGGTTGTTGACCTATGCATGTCTACACACTTTTCAAGAACCCTTAGGGGGTAAGCTATAAATTTATGTAACACTGGCACTTATCAATATAAAACACTGGCACCTTATGAACACAAACACTGACACCTTTTATAAATGTATAAACTTGTAATTAAAAGCATTTACTATTTTTTTTTCTTTTATAGCGAGTGTCATCCTATGTATACATTGGTCCATTGCTTGTTACTTGAAAATATTTTGAGATTGGAAGAAGATATGCAAATAACTTCAAATACCATTGAGTGTTGGGATTTGCTTCTCAATAATTTGGAACAAAAGTCTGGTAGAATGAGGAAGTTTATTTTTGGGCTAAGTCATTATGTAAGTTCTTTATCTATGGTTGTTTGTTAATTAAATTATATTTGTGTCCAATTTTTAATTTGATTTTATTAATGTGTTATACAGGCTGCTTGGTTACAACGTACAAAGCAGAATCCTCAAGACGTTGGGAAAAAAGATGGTGAAGAAATTACAAAGTGTTTGATACATTGGATTGAGCTTAATGTCAATGCTGCTGAGGGAAATGATTTGAGTGAAGTTAAATTGGTATGCATTGTCATTTTATAAAGGCACACACTGGTATACTAAATGATTAACACTGCTACTATAAGAGACTAACACTGACACTATAAAATACTAACACTGGCACTATAAACAACTAACATTGTTACTATAAACAACTAACAATAGCAATATAAAAGACTAACACCGGCAATTAGAAATACAAGTACCGGCATTTATAAATACATGTACTAGCACATTATAATGTTTTAGCTCTTGGACAAACACTGGCACTTTATAACACATGCACTGACACTTATTAACCCCAACACTGGTATACAAAATCACATGCACTGGTACACTAAGTCATAAACACTGGCATTAGGAAACACATGCACTGGTTGTAAACAATTCACTCACTGGCACTGTTATTCTCTTGACGTTCTTCTTGCCCTTACATAAATGTGACAACAGAAATGGCCATTACACTCTTTATGTTTTCAATACCGAACAATTCAGTATCCTGACAACTTGCCAATGAATGATTGGAAGATGGATAACATGCCAAAACTTGCTTATAGCATGTTAATATTTTTTTATTGAATTTGTTTTTGTTTTTTTTAACGTTACCAAAACTTCCATATTAATTTTGTTGATTTTTTTTATTTGCAGCATGCACCATTCAAACACTTATTAAAACATATAAATCATCCAAATGTTGCAAATGTGTCAAAATTTCAGTTTGAGTATATGTCATTTGAATGGGTAAAATTGTGATAACATAGTTCGTGCAGTATAATTAATGGCTAAAATGAGACAATTTAATAGATCAGTTTACTCATACACTGAGTTGTGTGATCAATCATCAATACTGCGTATTAGGGCCGAGATTCTAGCATCTTTAGTTCTTTGTAATATTAATTTTGCAAGACAAAGTTTACTGCTTGAATTATATTTGATTTTAAACGATAAAAGAGCAGCCTTGAAGAAGAGAAGATAGAAGCAGAAGAAAAGAAAGAAGAAGAAAAGGAAAGAAAAATAAGAAAAAAAAGGCTGGAAAGAAGTATTTTACTAGGAAATCTAAGAATAAATGAGTTTTTGTTTGTATATGAATTAGTGTTATTTTTAGCATTTTTATTGATATAGAGTACCATGTTGGCAATTTTATAAACAATGCACTGTTATTTGCATTTACAAGCCTTGTCACATTATAAAATACTGGTATATTTAATTAGAAACACTGACACATATAATAACAAACACTGGCTCATATAATAACAAATACTGGCACATTCAATAACAAACACTGACATTTTATTAAATAAATATTGTACTACAAAACCAATATGCAGGCATTATATAAAACAAACACTGATACTTCAAAAAAGTAACACTGGCTCTCCAAAACACTCACTGGTAATTCAAAAAACAAACATTGGCACTACAAAACCAGTGTACTGACATTATATAAAACAAACACTGGCACTTCTAAAATCAAGAACCACTAATTAAAAAATTTATAATACAATCAGTTATAACAGTCTTAAAACACTAAATTTTGGTTACAAAAAAATATCAAATCAGGTGTTTATTCGGGGGTCTTCGAACCATACTCATTAGTAATTGGTTTTATTCGTTCAAACTTTGTTTTAGGTTTTCTTTTTCTACCTTTTGCATCTGCAAGAACATGATACATCACTGTAGGTGCACTAATTGTTGTGCTTGTTGAAGCACTATTATTTTCACTTGTTGTTAGTCCGCATCTTGTACTTTTCGGGAGAGTAATTCTTGTATTAGTAGTGTATCTCTATTAAACCCATCTTCTAGAATTCTTCTTGAATCACTGTTTTCATGGCATGTCATCATCAAATTGTAGTACTCTCTTGCCATTTGTTGTATCCAAAGAATTGAATTATTTTGCTCAGTTGGAGTAGTAGATATCCCTTGGTAAGTTTTATTTCATACATTTGATTTGGCTGTCTTTATCCACCTTTTTTTAATGTACTCTTTCGGTATCCAATCGATATTTGTCAAGTTGAGAACCTTAATGCAATGAAAGCACAACCAACCGACCTCACTGAAATGATTGCATGTTCATTTGACAGTTATCATTTCATTAATTCGCGTAAAAAGTACCCTTTCAAACTTTTCGGGATGATTTTCATGACAACATCAAACAACTTGTTGTTTTCATCTATGCAAAAGCCAAGATTATACTTTGCATCAAAAGCAGCCTTGACCTCATTATCAAAAAATTTGAATATTTATGCCGTGTAAACCTCCTTTGCATGTCTTATTAAACCACCATGTATTTATGTGTGAGGCTTTGAGTTCATTGAATCAAATTCCTTTCGTTGCTCCGTACTTCTCCAACATTTTACTATCTCATTGAATATATCAAAAAATTGTGTTAGGGATGTGTTTCTATTTGTTTTGAAATATATGGCTTGATTTTTGCTCTCACTCATTTGTGAAGATAATATGCCAGCTGAGAAGAAATCTTTACTCAATTTTGTCCACCATTTCTCTCTTAAGCTATATAAAAGATTGAACCACTTGTCCTCAAAAAGGTTATATTTTTCTAAAATTGAATGCCAACAATTTTCAAATTCATTCTTATCACTACATCCTCTCAAGCAATTTTTGAATTCCTTTTTGAATTCTTTATCCGTTTTTAGTTGTCCAAAGTGTGCTATGGAATTTTGTTGAATGTGGCACAAGCATAACCTATTAGCCCCTTTCTTTTTGCTTTGATAATGGACGAATTGACGAGGTCAGTCCAAGATGATATACCAAAGTGTATGCTGTTCGTAGATGATATTGTGCTGATTGATGAGACAAGAGAGGGTGTTGAAAGTAAATTGGAGTTGTGGAGACACACTTTGGAATCTCGAGGTTTTCGATTAAGCAGAAGCAAGACTGAATATTTGGAGTGTAAGTTTAGCAGAGTTGGAAGTAGGGAGGCAGGGGCGGTCACATTTGATGGAAATATTATCCAAGCTTCTGAGTTTTTTAGCTATCTTGGATCCATTATCCAAAAGGATGGAGAATTAGATGGAGATGTGGCTCATAGGATTAAAGCAGGTTGGTTGAAGTGGAAGAGTGCTACAGGGTTTCTATGTGATCGCGGCATGCCCAATAGATTAAAGGGAAAATTCTACCGCACGGCAATTAGGCCGGCATTGCTTTACGGCACCAAATGTTGGGCCGTGAAACAGTGTCACGTGCATAAGATGAATGTGGCGGAGATGCGTATGCTTCGATGGATGTGCGGTCATACAAGAAAGGATCGATTGGGGAATGAGGTGATCAGAGGTAAAGTAGGAGTTGCGCCCATTGAGGATAAAATGAGGGAAAATCGTCTACGGTGGTTTGGATATGTGAGAAGGAGACCGAGTGATACACCAGTTAGGAGGCCGGAACAGTGGAGAAATGATAAAATGGGGAGGGGTAGGGGAAGACCCAAACAAACTTGGATTAGAGTAATTGAAAATGATATGAATTTACTTGGAGTGGATGAAAGTATGGTATTGAAGAGGCCGGAGTGGAGGGCAAAAATCCAAGTGGGGGGTTGATTTTTTATTTTTTATTTTTTATTTTTTATTTATTTTAATTTATTTTATTTTTATTTTATTTTTTATTTTTTTATTTTTTTATTTTATTTTATTTTTTTATTTTTATTTTTTTTTTTATTTTATTTTTTTTTAATTTTTTTTTCACGATAACATATGAGGATTCATGTTAGCCGACCCCAAATTATTTTGGGACTAAGGCTTTGTTGTTGTTGTTGTTGTTGTTGTTGTGGCACAAGCATAACCTATGTCTTGTTCTTCCCTAAAAAACCTGTCAATAAATTATAATATAGTCAAATACTGACACTAATAAAGTCCAACACTGGCACTATAAAAGACAAACACTGGCAATTGGAAATACAAGTACTGACATTTATAAATACATGCACAAGCATATTATAATATTTTAACTCTTGGACTAACACTGGCACTTATAAATCAAACACTGACACTTAATAACACATGCATTAGCACTTATTAACCCAAACATTGGCACATATAATGTGTTAGTGTAAAAAGTTGTTACAAATCATTAAATACATCAGTTCAAAAATTAACAAACATATTAAATTTAGTCAAAAATATTAATTTGGGCAATTAATTTGGTAAGTGTAAAAAGCTGTTACACATTATTGAACACAACAATCCAAAAATTAACAGTCAACGACACTTATCAACACAAGTACTGGCTCTCATAAATAAAAACACTGGCACTTATAATCTCAAACACTGGCATTTATATTCTCAAACACTGGCATTAATAAGACAAACACTGACACTATATTGGTCAAACATATTAAAGAAAACAGTATGAAAATCATCAGTCTAGGAAATAGGGGTTTCATTTATGTTAAAACATTTACAATTCACCAACTTCGGTCAAATATATTAAATTTTATTAGTAGTTATATGCACTTTAAATAGAAAAGGGCTTGATATATTTCAAAATCATATCTCTTCCTTTTATTAAAATCAATTCACTTCTAATTTATAGCAATATGTCTCATCACAATGACTCCTCCTAAGATGATGAGTATGACTCTGATGAGAAAGAGTTTAGGAGTGCCTTTCGTTCAATGAAAAAGAAACTCCACTTTGGTTACCTTCATATCCCTCAAAAACTGACTGAAATTCTCCGGTTAAGCTGTACGTATGCCCTCTACAGCCTTGCACAAGGCGTATGATACGTGAAAGGGACCAAACTGCAATGCTTCAGCATGACTTTGATTCTTGTAGCCCCTCTTCCTCTCTCTCCAATGTTGCCAAAGCTGAACACAAGGTTTTGGCAAAATACTTTAAGAAGTATTTGGAGTTGATTGGACCTGTGGAAATTCCTTCTTAAAAGAAAGATAAGGGTCAAAGGGGTGGAGTTTCTGGTGTGAAGCCTTGTGGTGGTTTTGAGTAGGGATCAAATGTATATTAGTTTTTTATAATTCTGTCATGTAGTTTTTTTTTCCTTTTCTATTTATATCTTTTTTTAGTTGTCTTATACTTTTCTTTTATGTATGTCTTTTCATTTAGTAATTTATTTTCTATTAATCTATTTCTTAAGAAAAGACAAGCACCGACACTAATAAAATAATGACACTGGTACTTATAAAATAATGACACTGATACTTACAAAATACTAACACTGGCACTTATAAATATTAACACTGGCACATTAACAATAATATAGTAAAAAAAACTGAAACTTTTATAACCACATGCACTGGCATTTATAAAAGACTAACACTGACAATTATTAATATTAACACTGGCACATTAACAATAACATAGACTAAAAACAATCAATGAAACTTTTTTATAACCACATGCACTGACATTTATTAAAAGAAACATTGGAAATAAAATATAAGTTACCTCTTCAATTGCTTTTGACATTGCAAAATCTTGATTGGTGAATATTGTTTTTTGTTCTTTTCCTCCCATTGATTTTATGAATTCTTTGAGAATACAAACAAATGTTTCTGTGATTTCATTTTTTTAAAAAGAACACCCAAACATCACCGTGTTCCAGTGTTGTTCACCCCAACTATTGGTGCACAAATAAGATTGTATTTATTTGTGTCATAAGTTGTATCAAACACAACAACATCCCCATATAATTCATAATCCTCATTCATCAAACCATCTTTCCAAAGTAAAGTACTAAGTATACTTTCTTCCTCAAACTACATTTTGAAGTAGAATCCTTCATCCTCATTTTGGCTTAGTCTATCAACTACAGTCTGTGCATCGCCCATTTTTTTTTTTTTTCATTCTCAATCTCTGTACAAAATTAATATGATCTCTTCTTGTATGCCCAACATATTCCTCTCCACCAGCTGCCTTTGCTAAAACATTATATCCATAAGTTTGTTTGATGCCAGATTCATCAAATTGCTCTATTACTGTACATTTAGCTTATGATATTGACCTCTCACTACGGTTTAAGTGGTTCCATTCTGGCCTTTTCATCTCATGGTTGTGTTCAGTTACGTGTCGTGCAACTTCATATATGTCTTCC